>BCNH02000010.1:11501718-11522135 GCA_001662345.2 Metrosideros polymorpha var. glaberrima | reverse complement strand
GATCGTGCCAAGTGGCGCGACACCCAAAATACTCACCTTTTCTATCTTTTTGGAGGAGAGAGCAGGAGGAGGTAGCACAAAGGAGAGAAATCTGGGTTTGTGGGGGGAAAAGACGGCGATTCCCTGGTGAACTGATGCTCTCCTGCTGTTTTGTTCGCCGCCACTCGTTGCTGGCAAACCAGGTGAGCCTTCTCGATATGTCTTATGTCCGCCAAGGTTGAAACGCTGGTCCGATTCGATGAAGTTTCCAATAGATTTCTTGCGAAACCGAATGATGTTCGTGTGCAAAATGACCGTCTAATGTGTTGAATACAATGCTTGAGTCAAGAATCGTGTCAAATTTAGGTATGATATCAACATTCTACACTGCTTATGTGCTGTTTGATGAAATGCCTCTGTGCAATGCCAAAACTAGTTTAAGGAAATCAATGTCTAGAAAGGGTTGGCTCGTTCTTTTTGCTACATCATTTGTTAAATCGTGCCTGACTCTACCTTTCTCTGCTGATTTTGTTGCATATTTTGTGATGATCGGTGTCGGACATGGACGAACACTTGCGCCGCAGACGCTGTCCTCTTTTCCGGTGATGCTAGTAGCCGAGCGTTAGCTTTCTCTTCCCTGTTTATAGCCTATTGAATGTCTTTAATGGACTGCCATGGAAGGATGAAGTTGGGTTCGTTGGTGATGACTTGAGAACACAGATCCAACACTGAAATTAGTCGTTAGAGAGGAGGTCCGGCGTCTGGTTCGTCGGAGCTTCGATAACCAGAGATGAGTGTAGATTGGCATCGGCAGGCTTGATGTGGGGGGGTTATGGTCGACGGCCAGTGTGAGGTGAGCCGTTGCCTGCAAGACTTGGTCTGCCGGAGTTAAGGTCGGCTTAGGCGAGGACGTGGTGTTGTGTCGCCGCTCTCTCGCGACTGGGGGAAACAAAACTCGGGCCTGGGCCGATGAAACCTAGGCCCATTCGAATTGGTAATAGGCCCAAGTGAATAGGAAGGGTGAAAATAAGAAATAGGCTTGGACTTTAAATTTTATTTCATTTGGGTCGGATTTAAGTTTAATCCTACTTAGAGCCGTCAAATGGGTGGGTTGGTTTGGGTCGGGTTTGGGTCAGGTCGAAAATGATCCGACCCAAATTGACCAATTTAACCCGTTTTGACCCTTTTTCATCCAACACAAATCTAGCGACCTATACCTAGACCTATACCCAACTTGACCCGACTCGTACTCGACCTATACCCAACCACACCCATATATTTAAAACACATTCATATTTAATCAAATCTAAGAAAATTTATTTCTTATAATTTTTGAAAAAAATATATTCCTAAATATTATGGATAATTTTTATAATTAATAAAATATTTCTAAAATTATATGGATAGTTTTTAATTTTTTTTGTAAAAAATAATTTTTATTTTATTTTTTAAAATTTCCTTTTCCTTTTCCATTTTTCTTTTCTCCTTATTCCTCCTTGCTCCTTCCTCCGCCAATTGCTCCATCTGTCGCTGACAACTAGCGGCCCCACAACGGGCCATAGAGGTGGGCGACCTTGAGGCTTGCCAGATCGGCGAGCTATGAGGCTCCGCCTCAGCCAGCCTCAGGCGAGCGAGCTCGAGGTTTGGCCGATCTTGGCGAGTTGCGAGGTCCTGCTGAGGCCAGCAACCTTGAGGCTCACTAGATCGACGAGCTACGAGGGTTCGCCTCGATCGGCAAACTCGAGCTTGGCCGACCTCAACCAAGCGAGCTCGAGGCTCACCAAATCGACGAGCTGCGATCGTGAGCTCGAGGCTCGATCGACACTAGCGAGCTCGAGGCTCACCAGGCAGTCACTAGCCAGTCGCGGCGGAGGCCGAAGGAGGTAAGAGGAAGAAGAAGGAAAAAAGAAAAGAAAATAATAGAAGAAAATAAAAAATAGATTATTCTTTCTTTTTGGTGACCCACACCCATCCAAACCTAACTAAGGGCTTTTTTAATTTTTAAATGGGTCAAAAATGGATTCAACTTGTTACCCATTTTTAATTGGCCTTTAATCTTTTGGACATATTTTTATTTTTCCTTTAAAGAAGTCTCAACCCTTATACATGAAATATGAGTCACAAAATGACACCTCTAATCTTACCTAGACCTTTTAGTGAGTAAAGAAGAGGTGGGCTACAAGGATTAAAGACCACCGTTGGAGACCCCCCAAATTCGGTCTGATCCTAGGAAGGCCGATCCAATATTCAAACCCTACCCGGACCTTTAGGGTTCGGGTCGGACCCATTCGAGCCGAGTCTCCCGACCCAGTCCGAACCCCTTTTCCAAAAAATAATAAATAAATAAACTTAATTAACAAAAATTAATTAAAAATTAAAAATTGATAAAAAAAAATTAGAAATTAAATTTTGCTTAGTTTTAATAGTCTTTACGGTTTAGGACTAGTTAAAGGGGCTAGTGTGTACATATATATAAGTGAAAACTTCTAAAAGTCATTTAATTGAAATTGAAATTTAATTTAATTAAAGGGGCTTTTTACTTTAGGAATTTTGGATGTCATTTCTTTTTAGAGATGATGCTAGGTCGCTAGATGTGCATTTCATTTTGATTTTACTTGATTGCGCACTTTAATACATTGATTGTTATTTTCCTTTTTAACCTGGTTAGGATTAGACTATTAGGAAAAATAAAATTGAGAAAGATTGTTTGGACACATTAATAGCAAATGATCAGGTTTAGGTACCGAAAGTGCACTAGTTAGACAACTAGTGTAATCAAGTTCCCGATCCATAGATCTCTGGTTGTGTAGGAATCGAGACGATACTCTCGCTTTCTGATTGGTTTCTAATCGACCCCATAGGCTAGTGGCGACTCATACAAATTTTTCATAGGGTTATTTGACCTTAAATTGAATATCCCAACATCGCGCAGGGTAGGGCTTAGGAGAGCTCGTGCCTATATTGATGGGCCATTCGGCTCGCCTTTTAGGCAATACCCAATAAACCCGATACGATATTTAGGTCGTGACAAACTTCAGGTGGGGAATTTTACATTACCAGCATTTTCATTGGGGGTAAAATTGTAAAACCAGAAAATCATTGGGGCTGGCCTTTGCTTTTTCATGCTCCCTAGTTTTGAGATTTTCGAATTTTTCCGTTTTTTTTTTTTTAGAAACTCGAAAATTTTCGGGATACGAAGGATCACAAGGCTATTCTAAAATGGGGACTTTCATGATCCTAGATGTTCTTGATCCTTCAAACTTTTGCTTTAAAATGACGCATGTTCGCTTGCCCCGGTGTACAGTCGATGATCACCAACAAGAGTTTTAAGAAAATCACAAACTCAAGTGAGCTACGCAAAGGATAAGCATGTAGGATAAAGAAAGAACTACTCTTCGTCATCCTAAGGCACTTAAATTACCGTTCGATTTAATGTAAAGCAAACCATAAAGATTAATGCAAGTACAAACAAGAATATCCCTAATCATTTGCTCACCTTTTACTGTGATACTTACCCCCAGTTGCCCCAATGTGGGGTGGTTCTTGACAGGGGTAAAGAAATGAAACTTCACTTAAATTAACATTTGGGTTTAACGTAAAGTAACTCACAAAGATTAATGCAAGTACAAGCAAGAATATCCATAATTATTTGCTCACCTTTTGCTGTGATACTTACCCCCAGTTGCCCCAAAGCGGGGTGGTTCTTGACAGGAAATGAAGTATCATAGTGTAAAGAGCGGGACAGAATATTATGTAAAATTTTAATTTTTGAAGTGCAATACGAGAAAATTCTTAGAAACTAATTAAATGATAATATTTATTCAAGGAAAATTGTATAATGCAGGGAGTCAGATTCGTCTATGCTTCTGTCACGGGGCGATAGATTCGGATCGAACCCGTGCGGCGACTCAGGCTTCCTTGGATCGTTGGAGCGCCTAAGCCAAGCCTTCTTCGCGGATCACCGCTCTTGCTACCCGGATCGTAGAGAGAGAAAGTTTTAGAGAGAGAAGCTCTGGGAGAGAATGCTTTGCTTTAGAATGTTTTGGATTGATGAAATGAAGGAGAGAGCACCCCTACTTATACTAGAGGGCCTCTCGTTACAACCGTTGATCGATCTTTCATCTAAGGGACGAGATCGCATCTCCCCGTCTACCAACCACCGACATTATTATACTTTCCCATCTACCATCTACCGACAATAAATACAGGAAAGCTCTAGAATAGGGCGAAATTACAGTATCGCCTGCCCTTGAGAATATTCTGGAGGTCTTTAGGGCTTCTTGCTCGTTCATCTTGAGCTTTGCACGGTCCTTCCGCCGGTGGAACCTCAGGACCGTGATACTTCCGTGTCAGGTCTCTAATTACCTGTTGCTCATGTATGAGTCGTCGCTTTTGTGGACTAGCTAATCTCACCAAAACCTCAAACTAGTAGCACATGTTTGTAGACTATGCAAATGAGGTGATCGTGACAAGAGCAGATAATATATCAAAAAAGACGAGGAGATAATATTGTGCTAGTAACGAGTGCAGGTGAGGAAATTTACACATGAATTGCGTTATTACTAATTATGTATATGATGATGTTGCCTTTTTTATTTTATTTTATTTTATTTTATAACCTTTTAGCAACGATATAAAATGAGACCAACTTGGGAATTCTAATTTAACAAATATTAAGCAGAATAATATTTGTTTTAACTCGCAAATGTCTTATAAACATCCGAGTAAATATACTCTTATGTTTTAATGAACCTTGCACTACTCTTATGCATATCATGTTTCCGACTCTTATAATTGTTGGTTTTCTTCTATAGCCAGTATAAAAAGCAGGCCGTGCATTGACTCTCTCGATGTCCAAAGAGGGGAATGGAGCTTTAGTCTCTCTTGTCATGGAATTGACCATTGTCTAATTTCATTTCCGACCAATCAAAATTGAGGACCGTCCGACACCTTTGAAACAAGAAAAAAATAAATGAAAACAAAATCCCACCAACCAATAATTAGCCGGTTTGACCCACTTTGACCAACCACCAATGTCTCCCCACCGTCCTTTGGCACTCTATGTATACTCCGCAATCACATCTCCCCTCTCTTTGGCAACCCCAACCCCAAAACACATCCAATCATGGCCAGCCACCACCGCCTCCTCCTCCTCCTAACGGCTGCCCTCCTCCACCTCCTCGCCTCCGCCTATGCCATCGGCGTCAACTACGGCACCCTTGGTGACAACCTCCTGCCCCCCGCCCAGGTGGCTAACTTCATAAGGACCCGGACCATCATCGACCGGGTCAAGATCTTTGACACCAACCCAGACATCCTGCGCGCCTTCGCCAACACTGGGATTGCCGTTACCGTTACCGCTGTGAACGGCGACATCCCGGCCCTTACCCAGCTCGCCTTTGCCCGCCAGTGGGTCGCCATAAACATTGCCCCGTTCTATCCCCGGACCCGGATCATCCGTGTCCTTGTCGGGAACGAGATTATCCACAGCGGGGATAAGCGCCTCATCGTCAACCTCCTCCCCGCCATGAAGACCCTCCACAATGCTCTTGTTCTTGCCGGTTTCAGGGGCATTCAGGTTAGAGAGTCTCTCACGTCTGTGTGGACAGACCCCATTTTTTTTTTTTTTCTATACATTACCATTTCGCATGCAACGTTAGGATGTAGCCACGTGGAATATTGAAATCAATTCAACCTCATATACTTCTCCCTGAACGTAATATTTAAAAGAATTTGATATGATCAAATTCAGAATGGCAATACAGGATCAACAAGATAAACAATACATCATGATTTTCCGCAAGAGACAATTCAATAAAGTTCAACTGAATGGCTAGATCCATCTAATATATAGTAGATCCCACTAGCTAATGTCTTGCAATTGTTCTCTGATCAGGTATCAACCCCCCACTCCCTCGGCATCCTCGAGGTGTCCGAGCCGCCGAGCATAGGACGTTTCAGGCGCGGGTACAGCCGGATCCTTGTGCCGATGCTCAAGTTCCTCCGAGATACCAAATCACCCTTCCTGGTCAATCCCTACCCTTACTTCGGCTACTCCCCTCAGAAGGCGAACTACGCCCTCTTCAAGCCTAACCGAGGCATCTACGACAAGTTCACCCGCATCACCTACACCAACATGTTTGACAGCATGCTCGATGCTGTCTACTCAGCGATGAAAGCTGCGGGCTACGGCGATGTGCCGATCGTTGCGGCGGAGACTGGATGGCCCTCCCTTGGCGGGCCCGGCGAGCCTGCCCCGACCCTTGCGAACGCCATCTCATACAATGGGAACCTGTTGAGGCATGTCGCGACGCGCCGAGGGACGCCCCTGATGCCGAACCGCCGGATAGAGACTTACATCTTCGGCTTGTTCAATGAGAACCAAAAACCAGGCCCTGTCGCTGAGAGGAACTTTGGGTTGTTCTGGCCAAACTTCTCGCCGGTCTACAACATCGGAATCTTGCGCAGCGGAAGGGTACGTCGAATGGTCCAATTGCATGGTGTAGTCATAGGTTTGACTTTGTATTCATAAAAGTTTTCAAATCTTAAATCATCCTTTCATCTAATAATTTCGACTTTTCAAAGACCTGAGAGAGGTTGGCAATGCATAGAGTCACAGCATGCAACTGATACAACAGGTCAGAAATTGCAAACTGCATGTTACTTGGAAAACGTGAATACAACCTTATTAGAAAGACCATCTACCATTATTAGGGCATTTCTAATTACCAAAAACTTATTCAGCACAGCAACAACGCCGGGGGAGAGGCAGGTCCAGGAGGGCGCCCCGCCGGGGTGGCGGCAAGCAGTGGTGCGTGCCGAAGCAAGGCGTGAGCGATCAGGCGTTGCAGGCCAACATAGACTACGTGTGCAGCGTCGGCATCGACTGCCGGCCCATTCAGGCCGGTGGGCCATGCTTCGAGCCCAATAACGTCAGGGCCCACGCTTCTTACATCATGAACTCTTTCTACCAGACCAAGGGTCCCCGGGCGTACAACTGCAATTTCTCCGGCACCGGCGTGGTGACCTCCGTCAACCCAAGTGAGTGCCCTATTGTTCTCCATCTTTCATTAACTAAATAAAGAATAAAAAAAAGGAATATGGCTGAAAACAGAAGAAGTGAACAAGAATACTTTATACTCATATCATTTTGGGCTCTCTCTACACAGGTTATGGTATATGCAGATACATATGAGAAACCGAAAGTGTGGAGACAACGGCTAGACCTACCGGAAACTGCAAGGGCAGTCTCGCTGACATTGTAATGCCAAAGAATTAATTGAATTATAAAACACATAATTGTACTATATTTCTTTAATGATAATATATTCTTTAAATTCGATTTTCAATAATGCTCGACTCGTGAACGTTATTTCAGAGAAGCAGAACATTTTATCCGGAGCTAACCATGTCCTATTGAAATTAGTGTGCTACTCAGCATCCTGATTGATCAGGCAATCGCAACCTCTTCACTCAGTTTGAACACACCTAAACATGCCTCAAGTAACTTATTCTAACATGTCAAATTTGATGTGTTTATGCATCTTGGACATGCTAATACATGAAAAAGCATTCTTAAACATATCACTTAAAGTTCCTTAAAGTTACTTTATATTGAAAGGTGCGATTCATTTAAGCGCTCATGCGCCGAATCTTGTGTTCGACTCACAATGTCTTCCACTCAGAGTGACCTTGAGGGCAACGCTTGCCAGATGAAGCCTTACCCCATCTACGTCGAAAGGGTGATGATTTGAGTGCATTCATGGGGAATGATTGAGACGAAACATTGGAATGCCCGATATTAAAAAGTTCTTAAACAAGTTATTACGTGTGTTGTATTACTTTTTTGGAATTCTAATTTGTATTATGATCAATAAGCATGTTATATTTGGGTCAAAATATATAATAGATTTTATTTGAATGGTACGATTATGAGATAATAAAATTAATGAGAAAGAGAAGGGGCGGGGGAGGGGGAGTTTTGATTTTGCTTTATTTTGTTTTTAAGTTAGAGTTTCCTTTGTAGTTGGGCGTTTGAAATGCAGTGGGAGCATTTTGAAGAAAAGTGGCCATTTCGTAAATAGATACACCATGCTAAATGTAATTTATCGTCCATCGATCAAACTTGGGGCAAAATATTGAGGATGGTAAATGTAAAGGGTGCAAAGTGGTTTTGTTAAGAAAGATGAACTTGATTTTGGAATTTTCCCTATATTATATGGTATTCCGTCAAGGATGATAAAAAATATGATTGCCTTTCTATTACTTTGAGGGTTTGTGCGCACATTTGGGTTCCTCAATTTTTTTTTTATTTTTTTTTTGTTAATCAAGCAATATGTCTATTCGTTAGATTCCGGATCGTGGAACAACACCCGGACCGCTAATCTCATGTATAGAACAAGACGCCAAACTAAAGTCGGGTGGAGAGCCAAACCCAATATTGTCTTAAGTTTAGTAATGTAGTGAATCAGAAGCATACGATGCGCCTAATTCACATGTACATGTCCAGAGTTTAACCGCTAAACTAAATCAACAAGCTTTAATCTCTATCTACGATATTGACCGATGGTTTTTGGAGATCATAAGAAGCGCAATGATATAGCATTAGTAGATGAATTAAAACATTTTAAGACTAAGTTTTACGCATAGCCACGGAGAACAGAAAAAAGATGGAAAAAAAAAGGACAAAAATAGAAAACGGATATAATAAATACGCCCACCGTGGGGCTCGAACCCACGACCACAAGGTTAAGAGCCTTGCGCTCTACCAACTGAGCTAGACGGGCTTTTGTCTTAAGTGTCCGACTTATAATATTTAAACTTAATTTTTTCTTGGAAAAGATATTCGATTCTAAATTCGAAAATGGATGTCTGTCATATACGACAAGGAGAGTATATTGTTAGGAATACGGACAGATAAATATGGTCATTTTCCTTAGGAGCACGTAAAAAAACAGTTTGACGTTACTATAATAGAATCGTTAAATGATGTTATCTTGTATTTACATAAAAAAAAATTAGAAACAAGAAATGCTTTAATATTACAGTAGGACTATTTAAATTATAAGATTTTAAAGAATAATTCATATCTAATAACTGTTTGTTGTTACTGATTTGTGCTATCCAATGGGAAATCACAAGGATACTTTACTTAGTTATGCTATCTAATCATAATTTGGGAATGTAAATGGTTCTTGACATGTTACATCATTAATTAAGACGTATAATAAATTCATAATCGAAGTACTCTCACCCGAGTATAATATGAGATGTGTTTTTATACATGTATAACTCGGCCCACTCTCATTTTCCAAAAATTCAACAAACATGTGGAAGATGGAAGTATTTCTCAAAATCTTGAATGTACGTGTAAAGGTACATGTATTTGTGAATAGTTCTCCGTATAATTAATTGGACCGGCGATATTTTTGGAAAATATCCCTATAGGACTTTGTTAATAACAAAACTTAATTCGGGAGTGTGTTCATTTAAGTGTGCGCAGGTTCATATTTAATTTTGCAGAAGCTAGGTTCAGATTCCACAATATTATGTATGGAAAAATACGAGGGTGTAGAACCAAACTAAGTTCTGCAAAATAGCCGGACTATGCCAACGTAGACTGTCCAAATTATATATTTGACGACTGTTGGAGTTCCAAAATTTAAGACCTATCTTATAACAATAAAGTATAATATTCTCGAGATTATTAATGCAAAAAATCACCGACTAATTTGCTGTGGATATTGGTCAGATGACGTGATCAAAACTTACAATTAAGAGAACATTTGATTGACAGCCCAGATTGAAGCAGGTTTTTGCAAGTGTTTTTCAATCGATTTTGTCGAGATTTTTTGAAGGAGGATCGGACGGACATAATGGCTACAAGACTCAATTGCAATGTTCGAATTTGAACTCTATAAAAAGGAGAATACTCGATCAGAAGATATACATCGACAAGGGAAAATACTCTATCAAAAGTACAATCTTTTACTAGATTTCTCTCATGCCATTATGTTGATGAGATCTCAATTCGTATAAATCCTCCAACTCAAACCCCAATCTGACCACACAGAAAGATCCAACACAGAAAATGCGATATGATAGAAAGAACTCAAGGTAAGATCCTAACCAACTAGGTTAAGTCCAGCTAGCTAAATTTACCAACATGTTAATAATTTTTAAACTCTTTTTTCTAATTATTTTATCACGCTTCCCATAATTCCTTTCTGTGATATTTAATCCACTCAATTGACAACAAATCCAAATCATATATTAAAATGTAAATATATGCTCGATGCCAACAGAATTACGTTAGAGGAGCTACTAGTTTTTAATTAATGTGAACCCATATCTTACATGCATCATGTCAACTTTCTCCACCTAACATGACTAAAGTTTGGTAAAAAGAAGAGATAAGAGAATTTGAGAATGTATAAATAAATTAAACCTTACCTCATACTCTTAATTCCCTTTTGACCACTTCTTTTGGATGCTCTCGACAATATAACATTATCTCCGACAATGCTTTTCTAAATAAATGAAAATAATCCTAATTAAACATCATATCCATCGTTTTTGGAAGTTGAAACATATATAAAAAATGGTCCTTTCTTAAGTATATCATATAATATGGTCATTTTGATTAATTTGCACATTACATTATTCAAAATTTATGCTCTTATTTCCCTTTTGACCTCTTCTATTGGATGCTCTCAACAATATAACATTATATCAGACAGTGATTTTCTAATTAAATTAATATAATTCCTCACCAATAATTAAAATTAAATATCATCTCAATCGTTTTTGAAGTTGAAACGTACATAACAGATTCTATTTCCTTAAATATATTAATACAATATGGTTTTTCTAATTTATTTGCACATTACATATTCAAACATCACTTTTAGGGGGTAGTTGGTGTCTCTTCTGAGTAATGGAGTGGTTGGCTTCGCACTGGTTTATCTTACGTGCATTAAAAGACTCTTCTTCTTCTTCTTCTTCTTCTTCTAGTTCTCAATCTGAGACCGATTCTACAGATGTTCCCATTTCATTTCCCTACTTCATCGTCTTTGCCATGCCAATCCTCGTGAACGACAACATGGGAAGCTCTTTCGACGAATTCAAGAAGCAGGCCTCTTCATTTCTCAGGGAAAAGATCGTCAAGATTGTGCGTCTGAAGCTGACTGATGTTACACCAGTTGAAATGTAAATTGAACCATCTATTTTCACTTGTTACTAACAATTTCTGAAACTTTTAATCTACTTCCCGTTGCGTCCATTTCTCGGTTTGAACTAAACTATGTATGGCTTGAATTTTTCTTTTTGGCGCAATTTGTTTTGGTGACACGGTTCACAACCAAGAAAAACATGTCAAAAAACAAAATTTGATCTCGGGGAACTTTTGCTGATAGCAAAAGGGGGTATGGCATACATAGTTCATAGTTGAATTTGTTGTTAATTTGATTCATCTTGCAAAGTATATGAATCGACTTAAGAGAAAAAGTTGTTTTCATTGTTTTCGGTTGGGTCAACGCTCCATATGACTGAAACTTCCGATAGCCAAACCGTTGCACGTTCGTGCTTTCTATTTGATTTTGTAGTGATGGTGTGGATTATGTGTATGATTTGTGTCTCGTCCCTTCTAATTCCATCTAGATTTCTTGTAAATTGAGCAATCAATCAAATGTTCCGTTGACGCCATTGTTGTTATTTTATGAGCAAAGATCGTTCGAAATTTTGTTGTTCCCCTAAGAACTAGTGTTCCTTCTAATCACACATATATTTCTCATGTTAGTTTGCTTCTTGATGTTTGAATCCTAAAGATTGACAGAAGAAGCTACAAATGGAAATCCACAGCCGCCGGATGCGCGCAGTATGGCCATAATATCGCACGCCGCGTTCGAAGTGGACGATTATTGGAGAATAGTAGAGATCCTGCACAAGAGGTACACAATTATCCCTACATTTTTTCGGCTGAAACTGGAAATGAATGAATATGACCTTTCTTATCAAACTCACCCTTAATCAATTTGGTTTACATGTCAAATAAGTAGGTTGGTGCAATTTGATAGAAAGAACTGGCGAGTCACTTACAAGGCTCTGATAGTGTTGGAGCACTTGCTAACCCACGGACCACAACGTGTGGTTGAAGAGTTTCAAAGCGATAAAGATGTTGTCAAGGAGATGAAATGCTTTCAACACGTTGACGAGAAAGGGTGAGTGAAGAAAAGAGAGATGCGTTTGGTAAGATTGATGTTCATGATTGTCATTCCTCTACGTATGATTTCCAGATTCAACTGGGGTGCGAGAGTCGGCAACTTGTCCGAGAGAGTACAGTACCTGCTTGACGACGGTGAATACTTGAGAGAAGAAAGGGCGAGGGCGCGCAAGTTGACTCGAGAAATACAAGGCTTTGGGAGCTTCCAGCGACCGTTTTCCATGGAGCCAAGCGGCTTCCAAGGCTCGTTGTCATCATCGTCGTACGGCAGGTGCAATTCTCATTACAGCGAAATGACTGGATTTCACAACCGAAAAGACACTTTGATGGAACCAAACACGATTATGGATGGCAATGACGAGTGTGATTACTCCATAGAAGACCATCCTTTCTGCGAAATTGGGCGCTCGACCAATAAGATATCTCTTCTTCCTAGTTCGAGCGCCTGATCAAGATTTTTAGTTAGTCAAGTGATGTAAATTGACCTTACTTTGGAGATAGGGAAATTAGAAGTCGGTTCTTTTGTTACGGTACCGAGGATAGTGTTTCTTTTGTCAGCAAAACTAAATCAAAGGGTGTATGACTTTGCTCAACTGACTTTTGGTTGATTTGTTACTTGTGCTGGTCTCAATAACGTGAATGCACTTTAAGAGATTCGAGTCGTGATTCTGCAAATTGTGGAGCTCCCAATAAGTTCTATGCGCGAAATTATTCACGGACAAACCAATGTTGTTAACTAGTGAACGTATTAATTATACAGCGGGACGCCTTCGCCCTGCGCAGTAGCTCGGTTAAAGAACAATGGAAGCTGGAACATCTACTGCTTAGAAGAAAAGATCAAGATAATTTGGAGAAAGTTGAGTCAAGTAGCTATCACCATCACTCATATGATAAAAAAAACTCACTCACTAGACAATATATAAGCAGACTATCAGCCAGAATAATCAGTAGAAGGGTTCAACCTAGGCTCTCCTAAAGGCTATAAATGGTTGAGCATGGATATCAGTTTGCTGGCAATAGAGACAAGTTGCTTGTGAACTTAACCGGGCATCGCCGATTGACCCAACAACATACATGGAATTTGGAAAACACCATACGTATGAAGATAGCTAAGCCCGTGTGACATAGAAGTTGATACAAACAATTTGGCAAGGTCAACTAGAATTTATATAAACGCGATCCCGTCAAGCTTCCAAAATACATAGTTGTATCGACCGATACGTGACATGTTATTCCTGTCTAGATCCTATCGACATGTTTTTCAAGTGTTGGCTAGGAAGACATGTAGGTGCAAGCATGCTGGGCATTAGATCTTCAATCTTGTTCAATGTATTAAGAAAGGTCTAGTAATATGCGTAAACAGGACAAAACAGAAAAAAGAGAGACAAAACTGGCAATAGAATGAGAATTATACAAAACAATAGAAAAGGCTTGGCTTTTATAAGATAAATGCATGACAAGAATCCTGGACTTCAGATCAACTGAATGATGAAAAGGAAATGATTTTGGCAATCAAGTATTGCCTTCTCAAGATCTAATCAAAAGGGTATACAGAAGTAGAATCAGAAAGAGCAGCGAGTTGCGTTTCTTTCTAAAAAGGACAGTAATCTCTTCCCTCGACGACCTTATCCTCGAAAAGTTAGAAGCACTTTCTGTGCACAATCGAAGGTCCAGATTCATCGTACTCTGCCTTTGCGATCCACATCTGCACCCAAAAACAAATGGGAATGTGCTCAAACCATACCTCTTTAACAACATAAGATGCAAATAATGTATATATTATACGAATGCATGAGTTCGACAAACCTGCTGGAATGTGCTAAGAGATGCCAAGATGGAACCACCAATCCAGACACTGTACTTCCTCTCAGGAGGAGCCACAACCTTGATCTTCATGCTGCTCGGTGCTAGTGCTGAGATTTCCTTGCTCATTCTGTCTGCAATACCGGGGAACATAGTGGAACCACCACTGAGGACGATGTTTCCATACAGGTCCTTCCTGATATCCACATCGCACTTCATGATGGAGTTGTAAGTGGTCTCATGGATTCCAGCAGCTTCCATTCCGATCATGGATGGCTGGAAGAGAACCTCCGGGCATCGGAACCGCTCAGCCCCGATAGTAATGACTTGACCGTCTGGCAACTCATAGCTCTTTTCAACGCTTGAGCTGGTCTTGGAGGTCTCAAGCTCCTGCTCATAGTCCAGGGCTATATAAGCCAACTTCTCCTTCATGTCTCTCACAATTTCACGCTCAGCTGTGGTAGTGAAGGAGTATCCACGCTCGGTAAGAATCTTCATCAAATGATCGGTGAGATCACGCCCAGCCAGGTCAAGACGGAGAATGGCATGAGGGAGGGCATAACCCTCATAGATTGGCACCGTGTGACTAACACCATCACCAGAATCCAACACAATACCTGCAACAAATAAACGCATAATCCTAATGCCTGAAGCAGAGACAAAGTTCCTATAGATCATGACAAAATAACCCTCACTGACCAACTAAAGAACGATTGGCGGCCCTCAAGTCAAGTCCATCTTTGATCTCTCGTATCTAGTTCTTTTTTTGGGTGGTACCCCCTTGGTACCTTTTAATTGAATTATCTTAAAAGAAAAACTGAAGTCCTTTTCTTTACCTTAAAAGTGAAACTAGACTGCATAGCATAATTTTTTTCCTTAGGAAGTTAGTTTTATCGCAATTCTCTACTTCAAGGAATTCCATTAGTGAAAAACCAATCAAACTACTTACCAGTTGTACGACCACTTGCATAAAGGGAAAGGACAGCTTGGATTGCGACATACATAGCAGGAGTGTTGAAAGTCTCAAACATAATCTGGGTCATCTTCTCACGGTTAGCTTTGGGGTTGAGAGGGGCTTCAGTCAGGAGAACAGGGTGTTCCTCTGGGGCAACACGAAGTTCATTGTAGAAAGTGTGATGCCATATTTTCTCCATGTCGTCCCAATTGCTAACAATCCCATGCTCAATGGGGTACTTCAGTGTCAAAATACCACGCTTGGATTGGGCCTCATCACCAACATATGCATCTTTCTGACCCATGCCAACCATCACACCTGTATGACGAGGACGCCCAACAATGCTAGGGAAGACGGCCCTTGGTGCGTCATCACCGGCAAATCCAGCCTACATGAGAATTTTAACCACTTTTTAAAATTTGATCTGGTAAAGGACGTTTAAGATCTGGAACTGAAGATATTCTGAAATCTGATTCAAAACAAGCTCCATATGGAATTAGAGAAAATGATACACCAGGGAAAAGTCAAAAAGTACCTTGACCATCCCAGTTCCATTATCGCAAACGAGTGGCTGAATATCCTCAGCTTCTGCCATCTTCTAGCTGATCAATAACATTGCAAGATGTGAGAAGAATGTCATGAATCTTACATAGAACAATTACACCAGACAGGCCTTTTCCTCTATTCAACTGTTTTTAGTGTCTTTAGCATAGACTCGAAATCAAAACGTCATGCAAACATAGTTATTAGCTTGAGCAGGTGCTACGCCATTGAGCAAAATATAATGACACAAGAAAAAGAGGGAAAAAGGAATTAAACAAATTAAAAGATTGCATCTCTGAAATATGAGCAGAAAACATTTTCCCAGAAAACCACCCAAAGAACAATAAAGCACCGGACAATATGAGCATAACCTGTTAATCAATGGGCCATAGGACATTATCAGATGCATAACATCCAGGACTATATAGGATTAAAGCGAAGGCCTGCCAAATTATGCATACTACAGGAAGTTTGAAACTCTGTGCTTTAGGCATTCCTGAACTCAATGTGATTCAGAACTTTACTATTGTCTGTGAACCACCAGAATTAAATCACACTAAGGGCACTGAGATAAGATTTTAGTAGACAGAAAATCGATTGAGCATAACACCATGAGCAGCAGGAGACAGCCGTTTGACAATGTATACGTTGATCTAATACATTTTCACCAACTTCCAAATTATGTTTTCACTCAAATATAATCACCCTTCATTACTTCACTCGGTTAATCCTCCAAATCCGAAAACAGAGGCGAGCACGTCGAGAATAGAAATGCATAGAAATTCCAAAAACGACCCGATACAACTCTGGCATTCCGCATTGCCGAAGGTCACAGATGGCACGCGCAACACTGAAACAAAACTAGCAATCAAACGCTCCTTAGTAGAACAAATTAATCCCATTTGACAGGAGGGAATCTTCCCTCCGAATTGAAAGATTCGGACTAACGAGAAAGACCCACGAGATCCCACGCAATGCAAAAGCGAAAGATGACCAGCAATCAAATTCAAACTCCCCCCCGTTCGAAAGATTATCCTCACGAGCAGACACATTGCATCAAACTAACGAGAAAGACCCACGAGATTCCACGCAAACCGACAATCGGCGAATCGAGTTGCTTTTCCCCTCGATCCGTTCGTCGGAAACAAGAAGCTACAAGATCTGAACGCTGGTGAAGAGATCGGACAAGAGAGAGACGACCCACCTGCTGCGAGAATGTGGGAAGACGGAAGGCGAGGGAGGGACAGAGGTTGGGGTAGAGAGAGAGGGAGAGGGAGAGGGAGAGGGAGAGAGGCCAAGCTCAAGCTTTTGGCGGAAAGGAGAGGAGCGACTCTTCTTCTGAATCGAGGGGAACGGGAGGAGGGAGATGATTAATACGAGAAGGAGGACGAAGCAGACGTACGGACGGAGGAGCGCTTCGTGCGGCTGATTGCTCTGGGCCTATTATTACTACGTGCCCCCACGCCCACTCATTTTGAAAGCAAATTTCGATTGGATGATTGATGCTACTGTTGGCCCTTTTTTTTTAAATGGCACTAGTTAATTCTAATTAAACTCCCCCTTATCAAAAACCCCACCAAAAAAATGTAATTAAAATTAGGGTTATATTTACATCGCAAATGTAATTAAAACTAAAAGTTAGTGATGTTCGTACTTGTAATTCACCAATCACCAATGGCCCATAAATTTTTTCTTTGTTTTCACCCATTTAGATAAAGGAAAGAAAATAGTCAAAATCCGTGCATTTTCTATTTGTTGAGTTTAGGAAAAATCACAATTGGAAAAATCACTAATAAATTCTCAAACCTATTGTAATCGTGTCAATTCAGCTATAAATATTTTGAAAATAAGCCAATGTAGTTTATCCGACTAATTTTGGCCAGAAATCGCTGATATAGGCACCGATTGTCTTACGTGGCACCATTGGTGCTGACGTGGACAATTTTTGTCATTTTAAAAATTAATTTTCTTGTAACTTTTTTGATTTATTTCTTTTTTTTTTTTCCTTCCTTCTTCCTTTACGGTTGTCGGCCTCCTCGATGGCCAACGATCGGCCACAAGCAATGGATGGTGATCGGTCACCCTCGATTGTGAGTGAGGCTCACCCTCGCCATTTTCGGATTGAGCAAGGGTGAGCCTTGCTGGCTCTCGCCTGTGTCCAGTCATCGACCATTGAGGAGGCTAGCGACCGCAGAGGAAGAAAAAAGAAAAAGAAAATACAAAATACAAAATACAAAAAATGTCCATGTTAGTACTGGTGGTGCCACGTAGGATGGCTGGTGTCCACGTCAGCGATTTTTAGCCAAAATTGGTCGGATAAACTACATTGATAAAATGTTAAAAATTTTATGATTAAATTGGCCAAATTAAAAAGTTTATGATTTTTTTTTGGTTATATAAAATGTTTATGATTGAATTGACACAATTGCAATAGACTTATGACTTTTTTGGTAATTATCTCGTCGCATGTGCCTAATTCTTATTTGCTACCCTACTCGGAATAGGTTTACGTACTCCATTCCTAATTCTCAAAGACTCGCTACCGCTTGAAAAAATCTTTGAATATCGAAGGGAACATATATATGGATAACAATTGGCTTCAAAAGTTTAGTTATCCAATTACATTCCCAGATTGTAGAAATGAAGACAATCCAAGAACATATAATATGTAAACCCAAAATCATCACTCAAGTCCGGCATTAAATAAACTAAACGGAATTTCACTTCTTGCAAAATACTTGAATTTGAGGATAGTAGCAATAGGAGTCACGGTGCGAAACAATTGAAGGCGATGACAAAATCATCAAGGTGGTTGACTTAGTGATAATTGAATCATACGTTTTCCACAGGGTCATGAGTTTGCTTCGGAACAACTCGTATTGTTTTGTCTAGTCGCAACATATGTTGCCTAGAGAGATTTCCTTGTTTCGTTTTGAGGGGCTTACTAATTCCCAGACCTTTAGGTTGCTGGTGCAAAGTAGTTATGGCTCAATCCAAACTTTTCATAATAGGTGTGAGACCAGAGGAGTCACACCAATGCTGCTTGCCAATCACCGCACTTTTACGTGTAAAGAAAACCTGTAGCGTGAAAATTGAATTGGTGTAAATGAAGAAAGAATAAATTAATTACATAAGTTAATTTGTAAAATGGTAATGGTTATCCAAACAAAAAAAATGGTAATGGTTAATGATGAACGAAGAGAAGAAACAAGATTACGATATCTTTATGATTGATATAGAAAGAAACTATACTTCAACTGTACTATTTCTTAACATTCAAATTTTAATAGTAAGTTCGTGCGATGAAAAACCATTTTCGGGAAATTATTTTTAGACTTCTGATGTTTTGATGGCGGAAAACTATTCAATTAACGGAAAACGTTTTTCATGAGTTGAAAATAATAAGTTTAGATTGGGGAAAATGACTTTCCTTCTTGGTAAAAAGGAAATAATTTTGCCAGATTTCTTGTTTCGCGTGGAAGAATATGTTGTTTTATGTATATTTCTCATCTCTCATCAAGTTTATTTTTTGATAATTCTTATTCGTCCTTTGTCCCCCATAAATCTTCTATACCGTATTCCAAATATACTTCATTAATACTCATGTATATATAATATTTTACAAATATGATTTCATAATTCTTTCCTAATTTCTTTACAATATACGTTATTATGATGGATTACAGAATAAATAAAGATATTGTTGATTCCAGTTTGTTAGTCGTTACATGTCTTTTTTAACAATACAAGTTGCCTTTGATGGATTCATTTATTATTTGATACCATAAAATAAATTTGTTCAACTTGTTTTGAACGTCTGAAATTGCTTTCCCTAATATAAACAAATATCCACCCTAATCAGCAAACATGATCTGGCAATAAATTGCAGGAAGTTGGGAAAGCTTCATCATCTCCACCAATGGTGATAAAATCCCCATATCCATGCCATCTTATATTAGCATGCAAACTCTAAATTTCCCTATTTATCGTGATTCGATAGCATTTCCAGATCTGTTGTAATTTTGGTTGTGGCAGTTACCATTTTCATTTAGGCTCGGAAAATAACTTTCAGGAAAATGTTTTCAAGGCATGACACTAAATAGGCAGGGGAGGAACTCTGGATTTTGGCGTTCAATTCACTGGAAATAAGTGAGTCAAGGAAAATATTTTCCCTCAATGGAAAAAACACGGCCTAATTACATAAATAACCCCTAACTTTAGGTTTAGTTCCAATTCTGTTTCGAATTTTTTTTTTTGTGTCTAAGGAAAACTCCCAAACTTTAGGCCTAGTCCCAAATCTGCCCCGAATTTTTTTTTCCTTAGAAAAAACCTTAAACTTTAGGTTTAGTCTTAAATCTACCCCAAGCTTTTTTTTTTTGTTTAAGAGAAAAATCACTAATTTTTACTCTAGTCCAAAATCTGCCACATTAACCGCTTGTTAAAAAATCGCCATTAGTCATTCCAAATTTTTGTATTCCTAGAATGGTTTCATTTTGGAGATATTTTTTTGTGTCGCCTTGTTGATGTGAATTTGTTATTGATGTAAAAATGCCACATTAAGTTGGAATTGGACTATGGGGGTAGATGTGAGAATAGATTGAAAGTTGATCGTTTTTTTTCGAAAAAAATAAATTTCGAGATATATTTGGGATTGGATCTAAAGTTTGGGGTTTTTTTTTAGACAAAAAAAGTTTGGGGCATATTTGGGATTGGACCTAAAATTTGGGGTTTTTTTTTAGACAATAAAAAGTTTGGAGTAGAATTGGAACTAAACCTAAAGTTTGAGATTTTTTAGGGAATTTGGCTGAAAAAATACATTCAAAAGTGGGGAAAATGATATCCTCTTTTTGAAAAGAGGACATCATTTTCCCTCCTCTTTCTTTCACCCAAACCAAGCATGTTCTCTTCCGTTTACTC
>BCNH02000010.1:11477001-11501578 GCA_001662345.2 Metrosideros polymorpha var. glaberrima | reverse complement strand
AACGAAGGAAAATCAAATCCGATTTTCCATATCAAATGGGGGACAATATTTTTCAATTCATTTTTAGATTTCAGCCAAACATGAGAAAATATTATCATTTTTCTAGAAAATATTTTTCAGAAGCATCACATTTTCTGCAAAACAAATGGAACCTTAAGAACATTGTTTATACATTTACTAAATGATAGACAACAAAAAGATATCGTTATACTCCCTCTCGTATAATTCCTTAAAACCTTTTGTGGCAGCAAAATTTTCGGTTCTGGCCGGCTTAGATCCGATTCTTGTCTCTCAACTGATGCTAATTCTCTTGATATCTTTGAATCTTTGATTTCGATCACTGTATCGACCCGATCGCCATTGAATCCTTGTCGGCACAATCATCACTGTCGGAGGAGCGCATGGGGCAATGCGTTATAGCTATGATGTTGGGTGGGTTCTTATCGATTCATGATCTCGTACGAAACTTCTCCTAACCATGAGATTTTCGGATTCTATTTCTATAACATGGGCGACTCTATAGTTCCTCGTGGGTAACGTGCCTCCCTCGATTTTCACCGTTAGATCGAGGCTGAGATTCATTGAACGGCTGAGATTCGTTGCATTTCAACGTTGCTGAAAGATGGCGAGGACACCGTGTCGCGTGGGGCCCCCAAAAAACCAACGAAGGTGCAACCTTTTCGGTTTTCCATTTGTTTGGGCCAAGAAGACTCGGGGCCTAACTAGAAGAGCGTCTCGCCTTCGCCCGAACTCTTTCTCTGTGTGGAACTCTGGCGTCGTGGGAAGTTCAGTGAAAGAAACTATCTAGACTCGATTGCATTGTTCCATCCCCCACCTGGCCCACTCCGGACATCTTTTGCTCCTAGTCCTCGATCCGCACGAAACGTTGGGCATAATTACACGACCGAGGACAAGCTGAACAAGCGGGTTTTCTGGCATACGAGATTAGCTCGGCAGTGAGGAGGTGGTCGTTGAAGAGGAGGATGAATCAGAAATTTGGAGGCGCGAGGCAGCCCACCGGCACTCCGTCGCTAGCGTGGTCGTGCGTGGTCGTCGTCGCCTCCCTCCTCGCTGGCGCCTCCGTTGTCCATAACATCTACAAGCCCGATCTGGTATCTCTCTCTCTCTGACCACCAGACGTTTGATGAAATGTCTGACTGGGTTTTGCGGTTGGCATGGTCTAGAATGTTTATGAATCTCGTGTTTAATAGTGGTCTTGACTGGTGTGTGCAGACGTTGCCTCCATTGGAGAGCATTGAGGAGGTCAAGAAGAAGCAACCCAAGAAGGAATGAGTGAAAAAAAAAAGAGGGTCTTTGCAGCTCCTGTCATGATTCTTAGAGATGGTTCAGCTATGATTCTCCTCCGTGAGAAAGAGCCATTCTGTAATCGTACGTTGTTGTACCCATTTTAGGAGTCTGCCTGTTTTTGGCTTTTCCCGTAAGCGTTTGCCGAGTGGCTCACTTGGTGATTGTTCACCCTTCTGCTAATTCTGCAAAATGGACTTGAGGGAGACTGCTTTTCTCACTTCAATTGGCGACATTCAGTTTGTTAGTGGAGGCTTTTGTCAAAGTTTGTTCCGACGTGACTCGAGAACTCGACTCGAATGCCATGCGAGGTTAGTAATCTTACGTATATCTTAACCTTGTTCTTGTCAATATGCTTGATGACATGATTATGGAAGGATTTTGGTTGGGACCGACTTTTGTTCTCATGGATTGTGACCCAACGTATTACGACTTCTTTAATCTGATTTAATATGTTCTCTGTGAATGTTTACTATCGATGATCGGATCATCGACGAACTTGACTGTTGATTTATTGAATTACATGACGTAATTGGAACTCTTATGCAAATTATGCAGAACTAAGCTTTAATTCGTGTAAATTTGACGAGAAACGGAATAGAGTTTTGTATGGCGAGTCAGAACTGAGCTTCTATTCGACTAGTTCCAAATGGACAAGAAGAGATAAATCTAGCTTAGTTACCCAAGACCACCCATTAAGTAGATTACATAATAATTTTGTGAATCGAGTCATGCTTTACAACTTTGGATCCTTTACTCATGCCCGGTCATTTGAAGATCGTCCTTGGCGCAATGAGCTTGGGGGAGTTGCGAATTCTAGGAACGTGTTGTCTACGTACATTAAACAAGAGGAGTCTTTACATGGATAGTGATGACGTGGCTGTCTTGAAGAATTTGCATCATTTTTCCTTTTTCCTTTTTTTTTTTGAAAGAGTTGGTAGAGAGCAATTTGGCACTCCATTCAACTTTTTTCCATGTTAAAATATCGGACATTCAATATTATCTCTCTATTTTTGAATTTAAAATGGGATAGCGAAATAGCAAGTCCCTTAATTTTCTATCATTGTACAAGGTGGCTCTTGAACTCTTTTTTTTGTTAAACGAGGTCTTTGAACTATTAAAAATTAGCTCGATGTAATACTTCTATAAGGTCATGTGTATTTTGCTGACATGGAATGCCAACTCAACAACAATGATTGGAGCAAAATAATGATGCAAGAGTGCCACGTCTTTTTATTTCTCCAACTCAGCCTTTTTTTTTCTTCTTCTTCTCTTCTTCTTCTTCCTCCACAGAGTAGACCTCGCCACCGTCTTCTTCGTCGAAGTCATCCCGCCATGCCACCCTCTATCTAATAATCAACACGAGCTCTAGATCGATACCCTCTCTAATCACCACCCTCGTTCTCTCTTTCTTTCTGGTGAACCGCAACTTTGAGTGCCACAATGTCACCAAATCGGAGATAAACGCATTCTCCAGTACCTTGGGCCGCTTCTCAGCGGTAGGAACTATAGTTTTGACCTTGAAGGAACGAATGAACTACAATTGCCACATTGTCGCGACCCACCCTCTCGCGAGGGATTAGTTTAGAAGTCCTTAACTAAGAATGTGAACTTTGATTGGCTCGTCTATTCCAGAGTGGAGGCACTCCCAAGCCTCATACTTCTCGTGGCATTTGGGAATATCTCAATTTTATCTTTTTGTGCTTAAATGTTATCTAGGAGTTGCCACTAACCGTTGTTGGTGGGTTGGTTAGAAATCTAATCGAGATGAGAGAGGACGGAACCAAGGAATCTAGGTTCGGGGACTTGGTTATGTTAATATTTTTATTAACGCCCTTTCAGTACCTAATTGGCCGGTTGGTTTTCTAAGTGGTCATGTAATCTTGATTTCAATTTTAGCCTAAAGGTCTCATTTGCCATTTTTAGTGACCAAGCACATGTTTTTATGATTTTCATTGGAAATCTAGACTAACTCTAATCCTAATATAGAAAAGGAAAATAACACTCAATTTATTGAAATGGCGATGCATAAAGTAAACACCCAAGTGTGAAAGCAATTTATCTAAATGTGGAAATGGAAAACTCGATACGATGTCGGGCAAAGAATAGACAAGGCCATGTTGTTAAGTCTCAAGACATGAGCCCTCTGAAGCTTGCTATTAAGACTAGGCGAGTCCTAAAGACTAAACTTATCATAAATGAGGGATGCATTTTCACCTCATATTCGAGATAAGGATTTTCAAGTTTTCGCTTATCCAAGATTGGGCCACCAATCCGATCATTGAATACAAAGTGCGTAATCAAGCCTTTTTACGATCAAGATTACTAGTGCATTCCCTATTCATCATAGTGAGTGAATCCTAAAGCTATGCTAAGAATCTATAGTGGGAGCAATTGGACTTTTTTGGTCTTTCTAACTAGACCATTTTTATTAGAAAACCTAAGCTAAGCTAGCTTTGTTTATTTAGCTAACCTAAACTTAGCAATTACAAATATTTAGATCGGAATGGACATTGGCCTTTCCACCATCTTCACGGTCATTGGCCACCTTCTCGTCAGACCACCTCGTGTGACCATCCGTGTTGGGGTCCAACGTTCGTTTCATTCATCCATTCAAACAATCAAGGCAAACAAGAAATGGCCTTGGGGTCGATCTTTGGAATTCATGCATTTCGGTCATCCTACACCACTTTAAGAAACTAAGGTTCATTAATTGTGATTAGTGACATTTGACTCCCACTTGCATACACAATATGATGGGCCAATATCTCTAACCCCTAAATTAGCTCTAGTGCAAGTCATGAAATACAAAACAGAAATAGGGGCAAACAGAGGGTTTTGGACCAACTAGGGTTTAAGGAGGAAGACAAGGAAGACGAAAAGGTCAGATCATATCCTCAAGTAACCAGAGCTACGCATTAAGCATATCGCTGGAAATCATGAGTTGACTGCACGAGGAGTACGAAGTGTCAGAATTCAAATTGTATGTCACGAGATATCCTTGGAAGAAAAGCGTGCGATCGAGGTACTGTTTTCAAAGAATTAAACTTCTTCTAATTCTTTGCAAATGGGGGCACAAAATAAAATAGTGACTTGTGCCCTTCACGTGATGTTAGAAGCATGTGAATTGTACGTGAAGATAGACAACCATGTGCATGGCGCATGAGCGCTTTTATACATACAGTGGTCTATCGATAGGCAAAGATATTTACACGTGCACATCACGTGGCAAGAAGGGAGTACTAGCTACATGAGTAATCACGTGTGCAGTACGTTATTATCATTATGGACGCTATAGTCCATCGATGGATGTAAAAGGTGATACGTATAAATCGATGGCATCCCTTATTCGTGCTACGTGTCAAGTGGTTGAGGTATAATGGCAGATAGCATATCGTGGTCAATATGGACAGAAGTGACAAGGGAATGGTAAAATATTATTCAAATTGCCCATGCTAAGTCTTGGAGAGAACAGTTACCTATTGATGGTTACTGAAAGTACATATGTGGGCGATTAATCAAAGATGGGGGAGAAGAAGTTCGCAAATGTTCAAGAATAGGCTGCGCTGAATCTTGGAGGGAACAATTACCTATCGACAGTTATTGAGATGATACACGTGGGTAGTTAATCAAAGACGAGAGAGAAGAAGTTCACAAATGTTGAAGAATAGGCTGCTTGAATCTTGGAGGGAACAATTGCCTATCGACGGTTATCGAGATGATACACGTGGGTAGTTAATCAAAGACGAGAGAGAAGAAGTTCGCAAATGTTGAAGAGTAGGCTGCTTGAATCTTGGAGGGAACAATTACCTATCGACGGTTACCAAGATGATACATGTGGGCCATTAATTAAGAACGTGGAAGAAATTCCCAAATGTTGAGGAATTCGGATAAGGATGATGGAAGTTACTTGAAGAAATGCAACCATCAGGAATGGTTACCACACTAACACTATAAAAACCACAAGTCATCCAACGAAGATCCCTTACCCTCGGAACAATCCAAATGTTATCTTTCAATTACCTTTATCCTTCTAGTATTCGTTAGCTATAGTTTTAGACGTAGCTTTCAGATTCTCACTGTCAAGTCAAACTCTGACGTGTATCTTTATCTCCGGTATTGCGTCGTTGAGTCTAACTCCGACGTAATATCATTATGTGCTCAGACCTTGTCGTTGAGTTTAACTCCATCAAGGTTTGTGTATGTTGGTTCGTCCGCAATCTTAGTGTATTTGGGTTTCGTTGTTGAGTCAAACTTCGTCGAAGTTCGGTTGCATTGAATCGTTTGCGTACCACCTATACTTTCTATAGGCTTAATCGTTGAGACAAACTCTGGTTTATGTTTGTATAGTTATGCTTGAAGTGGGTTGTACTATGTAAATTGGGCCGTCGAGTCAAACTCCGATTTTATCTACTTTTGTATAGTCCTATTTCAAGTAAACTTCATTGATATCCTTACTATCTGTATCTCTCTTGTCCAAAATCGCCATAAAACCCTTTATCCTAATTTTATAAGTCGAATAACGACTTTCAGTAAAAGATATTTTGCAGTGGGTGCAATTCCGGCGAAACATTTTTTTGGCACTCCTGGTGGGATCATTTGTGGTTGATTTGAGGAGATTACAATGATAACAAGGAACCAGCAGAATGCTGATACTCCTACATGTGATAATTCACCTCCACCTGCTAGTGAGAGAGTAGGAGGATCTAAATCATCAAATGCACAACTGGTAATAGATTTAGAGCAGAACCAAGAAGTGGACATCCCAAGGCAGCTTATTGAGGACCAGAGGAGGCGACTGGTGCCAACTCCGATCATGGTGGCTACTATGCGGAGGTTGTTCGAGGAGCAACAAAAAGAAACCATTGATTCGATGGTCCAACAAGTGGTTGACGTGATCAAACCATTGATTGTTAACACAATACATGAATGTGATCAGAAACGGGGAGCGTCAAGCAGTTCAGCATAGATGCAGGCTCATCCTACTTTTTCAGAGTCATCTTTCGGGTATGTTTCTTTGCCTACTAATACTCAAGTTACTTGTGTTACTACAGGCAAGTTCCGCTCCCTTTATCTCCGTTAAGAATCTTGCAAAGAGATGAGGCTATTGTCACAACTCAGAATCAAGGTTCAACACCAACCAATGCACTTCAAGTTAATGCAATTGGAGATGGTAATGGTAATTGTTGGGGCTAACAATGTAACCTAGAGGTTGTTTCAAAGATTTTTCACAATATTGCGGAAATTGGCAACCACTATGTAAAAATCATGTCAAGGAAATCTTTCAAAGGTCCTGTGCAAGTTATGTGATAAAGTATGGGAAAGTGATGGAGACAAGAGCATACAATGATTTACTAAAAACACCAAAGTATATTTGAAAATAGGTGCAACAGGTGCCAATGTGCATATATCAATTAAATGTGGAAGTAAAAGATAGCACACATCAATATGAAAAACCTTTATGGAATATAACAAGTTCAACTTCAAATATCAAGTGAAACATCAACAAAAACATTGGCTCAAATATGTGCACATGCTGTTGTTTAATAGATAGTGATAATATGAAACAAGTGATGCTAATAAAGAAGAGATTAGAAGTTATGCAACCAGATGTATAGCGGTTCGGCTTTATCTCTAAGCCTACGTGCACTCTCAAGACTAACAGTCATAAGTCGGGCTATATTGCACTAGTAATCTACTCAACAAGTTACAATTGGCAAACACTGATTCTATCACATGATAGATCACACTATCATGACTCAGCTGCTGTATTTACTCTTGTACACTTGATCTCTCGCACAATTAGTCTATGGCAAGACTAACACAGAGAAGATCTTTCGTGGAAAGCAAAGAAACATCAATAGGGAGAGTAACCACAAGCAAATACTTCGATTTTACATTGGGCTCTCTTACATTTTAACTTAAGAGGTCTTCTCTTATATAGACATCTTCAATCTTCCCGTCGGAGATATTTCAAAGGACCAACTAGCCATTAGAGATCCGTTGCTGTTGTTCAGAGAATAGTCACTACCCATACAATTCCTTTTCCTGAACATTTGTAGGCTTTTCAGAAATAGCTATTACGGCTTCTGTTTCTACGTTGACTACTTTTGACATTGCTGTCAGACTCCTGCAACTCGTTTCCCGATAGACTTCCTAATCTTCCGTTGTGCAGATCCACCTCTCAACGGCTATATTCTTCAACGAACATTTTCACATGATGTTTAACGAACATTACCAACCACGTGCTGTTTCAGCTCCAATACAAACATCGGCTCCAGTTGATCTTTACGTCTGTTGGTGTTGTTTTCATTTACTGCTTAGGAGCACTTCGTGATTCTTCACCCGATGGATCACATCATGGATATTGCCTATTTCACAAAGATCTTCATAAACATTTGCACTCAGTTGATCTTTCCTTCGATCCCTCCAAGAACATTGACAATTTTAATTCTACCAAGCTGTTTATCTTTATAATCCTTCCAAGCTTTACCAAACATCCTGTTCTAGGCTTGTTCACCATCACAGGTCCATCCAACTGTTCACCTGGTCTTTGTACCTCCAAGCCATCATGAATATCTTCGTACTTCTCGGCTTATATACCCTCAATCAAGGTCTATCTTGTTGTTCCCCTTTGAAGATCCTTCCAGCTTGTAGACATTTTAAACGCCTAATATCTTGTTCACCTCATATATCAGTAGATCAAGCTTCTTGTGCTGTTTATGATAACATCTGCATTTTGGCTTGTGCATATATTACTTGGTACTATACAACCAATACACATGTTAGTAGCCTTTGATTGTCTTTGTCATAGTAAAAAAAATATAGGGGATTTTTCAATAATCACCACTTTGATGACTATCCCAACAATCTCCTCCTTTTTTATGATGACAAAATAATCTTCTAAATTTGCAGATGGGCGAGCCTCGCCGTCGCTGGGCGAGGCTTGACCCTTGTCAAATTTGGTGAGGGCATATGAGGTTAATCTCGCCCTTGCTGGCCTCGCCTAGCCCTGCCCTTGCCCTCGCCTAGCCTTGTCTAGTGACGGCGAGGCTCGCTAGTGGCTAGGCAAGCCTCGCCCGAGGCCGATGAGGTTGACTTCGCCAGCCCTCGCCTCTACCGGTCATCGGCTCGACGATCGTCTAGAGGTTGAAAAAGATGGGGAGACCAAAAAAAGGAAAAAAAATTAAAATTAAAAAAAATTAAAAAATTATTAAAAATTGTCAACGTCAGTGCCGACCGTGACACGTTAGTGTTGACTAGCCAAATGGACTGAATTGGCACAATTGCAAAAGGCTTAAAACTCAATTGACAAAAAAAAATAGTTTAGGACTGAATTGGCAAAATGCAATAGGTTTTGAACTTTTCCGGTAATTTTCCTCTTGTTTCTCAAAAGTGATTCTAGAACAAAGAATTGACTCTTTTTTATTATTGTTTCCGCTCCAAATTTATTTCCAGAAACAGAATCAGAGAATCGGAATCAGTTAAGTTACCAAATAGGTTTATCATCTTTTTCTATTCCAAGGAACAGAATCAGAATCGTTACCAAATATACCCCTAATCCAACGAGATCCCCTCACTCTACTCGTGTCTCTGCATGGTGTCCAATGATCCCAACATTAATATATACAGACAGAATCCTTAGCTTGTAACATATGGTATTTGAACTTTTTAGTTAAATAGATATAATAGATGCATGTAAATCGCCTCGTTCAAGAGCATTTATAAGATTTTGCCCACAAGGTGGCAAACACGGCTCCCAAGATTACTATGAGTGTGGCAGATGTTATTTGAAGACAGGATCTACGAACACCGCCATCAAGTACTTAACCATTCAATTGAACCTTGTAAATGATTTCTTTTTAAATTTGGATAATTTTAAACTAATGGGCTATTTTCCTCCAACTATAACTCTTATTAATGAATTTCATGGCATGGACTTTACTCACGTGTAAACTTAACTAATTACGTCGGAGCTGTGTTTTCACTTTCCGCCTCCCATCTACCGATCGATGGCTTTTTTTCTCTCCCCTTCCTCTGTAAAATCAGCTGCTTCCCACACCAACCATTGCCCACCTCGTCTCGCTGCCCTGGCCTCGCCAAGACACCGATGCTAGCCTTGTCGTGAAGCCGCCGCCGCCGCCGCCGTCAAGCCCCATACACACCATCGCCGAGCCCACTTTCTCTTCCCCTACCGAGTATACAAAGCAATTACTTCTTAATTTACATAGGTGCAAGCAACATGAAAGAGAAATTGCAATTGAAATTAATTTGCAGAATTGAACCACTGAGATCAACAATCTTAATTGCTAAGATGAAGTGGGCTCATACACTCTGAGTGCATCCAAGAATTTTTTCATATAAATGTGGTTAATTTCCATGTTTATAGCCACTAATTGGGAAATGTGTCAAAAAAGTCCTAAACCTATTGCATTGGTGCCCATTCTGTCTTATACCTTTCAATTGTGCTAATTTAGTCTTAAACCTTTTGCATTTGTGCCAATTAAGTTCACATGGCTAATTTTGGCTAGAAGTCGCTGACGTGGACACTGCGTCCTATGTGGCATGACTGGCACTAAAGTGGACATTTTAAAAACAATTTTATATATTTGTTTTCTTTCTTTTCTCTTATTTACTTTTTTTTTTTGCTTGGATTGAGGGCTGATGACCCTCGCCTGCATTGGGCGAGGGCGTTGCGGGCCCTCTTTGTGGCCGGCGAGGCCATCCTGGGCTTGTTATGTTAAAAGCAATAAATTCTTACTTGCGCTTTTGTTTTTTCTACATCCTCTACAAAATCAATTTTTGACATTTTACTAGATGCTGCTCTGGTTTTAAGGAGGAAGTAGAGCACAGAGCTGATGAAGTGAAAAACATTAAAGAGTCCTTCATGAGGGCTCTTTTGTCTTTGGTCGCGACCCTTTTCAATGATGACGTATGGAAGCATGACAAAGCAAGGACCTTATTTCATGTGCATATCAATAAGCTTCTGATTGGTGATTCTGTCTGCATAAACTGTCTTCGGATTCTTCCTTTGATATGAGAATTCTTATGCAACCATTATGTCGGAGCAATAATTTCACTGATTTGGAGTCACTAGCTTTAGAGGGTGATGAGGTGCGGGAAACAATTATGGGCTGGTTACAGAGAATATTGTCATTCCCACCTCTGGTCACATGGCAATGGGACAATGGTAAGTAATTATTTTTCTGAATTTGCGACAAATTGCTCTTTGTGGTATTCATAATGCCTATGCAGTGATATCTAATGATCTTCTTCTATCTGAATCAAACGTATGTCAATACTATCTTGGTAAATAAGAATAATGCAATATCTCCCGTCTTGTCCTGTCTAATTTTGTATGGAAACTGATTTAATTTTCTACTTATTCAACGAATTTTATGAAATCACATGCTAGAATATAAGAAATTCGAGTTATGCTGTCATTGAGCAACTATGTTCATTGTCTTCTAGGGTACACTGAAGGACCCTGGAGCTGTGAGTGTTGCTGATTGTACTATTGAATGAGCGTCTTTCTTTTGGTTATTGATGCAGACATGGAGGAGTGGTTCTAGTTGGTTGTGTCTTGTTATCCAATAGGTGCAACAGACAGATCAAATGTGCCAAAACCAGAAAGGAAGATCAGCCTCAGGGAGAAGACGCTCTTGCTTGATTTCTTTCGAAAGCAGACGTATTGACTTGTCAAATGCTTCGAATCATCTGCAGATGTTGCTGTCAAAGCTAATAGTCTTTTAAGTTGGTTGTTGTGCCAATGACTTCAATGAAGAAGATTCGGACTTCGAATTGTCCATGACGAGGTTTTGGATTCAATCAACATTTGTAATGATGGAGTATGTTTGCAGAGAATGTAATCGCATGAAACACCAAATTTCATTTGCAGTTCAATTGGGCAGTGTTATTATTCATGAATCAACACCGTCAAATTCTGAATATAAGCTTGTAATGGCTTGGAAAACCCCAAAGACCTGACCTGGACTGACCCGTATTTTCGGTTCGGGTCATATCTAGCTCGGGTTGGATTAGAGTAAGAGAGAACACACATCCCTTAAGGTTCGGGTAGGGTTATGTAGCATAGAAACTTGACCGGACCTATTGACATCCCTAAGTACAGGAACTGTTAAATTATGTCTCGAGTTTAAGCTCTTATGCACTTTTCTAATTTGAATTAGAATTCTTATCTTGAAGGAGACCGCACAAACGTCTTAGGTTGCTGATATTACTTGGGCGGATTATTATTCTGTTGAAAAGAAATATCCAGGTTTGACCGAGTTGACCGAATATGGATTCTTCAGAAATCGTGCATATGGTGAAATCTCAAGGGCACTAGATGACAACGTGTTGGGCTCATATATTATATTATATATGGGGGTGAAAATGTCTTTTCGCCGGAGGAAAGAAAAATAAGTAAATTTAGGTTTGTTGACTCCTCTTTTAAAAGGCCCACACTTTGACTTTTCTATTGAGCCGCCCAGCGAAGAAGCCGACTCCGTGACAAAGGCGAATAGCAAAGACAGAATAAAAGGGATGCGCTCGGTCACGCCCTCTTTGATCACACGGAGGAATCTTGAACGCCATGGATTTTGTGCAGTGAGTTTACATCCAGATTGAGTTGTTTTATTTGTAAACACTTTGAGTTTGGGTGTAATTTAGGTGTGGAAAACACTCGAGTGTATTGAACGATTGTAACTCCGGATTATCCAATTATAGTGGATTATTTATTGCTGGCTCTCCCCGTAGATGTAGGTACCGATATTCGGACCGAACCACGTAAATCTCTGGTGTCTTTATTATTCATTATTTATTTCTCTGGAATTTTCTCGTTGACTTATTTGTAAGATTCTGTCGTTTCTGAGTTAATATTACAACAATTGGTATTAGAGCTTGGGTTAGATTTTCTAAATTGTGATTTGAGGCTTTTGCCTGTCTGATTATTATCTGGAAATTATGCTATTGCAATTATGTTTGGAATGAAATCAGAAATTGAGAAGTTTAATGGGAGGAACAACTTTGGGTTATGGAGCGTCAAGATGCGTGCGCTATTGACAACCCAAGGTTTGGTGAAGGCATTGGATGGAGAAGATGAGTTGCCAATTATAATGAAATCATCTGAAAGGATAGAGCTAATGGAGAAAGCAAAGAGTATAATCTTGTTGAATTTATCGGATGAAGTGTTAATAGAGATAGTTGAGGAGAAGGATGCTGCAGTGTTGTGGGCAAAACTTCAGGCACTTTATGTAACAAAAGGTTTGAATAATCATTTATATATGCTAAAGAGGATGTTTCAGTTTCAATATACAGAAGGTACGTCGATCAGAACCCACCTAGATGAGTTTAATAAACTCATGATGAATTTAAAGAATGTCGGTAAGATTCTTAATGATGAAGAACAGGGCATGATGTTGTTAGCTTCTTTACCTGAGTCATGGGAGCACTTTTCTGATTTTTTGTTGTAGGGGTGTACTATAATTACTTCAGAAGAGGTAAAGTCCGCCTTATTCTCTAAAGAGTGGCAGAGAAAGTTGCGAAATAACAATCTAGCACAGGATGTAGCGCGGGGACTGGTGATTCAAGGTAGAGACCAACATCGGGGGTCCAGTAGCAGCAGAGGTAAAAGCAGGTCAAAGTCATGCCATAGAAAATCCAAGGGACATGTGAAGTGCTTTAAGTGTCATGAGGAGGGGTACTTCAGGAGAGATTGTTCTAAGCTAAAAAATAAAGGTAATAAGTCGAATGCCACAAGCAGTGTGGCGAACGTTGCTGAGGAGAGCACTAGTGATGCAGAGGTCGTCTTGTGTGTGACTACTAATTCGTCAGGAGACGAATGGGTGCTAGATTCGGGGTGTTCTTATCATATGACGCCTCATAGGAACTTGTTTACTACTTACCAGACTGCAGATGATGGTAGCGTTCTGATGGGGAATAACGCAACTTGCAAGGTTGTGGGGATAGGGGTAGTTCGGATTTAGATGCACGATGGGGTGGTGCGCACACTGACAGATGTGAGACATGTACCAGAGCTCAAGAAGAACCTTATTTCTTAGGGACACTCAATGATATCGGGTGTAAGTATACTGCTGAAGGTGGAATACTGAAGATTTCTCGATGTGCCATGACAGTGATGAAAGGAAAGAAAGTGAGTTCTCTCTATCATCTACTGGGAGAGAACGTGACAGGAGCTACTGCAGTTTCATCAGGTAAGTTAGATTCTAATTTGACTCAATTATGACATATACGGTTAGGGCACATGAATGAGGTAAGTATGATGATGCTGAGTGAGAAAGGGTTGTTGAAAGGTCATAAGACAGGGAAGCTAGACTTATGTGAGTACTGCATCATTGGGAAGCAGCATCGAGTTAAATTTACTACATCTTTTCATTCGACTAAGCAACCGGTTGAATATATTCATTCAGACGTCTGGGGCCCTTCTCCAGTTTCTTTGAAAGGAGGTGCCCGTTATATGCTGACTTTTATCAACGATTACTCCAGAAATGTATGGGTTTATCTTCTTAAGCATAAATCTGATGTGTTCGATCGGTTAAAAAAATTTAAGGCATTGATTGAGAAGCAGTCAAATAAGCATATCAAGTGCTTGAGAATCGATAATGATGTGTGGTTCTGTGGTAAAGATTTTACTGAGTTCTGCGAGAGAGAAGGGATTGTGAGACACCGCACAATGCCCAGGATACCACAGCAAAATGGCGTCATAGAATGGAAGAACAGGACTTTACTTGAGCGAGCTCGGTGCATGCTTTCACATGCAAGATTAGGTAAGGAATTTTGGGCCGAAGCAATGAATATGTCTTATTACCTGGTTAATCGATCTCTATCATCTGCTATTGAGTGGAGAACTCCTGAGGAAGTATGGTCGGGGAAACCTGTTGATTACTCTGAATTACGAATATTCGGATATCTTGTGTATGCTCATGCGAGTGATGGTAAGCTTGAGCCGAGGGCGAAGAAGTGCATATTTCTGGGTTATGCACATGGGGTGAAAGGCTATCGGCTATGGTGCATTGACCCCAGATCACCCGATTTTTTGATCAGTAGAGATGTGATCTTCGACTAGACTGCAATGCTTTGAGAGAGGAGTCCTAAGACACTACCAGCAGAGCAAACGGATCGTGGTGTTAATAGTGAGGTGGAGCTTCAGGTGGAGACTCCAGAGACCTCGGAGGTAACATAAGTTGAGACTGTAAATGAAGTCGCAGTTCTTGAAGACGGTGATAATGAACAAACAGTAGAGCCGCAGCACACTATAGCCACAGGTAGAGAAAGAAGGCAAATTAAACCACCGTTACATTATGGTTATATAAATATTGCTTATGCATTGACTGCAGGTGATGAGGTGGAGACAGATGAGCCTTCATCTTTTTTTGAGGCAATGGCTAGTTTTGAGTCATCGCAGTGGTTAGGGGCTATAAGTGAAGAGATGGAATCTCTCCATCAAAATCAGATATGGGAGCCAGTCAAAGTACCAAAGAGCCAGAAGATTGTTGGAAGCAAGTCGGTCTATAAACGGAAGGAGGGCATTCCCAGTGTCGAGGCAGCGAGGTATAAGGCAAGACTTGTAGAAAAGGGATATACTCAGCGGAAGGGCATTAACTACAATGAGGTGTTCCCTCTTGTGATAAGACATACTTCTATACGTATATTACTTGCCTTAGTTACTGCACAGGATCCCGAGCTGGAGCAACTAGATGTGAAAACTGCTTTTCTTCATGGTGAGTTGGAGGAGCAGATTTACATGAGGCAGCCTGAGGGATTTGCTATTTCGGGTAAGGAAGACTATGTTTGCTTGTTAAAGAAATCTTTATATGGGCCGAAACAATCTCCTAGACAATGGCATAAGCGTTTTGATTCTTTCATGGCTAGTTAGGAATATTCTAAAAGTCAGATGAATAGCTGTGTTTATTTTAGGAGATTGGAAGATGGGTCTTTGATTTATTTATTATTATATGTTGATGATATGTTGATAGTAGCTAAGAATATGTTTGATATTGATGTGCTGAGGCGACAGTTGAGTGCTGAATTTGAGACGAAAGATTTAGGCGCCGTAAAGAAAATATTGGGTATGGAGATTTTGCATAACAAGAATGCAGGAATTTTACGTCTGTCTCAAAAGAAATATATTAAGAAGATTGTTGCACGTTTTAATATGCAGTTAGCGAAATTCGTGAGTACACCTTTAGAGAAGCACTTTAAACTTTCAGTTAAGTTATCACTGCAGACTGAGGAGAAGAAAAAACGTATGTCCCGCGTTCCATATTCTAGTGCAGTATGTAGTATTATATATGCTATGGTTTGCACTAGGCCTGATATTTCACAAGCAGTGAGCGTAGTCAGTCGTTATATGAAACAACCTGGTAAAACTCATTGGGAAGTTGTAAAGTGGATCCTCAAATATTTGAAGGAGACTGCAGATGTTGGTATTGTATACCAAAAGGAAGGCAATGACAGTAAAACCACTAGTTATGTGGATTCAGATCACGCCGGTGACTTGGATGAGTGTAGGTCTTTAGCAGGGTACGTATTTACGCTAGTAGGTGGTGCAGTTAGCTGGAAGGCATCCTTATAGGATCACGTTGCCTTGTCTTTAACTGAGGCAAGGTATATGATACTGACCTTTATAGCGAAAGAGGCGATATGGTTACAAGGTTTGCTCTCGGACTTTGGGTTAGAACAGAAAAGTGTTGATATACATTGTGACAACCAAGGTGCAATACATATAGCGTATAATCTGATTTATCATGAGCGAACAAAGCATATCAACATTATGTACCACTTTATTCGAGATGTCTTAGCGAATGATAAGGTTGTTGTGAAAAAGATAGCGACAACGGATAATCTTGCGGACATGATGACTAAGTCTGTTCCTTTGGCGAAGCTCAAGCTCTGCTTGAGCTCAATTGGCATTTGTAGAGAGTGAGCGCTCGTCGGGGCATTGGGGAAGCAGTATGGATTATGAATACTATAACTTGGCTACAAACATCGAGTCAAGGTGGAGAATTGTTAAATTATGTCTTGAGTTTAAGCCCTTATGCACTTTCCTAATTTGAATTAGAATTCTTATCTTGAAGGAGACCACACAAACGTCTTAAGTTGCTGGTATTACTTGGGCGGATTATTATTCTGTTGAAAAGAAATATCCAGGTTTGACCGAGTTGACCGAATATGGATTCTTCAAAAATCATGCATATGGTGAAATCTCAAGGGCACTAGATGACAAAGTGTTGGGCTCATATATTATATTATATATGGGGGTGAAAATGTCTTTTCGCCGGAGGAAAGAAAAATAAGTAAAATTAGGTTTGTTGACTCCTCTTTTAAAAGGCCCACAGACTTTTCTATTGAGCCACCTAGCGAAGAAGCCGACTCCGTGACAAAGGCGAACAGCAAAGACAGAATAAAAGGGACGCGCTCGGTCATGCCCTCTTTGATCGCACGGACTAGTCTTGAACGCGGTGGATTTTGTGCCGTGAGTTTACATCCAAATTGAGTTGTTTTATTTGTAAACATTTTGGGTTTGGGTGTAATCTAGGTGTAAGAAACACTCGAGTGTATTGAGTGATTGTAACTCCGGATTCTCCGATTATAGTGAATTATTTGTTGTTGGCTCTCCCCGTGGATGTAGGTATCGATATTCAGACCGAATAACGTAAATCTCTGGTGTCTTTATTATTCCTTATTTATTTCTCTGGAATTTTCGCATTGATTTATTTGTAAGATTATGTCGTTTTTGCGTTAATATTACAACAGGAACGAACCCACCATTTATCTGTGTACTATTCCTAGATAGATAGATTCCTCGAACGAAAGAGTAAAGTGATGCCCCTAATTTAAAAGTGCAGTCGGGTCACCGACCGTCGCGGTTAGTAGTGCTCTAAGAGCAACTTTCTGAATCGCACGGCCTATTCCAGATGTACGCCTAGAGGAAAGGTCAACTTGGATATGCATTCGACCCGCACCATCGCCTTCCCTCGCAGGAACGAACTGACCGTTCCTCCAGCTCTCAATCACCATGTCCTTCACACAGCCCACATGATACTCGGCCTTCCGTCCGGCGTACGCCCAGCTCCGGAGCTTGACTTTGTCGAAGTAAATCTTCATCTTGCCGCACCATTTGCAGTTGGACTTCATTTTGTATGCCAGATTAAGTTCCACGTCGTTCACCATGATGGATTTCGGAAGCACCGGGCACGATGGGTGGCAATTCTTCCCTGAACTCGACGTGTACCCGCAACCTCTAATTGGTTTGGCACACACAGTGCAAAATCTGGGTTTTCCATTTTCGGCCTTCATATCGGGGTCATATTTCAAGGAGTGTTCTTTCCATTGAAGTTTCAGAGACATTGCCGGAGAAGGGGACACGCATTCTTTATGGAAGCGAACGACAGATTGAGGGCATCCGTAGCCAGCGCCGAAGCCGGTCTCCTTGCATTTGGTGCAATAGAAAGGGTCTCGTGGCTCCATCGGTCTGAGTTTGTGATTGGGATGAATCGGACAACTGGTGTCATTCGACATCTCGGTTTCCTTCTGATCTGGCTCCTTTATAGCTAGTGACTAAAATTACCTGAAAAATTGGATCATAGTCATAACTAAATAAAAAAGAAATATGGAAAAAAATTCAAACCTGAAATGATTCCATTGAATAAGAACTTTCTGAAGAATTAATCATTAAGAAGCAGATACCTGTGCTATATGCAGTTTCAGGCCTCGCTCTTTTGCGTTGGAGCAGAAGCAGATATCAACTGGAGAAGAAGAAGTTGGTCTGCGGGCAAAGTTTAATTTTCCTCATTTTATAAATGCATCATGAAGGAAGCTTCCGACAAATACGTGTGGAAGTTTGCTAGGACAAAGTGCCTATTTGAAGTACAATATTCCTTAGGATAATTACACAAATGGTCCATAAGCTTAAGCCCAATGTGTAATGTCATTCCTAAACTTCTAATTTGTTCAATGTTGTCCATGAACTTTGGGTGTATGTTCAATATAATCCCTAAACTACATGAACATATCCACTTTTATTCTTCCAGTGATTTAAGTTTACGAGAACATTGAACATTTTCTTATAGTTCAGAGACTAAATTGAATATGTACGATGAGTTTAGGGATCATATTGAATAAATTAAAGATTGAGGGACGACATTGCATATTGAGCTAAAGTTTAAAAACCATTTACATCATTTGCCCTCATCGCTACTATATTTCAATTTGAATCCATAAAGACGTGTGGAAAAGTAGGCTGGTCCATATTACACTCCGAGTTGACCATTGACTATGTCTCGATCCTATCTTTTGTCTTGTCGAGTATGAGAAGCTGCAACGTGAGTTCATTAGACCCCAAATACGTGCGGAATAAATATTAACAAAGTGACTGAGCCTTTTTTTTTTTTTTTCATTTTCTCAATTTTGGAAAAAACGCAATTGACAAGTTCAAAGATATCGGGATTGGGACACCAGGAGTGCTATAAATTTTGTATGGAGATCACTTGAGTGCCATAATTTTTTTTTTTTGGCTCACTTGGCATGTGTGCTTTTTCGGAGTCCATGTTGGATTTCCGGTGATCTGGCACTCAAGTGAGCGTTTTTAAAAAGTTATGACACTCATGTGATTTCTGTACAAAACTTATGGCACTCCTGATGTCTTGCTCCCAAAGATACCTATTCATTGTTTGTGTGTTCTGCCTTGAACACTGAACAATCACTTCAAGGAACTAATTATTCTCCTACATTAAATTTGGACTGTGAAATTTGATAGGAAGCATAAAAAGTTTCACGTTTCACTCACCATTTTCAATGTTACCAATTCAATTGAATTTACATATATTAAATTCACATGTAGGACTGGACGATAAATTTTGGGCTGAAGTAGTGAACATGGCTTCTCACGTGGTTAATTGATCTCCATCAACTGCTATCGAGTGCGAGACTCATAAGGAAGTATAATCGGAGAAACCTATTTGACTACATTGGATTACGAGCATTTGAATGTCCTGTGTATGCTTGTGAGTGATGGTAAGCTTGAGCCGAGGGCGAACAAGTGCATATTTTTGGGTCATAAACACAGGGTCAAAGGCAATCGGTTGTGCCTGCACTATTCCTAGATCACCCAATTTTTTAGTTAGTAGAGACATGATCATCAACGAGACTACTATGCTATCATAGAGGAGTCGTTAGACACAACCAATAGAGCAAACGGATCATGTGTCAATAGTATGGAGTTTCAAGTTGACACTTTGGAGACCTTAAAGTTAATGGAGGTTGAGACTATAGATAAGGCCACAATTCAAGAATTCGGTGACACAGACGTTATCATCAACGAGACTGCTATGCTTCGTTAGAGGAGTCCTGAGACATAACCAGCATAGTAAACGGATCAGGTGTCAATAGTATGGAGTTTTAGGTGGAGACTCCAAAGACCTCAGACGTAATAGAGATTAACACTGCATATGAGGCCATGATTCCTAAAGTTGGTGATGCAGAACAACCAGAAGAGCCACATCATAGTATAGACATGGGCCAGTAGAGAAGGCAAATCAAACCCCTAGTACATTATTGTATATAAATATTGCTTATGTATCGACCTTAGGTGATGAGGTGGAGACAAACGAGCCTTCATCTTACTTTGAGACGATGGGTAATACTAAGTCATCACAGTGGCTAAAGGTTGTGAGTGAAGAGATAGAATCACTCCATTGGAATTAGACATGAGAGCTTGTCAAAGTGCCCAAGAGCCAGGAGATTGTTAGTGCAAATGGGTCTACAAATAGAAGGAGAGCATTCCTAATGTGGAGGCAGCAAGGTATAAGTCGACACATGTTGCGAAGGGGTATACTAGTGGGACGGGATTAACTACAACGAGTGTTCTCTCTTGTAGTAAGGTATACTTCTATTCGAGTATTACTTGTCCTAATTGATGCACATGATCTCAAACTGGAGCAGCTAGATGCGTAAATGGCATTTCCATGGTTAGTTGGAGGAGTTACTTAAGGCAGCGAGAGGAATTTGCTATTCCGAGTAAGAGAGATCATGTTTCCTTATTAACAAAATATTTGTATGGTCCAAAACAATCTCCTAGGCAACAATATGAGCTTTTGATGCTTTCGTGTCTAGTCAGGACTATTTGAAAAGTCTAGTTATATAAGTTTGTTTACTTTAGGACATTGGAGGATGGGTCTTTGATTTATTCGTTATTATGTTGATGACATATTGATAACAGCTAAACATAAGTATGATATTGATTTGGGCATTGTAAAGAGGATATTGGATATGGAGATTTTGCGTGATATGGTTGTAGGAGTCTTACGTCTGTCTCAAAAGAAATATATTAAGAAGATCATGGCATGTTTTAACACAGTTAATGAAATCTGTGACTATACCTTCAGCCAAACACTTTAAACATTCTAATAAATTATCACCGTAGATTGAGGAGGAAGAGCATATATCTCGTGTTCCTTACTCTAGTGTTGTGGATAGTATTACGTATGCCATGTTATGCACTAGGCCTGACATTTCACAAGCTACGAGTGATGTTAGCTGTTATATTAAGCATCCTAGTAAGACACATTGAAAAGCTGTGAAGTGGATTCTCAAATACTTAAAAGAGACAACGAAGTTGGTGTAGTGTAATAGAGGACCATTAATGGTAGTGAGACCTCGGTTAATGTGAATTCGGACCACGCCGGCAAATTAGGTGAGCGCAGATCTTTAGTGGGGATGTGTTTACGATGGCAAATGGTGTAATGAGTTGGAAGTCCTCCTTGCAGGATAATGTTGCATTGTCTTCAGCTAAGGCGAAGTAGATGGCACCAATCTTTAAAGCTAAGGGTTACTCTCGCACTTTGGGTTGGAGCTAAAGTCGCTACATACTGTGACAACCAAGGTGCAATATTTTTACTTTTGAATTTGATTTATTACGAGTGAATGAAACATATCGACGTCAAGTACCATTTCATTCAAATGTCTTAGCGAAGGGTAAGGTTGTTGTGAAGAAGTTCTCAACATCACAAAACCTGGCGGACTTGATGACGAAGCTCGTTCCTTTGGCGAAGCTTGAGCTTTGCGGGAGCCAAATTGGCATCTGCAGAGAATGAGCGCTCATCGGGATGTTGAGAGAGTCGGCATGGATGATGAGTATAATGACTTAGCTGCAAACATTGAGTCAAGATGGAAATTGTTAAATTATCTCTGGTGTTTAAGCCTATGTACGAATCCGTTGTGAATTGGAGGATGTAAATCAGTTCGTGATTTATATATGTGTGTGGCGTTTACCAGTAGAAGTCGTCTGAGTTGGTTCGAATTCTTGATCGACTCTGTTAGGAAATGAAATCCCAACACCTCACTTTCCTATTTGAATTCAAATTTTTCTCGAAGGCCACATTCACGTGATGACATAATATATATACTAAGAGATGCTTCTTTGGTTTTTTATGCCTCCTTTTAGCCAAACAAGAGATGCTCTCTGGACTAGGTGATTTGTGCAGAGATGTTACATCCAATTGAGGTCGTTTCTTTAGACGTGGGTATTTCAAGCCGCAAGGTAATTCTCACTGATTTATTTTAACGAGAAATTAGGTGAGGTTAAACACTCTGAGTTCGGATGAAATCAAGGATTGGGAAAGAGTTGACCTTGTGAGTGATCGTAACTCTGTAATTTTTTGATTGATTAGTAGATTCTTTGCGGTTCGCTCTCTCCGTGGAATATGTACCAACATTTAGATCGAACCACGTAGATCTCTAGCGTTCTATATTTTTTCTCGTTGATTTCTCTGGTAATTTCGTTCTCTCGCGTTAGATTTGAATCGCAAAATTCATTAGCTTCTACATAATTTCGCAACAAAAAGAATAAAAGGAGGAAGAAGAAGGAGAAAGAAGTTAGCTTGCATGTAAACTTTCCTTTCTTCTCTTTTTATAAATTCATCACACAAAGGAAGTTCCTGACCAAATAGAAGTGAGTGACTCGGTCAAGATGCTTCTATACATTGACCAGATCAAGGTTGACATGTCTCACCGACCAAGTTGCTTGGGCAAGGTGCATGATTGTTGCCTAGTTTCATGACTTCACTGATGGCTATTCTATTTCTATCCGATCTTGTTTTGTCTTGGAAAATTAGGGAAGCTGATATGTAAGTAAGGAACTGATCGTGACTGGTGTGTGAGTTTTATCAACTCAACGACAAGCTTTTTCCGTTAATTTTGTCCTTTTCTTAATTCTGACCCTTATACCCAATGACAGATAAAAAAATTCCTACATCATCATGCACGTTTGTTCTGTTTTGACCGTTCCACGAGCAAGTATTCCATCAGCCTTATATGAAATAATTATAAAATGACATGAAAGATGACGCGGTCTTCTCCCAACTTGCTTTCTTAATAATGCTCAAGTTGGGTCACGAACGAGTAAATTTGTAGAAGCCTACGAATATTATATGCCTGAAAGCAACATTTAATCACATGGCCTCGATTCATAGCAATTTGTCTAGACTGACCTTCATTTCTGAAAGGGAAGATAACACAGATTGGTTGAGTCCTAAAAAAATTTCAATTCTATGCAGTTATTAGATTTCACACGGCTAATAAGACGTCATGATTCAATTATTTAGGGCGAGTCTGCTAGTGCTTTTTGTATAGTACATTTGCAAGAGTAACATTTTCCACCATTCCTGATTGGAGGTTACATTTTATGGACATCACACACATGCAAATTTAACTAAAGTCAAAAGTATGTGACGTGTCTATACCTGTAACATACCATTGAGAAGCATGGTTGGATAAAGTTCCTCCAATCAGGAACGGAGGAACATGACCTTGATTGCAATGTGAACACTCACACAAAACTCTTAAGGATCCGATTGAATCGGTGACCGTTGGATCTCAAAAGAACAAGTCCCAGTCGTTCATTGAAGACGTTTGAAGTACTTTTTAGGCGTAACATTGCTTGTAGCAAGTACAGCAAAATGCACTAAGGCACAACATTTTTCATACGTGTAGATCAATCCCTCAAGAGATAAGAGAAACCTCCTTTTCAATGGCTTTCATTCTTTTTTTCCTAGGCAGTATATTCAGAGAGTTGATTTTGATTAAGAATGCTGTTATTGAAAGAAATTGTCTGCTTGGCAACGTTGTCAAAAATTGCAATTCAATTCATGGAACTGTACGATTTTACGACTCAATTTTCATCAAACAATTTCATTCACACTCAAAATTACAAATTAGTAAAATCACTAGTCAAATTGGTAAAATCTGTAAAATTCGTGTAAGATTTGGCTTTTTGCTTGATCTCTTTAATTACCCTATAGAGAGTCAATGAATTTCATGAAATAACAAATTAAATAGGCCCATAAAAATGATAAAGATGATGATTAACTTGATAGGGATTGTTAAATTATGTCTTGAGTTTGAGCCATGTACGAAGTCCGAATCGAATTGAATAATGTGGATCGGAATTATTGATCAAGACCACAGGTTGAATTTTCTTCCATTATCTCTTCTTGGCTTTATCTAATTTAAATCACCAAGATGTCCACTGGTGGGACTTCTTTTTGGCCATACAATAGCAAAGCGTGTGGGGGCAAGTCAGAGAAAAATTAGGAAGGGTTTTGGTCTCTTTTCTTTTCCTGACACGCCGCGGTGCAGCTCTCCACAGCGAAGGACATTTCGTGGGTTTCCTTTTGGGCGAGACTTCAGGTCGTAGACTTGAAGGATATAAAAGGGACGCGCAGAGAAGTTTTCTTTTAGCCACACGGACGTCTTCGTGAACACAATGATTAGTGCTTTGAGTTTACATCATATTAAGTTATTTTACCTATAAATACTTTGGGTTTGGGTGTAATCTAGGTGTGAGAAATACTCGAGCGTATGAGCGATTGTAATTCCGGATTCTCCAATTATAGTAAATTATTTGTTGCTGGCTCTTTCCGTGGATGTAGGTGACGATACTCGGACTGAACCACGTAAATCTCTGGTGTCCTTATTATTCCTCGTTTATTTTTCTGGTATTTTTTCGCGTTGACTGATTTACAAGATTCTGTTGTTGTCGCGTTAATATTACAACAAGGATGATAAAGACGATTAAGATATTTGCAGCCTCGATGAAGAAGTAGAAAAAGAAAAGCAGGCGATGATTTGTTCTAATTTCTAAAGCTACTAATCATAGATCTTATGTATTTTTCTTATAAATGGATTGTAAAGTGTAGCTGGATTAGCGCTATTGTTCTTCTTTTTTTTTTTCTGCCTAGTTCGCATTTGAACAGTA
>BCNH02000010.1:11414732-11465848 GCA_001662345.2 Metrosideros polymorpha var. glaberrima | reverse complement strand
AAAAGATAAAATGAATGGGTCGACGACGCGTCTTGGGACGTCGCATTTCTAATGACCCAAGAGAAGAGAAACATCGGGATGGTGGCGCGCTCAAGGGCTAGGGCGTGACACGGTGGTTGAAAGAGCAGCTAAATTTTACTTCTTTGAAAAGTACCCACTTGAGCTTGGGTCCTTTTGGGTTAGTATCAAATCTCCAGTTAATCTTTCTCGACCTTTTTGATTTCTTTGAACATTTAGGTTTGAAATGATCACTTTTGTTACAAAGAGAACATTTTTTAGCATCTTTTCCAACATATTTTGTAAAGTGTTTTTAAAAGTGATTTTTGTAAAACTGAACATGAGGTTTTCTTTTCAATCTTTCTTTCACTTTTGGAAAAGGATTCTTCTCTTCTTCATCGTCCTCATGTCCTAAACCACATTTGTTGTAGTGAGGAATTTGAATAGAGAGAGTGTGCTCAAGGATCTTTGAAATCTCATTTCAAAGATAATCATTTTCATCTCTTAAGGACTTAATCTCCTCAACATATTCATGTATGTCTCTAAGTTGTTCTTCTAGAAAGATTTTTTGAGAAATTTTTTCGATTTAAAAATCATAAATTTGCCTTTTCAATTCAGAAATCTTTTTTAAATATTTTTTATGTGCTTCAAACATTTCCTTAACGAAGTCTTGTGATTCTTCATAAGATAGTTCATAGTTGCGTACCTCATCTTCTTTTTCTTCATGTTCGAAGTCCGCCGTTAAGCAGATGTTTGCTTCTTCATTGTCACTTGATTCATAGTCTGAATCACTCCATGTTTCAGCCTTTAGGGCATGTTTTTCCTTCTTTTCACTGCTTCTTTTCTTCTTCTTGATGGATGGGCATTCAAGCTTTATATGCCCTGGTTTCCTGCACTCAAAACACACAACGTCCTTACCTTTGTTTTCTTCTATGTTTTTGAAAGGCTTTTTATCCTCTTGGTACCTCCTTTGAGGTCTGTTCTTGTAGTTTCCACCCCTTCTCATGAAGCTTTTGAATCTTTTGGTTAACAGCGCCATCTCTTCATCATCTTCATCATCTGATCTTGTTTGACCTCTTGCATCATCAAAGTTAGCTTTAAACGCTATAGGTTTCTTACTTTTAGATGTGCTTTCGTCATTGAGATGCTCTTGTTCATATGACATCAATGTGCCAACCAGCTCATCTATAGTGATGGGCTGGATTCTCATGGTTTCTCTAATGGATGTCTTCATGGTGCTCCACTCCTTGGACAAAGCTTTTAGAAGCTTGTTCACCTTTTCGGCATCCGTGAATAGCTTTCCTTGATTTGCAAGCCATTCACTATCTTGGTGAATCTGTTGAACATCTAGGTAACTGTTTCATCTAATTTCATTATGAATAGCTCGTAGTTCCCAAGTAGGATGTTCATCTTTGTCTCCCTTACTCGCTCAGTTCCTTCATATATCACGACTCGATGATCCCATATCTCTTTAGCTGTGACACAAGAAGAAATTATGTTAAATTCTAATGAGACAAAGCACAATATAGAAGATGTTTAGCTTTTGTATTAAGAGCAGGTTTTTTTCTTCTTTCTTCTACCAATGCAGTAGCAGCAATGGCAGCAATAGCTGTTGCTTGCTTTGGAGATACATCTTCTTGAACAAGAGCTGGAGTAGGAGCTTTAACTTTCGATCCATCAGCAATGACATCCCACATGCTGAGATTAACTACGTCCACATAGGTTTGCATCATTGTTTTCCTGTAGCTAAAGTTTGTTCCATCGAAGTACGGTGCTTTGCTAGCAGCTTGAGAATCATGAGAAATTTTTTTGCCAAAGTTAGCCATATCAAGATCTTTATGCTCAGAAAAGAACACTTCAAATAAAGAGTAATTTAGCTATGATACCAATTGTTGGGACTAATTATGCAACCTAGATGGGGGTGAATAGGTTGTTTTGAAAATTTTTAACTTTTCTTATGAAAATATGTTGCTATAATTAAAGGATAGGTGAAGCAGCTGTTTTAGGTACTATAAGCAGTATACGTGTTGTATGAAATAAAAAGCAAGAGAGAAACAACATCACACAAGAGATTATAGTGGTTAGGCTTATAACCAAGCCTACATCCACTATCAAGACTAACAGTTGCAAGACAGGCTGAACTGCACTATAGATTTGCTCGACAAGTTACAAACAACAAGTGCTAATCTTATACACTTGATAGATCACACTATCATGATTAAGTCACTGCACTCTTAAGTACACTTGTTCTCTCCCAAACTCTCTTTATGCAAAGAATACACATGATCTTTCAAGTATGAACATAGAGCAATATCAACAAGAAGAGCAGCTTAAGTGACTATTTTGGCTCGATGTATGCAACTCTTATTTTGACTTGAGAGTGATCTACTCTATTTATCGACATCTTCAATGTATCTATTGGAAATGCTTCAGAGGGTCTTCTAGCCATTAGACATCCGTTGGTCCTGCTGTCCGAGGATAAAGCTGCCCCTTACAGCCTCTCTCTTGAACTTCTACAATTTTGTCAAAAATAGGCACTACCGTTGCTTCCTTACGCTGACTGCTTCTGATACTACTGTCAGTCACCTACTATCTGTTTCCCGATTGATCCTTCAATCTTCTGTTGTGCAGCTCCTATCTTCAATGGTCATAATCCTTGACAAACATTTTCATGTTGCGTTCGCAATTATCAAGAACCACGTCTTGCATTACCTCCGATAAACAGTAGGTCCAACTGCTGTATTGTTTGGTGGTGTTGTTTCCATTTTCTGCACTTGGACTCTTCATGATATTTTACCCGATAGATCACACCATGGGTTTCATCTGGTCCACATATATCATCTCAAACATCTGCACATATAGCATGTGAAGGATAGCTTGGGAATCATCAAAATTAGTTGGAGATGTTTCTCCAACAAGGAGTAGTTATGTTGTGAAGAGGGTTGGACACATTGAATATTTACTATCATAGTCTAAGTTAGAAATTGTCTCTGATGTTACTTTGTGTTGCTCTCTATATTAGTTCAACACTATAATAGCTTATAGTCAAGTGTACTATTGTAAGTGTAGTGTTTGTGTCCGATAGTGTGATCTATCTAGCCGATTGTAACTTGCATTGCTAATTATTAGTGGAATTCAGCCTCTGTTGACGATGTTAGTCTAAGAGTAGATGTAGGCTTGGTTATAAAGCCGAACCGCTATATATTGTTGTGTGATTTGTTCACTTCACTTTGATTCACTTACTGGCATCACACAAGCTATCTTATTTGCAGCACCATCTTGATTACCAATTGTTTGACATTCCATAAAATCTTTAAAGTATCACCACTCAACCTATTCAACTTCTCTTCTAGGTTGCATTGTTAGCCCAAAAATTGGTATCTGAGCTTCGTTGCTCGTGTGTTGAAGTGCATTACTTCTTAACATAAAGATCTGTTTATATGGCTAACCATTGTAGTTTCATTTTACCTGATTCTCATGCTCCCAACAAGCCTTCATATTTTGACGGAACCAACTATGGCTATTGGAAGCATCACATGCAAGCTTACATTGAAGCAACTGACATGCTTGAAGTCATCAAGAATGGACTTGCTATTCCTGCAAGAGCAACTGCTCAAGATGTTCAACAAGAAGGCGATGATTGACCAGCTGCTATGACATCCTCAATTTTCGATCAATGTACTAAAATCAAATTCGATGGATTTGAACCACGAATTCTAATCCAATTAAGAGTATTGGACTTTAGAGGATTGAGAGACAACCATTGGACATTACTTCATGAAATTCAAAAGTTTATTAGTAAACACTAAATCTTTGGATAAGTGAAGGTAAGCCGAAAATTGAGAGCTAAAGAGAGCTCATGGGTTTGGCAAAGCCCAATGAGCCTCGCTTTCCTTAAAATTCAGCCACAAGGGCCCAATAGGAGGAAATTACGATTTTGCCCTCATAAGCCCATCTTAGGCCCATCTTCATAACTTAGCCCATCAAGCCCATATGAATAGTGTCAAGGTTGAAATTACCAAATTACCCCTTCTGGAAACCTTATTCTAAGAGAGATATTTGTGAGGAAGAAGAAAAAATAGGATTAGAGATTTTTTTGTGCCAAACTTGGAGAAGAAGTCTTCTTCTTCTTCTTCTCTCTCTCACTCTCTCTTAAGAAAACTTGAGAAAGAAGTTTTCAAGAGTTTATTTAAACTCATCCCTCATTCTATCTTTCTATCTCTCTCTATTGCACCCTCATCACCACTGCCGTCCGCCACCACATCGCCATGCTGCCGTGACGTCATCTGTGCCGTCCTCACCACCGACCGCCTTCGCCATTGCCGTTCGCTGCTCATCATCGTTTTTAATTCATCCGGTGTAGTAAGTAATTCTTTTAAGCCTTGGATAAGGCGTTACTCTGCGCAAATCAAACCTCGGTTGAATGTTATATGAGATGTTTAGTAAGTAGTTCTTTTAAGCCTTGGATAGGGCATTACTCTGCACAAATCGGACCTAGATTGAATGTTATATGAGATGTTTAGTAAGTAGTTCTTCTAAACCTTGGATAGGGCGTTACTCTGCGCAAATCGGACCTAGGTTGAGTGTTATATGAGCTTGATCTACATGTTAATGCTTGTTTTGCTTAGTTTTGCTTGTTCTAGGAAGAGAAAGCTCATATGTGTATTTTGTATGGTTTGCTCATATAGATGGTCATACTATTCTTGTTAATCCATGATCATATAATGATAAGTGTTCTTAAGGCATGGGTAGGTTATGAGAATTAAAATGAAGGGTATGTTCTCGTATAACGGTTTATTGTAAAAATGGCTATTATTGCTCTATGATTATTGATTTTTGAGAAAACAACGTTATAAGTCATTTTACTTATGTACATCTTGACAAGGAATGGTTGTAAGTGAAGTATGTGAATTTTCGCATGTTGGAGAATTGCGGTTGTTCACGTGTGATTATTTTCGTGCATTTTTATGTGTGCGGGATTGAAGAAGTTCGAACGTGTGATCACTAAACACTCTTGCATTGACTAAAGTAAAAGATAAGAATTGGCTTGAGTGTTTGTGTGCTTGTGTGATCACATAAATGTATTATCCACCCATATGATTATGAGGGATGTTTAATGTCCGGATGATTTGTGACCTGGATGCCGTTCGTAGATAAATTTTGGAATGATGCTTTTAATTGAATGCCGTCTGTCTTCGAGGGAAGTCGAGACGTTGCCATGTCCGATAGGGCGGGATGATGCCCGGTTATGCTGGAAGACCGAATGCCTTGCGCGGATTGGTGAATAATAGGCTTAATTTGTGTGTCTTGGCAAAAATAAAAACCTTGCGTGGATTGCTGAATAACTGGTATAATCCGTGTGTCATGTCTAAGAAGAGATCACACTAAACTAAGGCAATATGGAACATGAGTCCTTTGCATTCATATCATCACATATGCAGGTCCAATCTTGGTTTCAATTTGCTTGTCTACTTTGAGATCTGCAAGGTGAATGTTGATTGTGTGCAATTAACATGCAATAGTGATGAAGTGTTCTTGATTATTTTGTGTAATTGTTGGATGCTAATTAGAAGCAAGGCTTTACGTGTGATTATTCTTGTGAATTATAGGTGCCGACAGGAGGTAAGAATTCACGTGTGATTATTTGATTGTGTTTTTGGCATGTCAAGAGGATAAGATTTCCTTTCATGCATATAGATAAGGCAAAGCAAAGGCTTTGCTATTGATCTACCATCGACTTATTAAGTCATATGTTTGATGCGTTCCCGAGATGAGGTATCCTCCTACAAAAGGTTTAGAGGTCTTACTTATTGAATTTACTCATTTGTTGTTGTTTAACTATTTTCAAGCCTCTAGTGATGGATGTTTGTTTCATCCGTTTTGGTGTTCTTGTGGACCAAGAAGTAGAGGAAGCCAATTTTTGGAGTTAGCCCTCGTAGGGAGAAGGAGTTAAGTTAACCCGACCCCTCTTTTTGGCGAAATGGGAAAAAAGCCTGAGTAACAGGTGTGTAATTAAACTAACTTTCGATGTAGGTTGATAATGCATATAAATAAGATGTGATTTTGTGTATGTGTTTTCCATGCTATCTTGTTATTGTTATTGGATTGGTGATGTAGAATTCGCTTCTGCATGTGTTAATTAAAAGATAAAAGAATGGGTCGGCGACGCCTCTTGAGACGTCGTAATTAAATGACCAATGTAGGGAAGTCGCGCACCCAAGCCTTGGGGAAATAAAATTGGAGCGTGACAACTACTGTCGTTGTAGCTCAGCATGAAGAAGTTCAAAGGAGACAAGCTCATAATGCTAAAGCAAGGCATTGGCTTTATTTCTCTCTCTCTCTCTCTCTCTCTCTCTCTCTCTCTTTGAGTTTAACAGAATTTCTTCTTGTGTCACAACTAAAGAAATTTGGGATTGAGTTCAAGTTACGTTTGAAGGAACTGATCGTGTACGTGAAAGAAAGATGAACGTTCTTCGAGGAAACTACGAGTTATTCAAAATTAAATCATATGAAATGGTCACAGAAATGTTCACAAGATTTACAGTCTAGCATCAAATGGTATTTAGACAGCGAATGCTCACGGCATATGATTAGAGATGCTAGCAAGTTCTCGTCCTTAATTCAAATCGATGGTGGAACTGTCACCTTTCAAGGAAAAGACAAAGGAAGAATAGTTGACAAAGGAAACATTAAGCTTGGACAACTAATCATTGGAGATATAGACTAGTAAAAGGACCAAAATAAACCTAGTAAGCATTAGTGAACTTTATGACAAAGGATAAGAGAACAACTTTAAAGATGGTACGTGCACAAGTAAAGACAAGGATCCATCACAAGTATTGTTCGGAAAAATGTATGGTAATATCTACTTACTTAACATCAATTATGATACTACATGTTATTTAATATCTGTCAAAGAGAAGCAAGAGCTTATGCATAAGGAAACTTAGTCATATTAGCTTGAAACAAATCTCTAAACTAGCGACAAAGGAGCTAGTACGACGTCTTCCAAGAATGAGTTATAAAAAGAATGAGATATGCAATGCATGCTCATTAGGTAAGCAAGTAAAAAGTTCTTTCAAATCCATAAAAATTGTTGCTACTAACAAACTTTTGCAGCTTCTTCATATGGATCTTTCCAAACCTACAAGGAATACGAGCCTTGGAGTAAGTAAGCACTGCTTAGTTATTGTGGATGATTACTCCAAATTCACATAGGTAATGTTCTTACTTGACCAAGATGAAGAATACAAATCATTTGTGAAGATTGCACGGAAGATACAAAATGAAAAATGGTAGATCATTACAAGCATCAAGACTGATCATGGTGGCGAATTCGAGAATAAGAGCTTTGTTAATTTTTGTGAAGTAAATGGAATAGAACACAATTTCTCATCTCCATACATACCACAGCAAAATGGTGTAGTCGAAAGGAAAAGTAAAAGTCTACAAGATGTGGCGAAAACTGTGATGATCGAAAGTAGCACTCTTGCTTATTTTTGGGTTGAAGCAATTGCAACATCATGCTACATCATCAACAGAGTGTTTCTACGACCAGCGTTGGACAAAACATCCTATGAGGTATTCAAAGGAAGAAAACCAAGTATATCTTGCTTCCACAATTTTGGCTGCAAATGCTACATACTGAAGAACGCAAACAACAACATTGGTAAGTTCAAACCAAGGTCACATGTAGGTATATTCCTTGACTACTCTACTACTAACAAAGCCTATTGTGTTTTTAACAAGATTTCACAAGAAGTAGAAGAATCTATCAATGTCAGGTTCGATGACAATTTGATGGGTATTAAAATCTCAATGAAGATGATGCACCATCACCAATGCAGATTACAAAGGCTACTCAAAATCAGCAGTCCAAATCACAAGAGAAAATGTTATAATAAACAAAGGTAGACTCGTTGCAAAATGATATTTTCAAGAAGAAGGTATTGATTATGATGAGACTTATGCACCGATAGCAAAGTAAGAAGCAATCCGTTTATTACTCTCTTATGCTTGCTATCATGATTTCACGTTATTATCAAATGGATGTAAAAAATGCATTTCTAAATGGATTCATTAGAGAAAATGTGTTTGTTGAGCAACCCCCCAAGTTTGAAGATCTAGAGAAAAGAGAGCATGTGTATCAACTAAGGAAAGCCTTATACTTTCTCAAGCAAGCACCTATAGCTTGGTATGAAAGGCTTAGCATCTTTCTAGAAGAGAATGATTTTGAAAAAGGTAAGGTGGATACTACACTATTCACTAAGAGGAATGGCAATGACATTCTATGATTCAAATCTATGTTGATGATATCATTTTTTGTTCTACTAACAATGATATGTGCAAGGGTTTCGCAAACATCATGAAGAGTGAGTTTGAAATGAGTTTGATGGGAGAGTTGAATTCCTTCCTTGGACTTCAAATCGAACAATTAAAGGAAGGAACCTTCATATTTTAGGAAAAATATGTAAAAGAGCTCATGAAGAAGTTTGGAGCAGAAAACAACAAAAAGGTAGACACACCTACGTCATCTTCATTGAAACTGGACAAGGATGAGGCAAGTAAGTCAGTTGATTCTAAACTTTATAGAAGCATTAAAGGTTTACTATTATATATGACTGCTTCAAGACCAGACATACAATTCAGTGTATGTATTTCTCCACGTTTTCAGTCTAATCCTAAAGAGTCACATCTTAAGGCTATTAAGCATATTATCAAATAAATTGCATTTTATCCCAAGTTAGGCTTATGGTATCCAAAGAACTCGAGGTTTCTATTACTTGGATATTCATATGTTGATTTTGCAGGATGCAAAATAGAAAAAAATAAAATAAAAAAAGCACCACTGGTACTTGTCAAATGATGGGTTGTATGCTCATCTCATGGTTCTTAGAAAAGCAAAATTCAGTGGCGCTATCCAATACTGAAGCTGAATACGTACCACTTGGTAGCTACAGTGCTCAAATAATTTGGATACAACAACAATTAAGTGATTTTGCTGAAGAATGCTCATGCACAATTATCAAATGCGATAATACTGGTGCGATTAGCCTCACAAAGAATCCTATTATGCATTTAGGGGAAAAACATATTATGATACGTAATCAATTCATTAGAGAACATGTGGGAAATGCTAATATCAACATTAAATTTGTTGAAAAAAAGTACCAATTGACAGACATCTTTACAAAGCCTTTAGATAAGGTCGCATGCGAATTCATAAGGAATGAACATGGCATTTGGAATATATTTGAGTGAATCAATAGCATCAGCAATGCAAATGGCCAACATTTCAATAAAGAAAATGCAACATCAGCATAGCACTTGGTAAATATGAACTACACTCAGTTATGCAGTATTTAAAAAAAAAAAAAGTTACAGTTACATTATACTTTTTTATTACTGTTCTCACTGTATTTGATTTGTGACTGATCGAGTGTTTGGTTAAGTTTGATGCAATTTGATAGAATTAATTATGTAATTAATTTAATCCATTTATTCTATATAATCTTATCGCTATCTCTTTAAACCCCCCTCTCTCTCACCTCTCTCACGACTCCATTATCTCCTATTTATACAGAGGCCGTGCTTGTACAATAACCTGCAAGTTATCCCAAAAAATGCATGTATGTTTATTATGCATTTTCACAACCTGTGAATATTTCTGATTCAAAAGTGATGTTCCCGAATTAAACAGTGACAACTATAAAGTTTTGAAGGAGTTAATCCCTTTTCAATTGGGGTGCATAGACATTGACTATATCATTCGAAAAGATGAACAACTTGCTCCTACTAATATTAGCACTCGGGCTCAAATTACTTTTTATGAACATTGGGAGCGGTCCAACCGCCTTAGTGTAATATTCATAAAGATAAAAATTTCTGCTAGTATTTGTGGTCGTTCAGCAGTGCAAATGCAATGCTGAAGACTATTGATGTGCAATTTGAACTTTAGAAAAGCACATGCCATGACCCCAATTATGAAGTTTTCATCTTTGAAGCTCACTAGTGTTAGAGGTGTGTGTGAGCACATCATGAAGATGAGGGATGTGGCTCAGCTGAAGAATCTTGAGGTTGAGATATTTGAATCCTTCCTTGTGTACTACATTCTGAACATTCTTCCACAACAATGCGCACCTTTCAAGATCTCTTACAAAACACATAACAATAATTGGTCAATTAATGAATTCAATGATCATGTGTGTTTAAGAGGACTGCTTATGGAATTGGGAGAGAATGCTCATTTGGCAACACAAGGAAAGAATAAAGGGCAAGGCAAGTAGAAGGGAAAAGATAAAATACCACCAAACTGACATAAAGAAGAAATCCAAATGCTTCTTCTGTAAAAAGAAGAGCATATGAAGAAAGATTGTGCCAAATTTATGGCCTGGCTCGAGAAGAAAGGTAATCCAATCTCATGTGTTTGTTATGAATCGAATATGATTTATGTAAGCCATAACACTTGGTGTATTGATTCCGGATTTACAATCCACATTTCAAATTCCTTGTAGGTATTCAAAACCACGGGAAAGTAGTGGATCTATTAAGGAAACAAGATGCATTCGCATGTGGAAGTTATTGAGACATGCGGATTATTTTTAAGGAGTGGTTTTGTTTTGAATTTGGAAATGATCTTTTATATTCCAAGTTTCTATAGAAATTTTATTTCAGTTTCAAAACTTACACCATTTGAATATTCCTTTAACTTCTCAGATACAACCTTCAATTTATCTTTAAATCTGATATAGTTGGGAATGGTATTTTGTTCGATGGTCTTTTTCATATTAATTTACAAGACAATACATTTTATAATGCGATGCATGTTCATGATAACGTTGGTATAAAACGATAAGTTGTGAATGAGATTCCTCTATGTGATGGCATTAGAGATTGGGACACATCTCCTTAGAGAGAATTAAAAGATTAGTAAATGATGGAGTACACGGTACTTTGGATTTTACTGATTATGACATTTGTGTGGACTGCATAAAGGGAAAGCATACCAACAAGACAAAGAAAGGTTCTAAGAGGAGTATGGAGATATTAGAAATTATACATGCAGACATTTGTAGTTTAGATATGAACTTGTATGGTCATAAGTACTTTATCTTTTTCATAGATGATTACTCACGTTTCATGTATCTGTACTTGTTTCATAACAAGCACGAAGCATTAGATGCCTTTAAGGAATTTAAAACCAAAGTAGAGAAACAATACGGGAAGCAAATTAAGATCATAAGATCATATAGATGTGGGAAATACTGTGGTAGATACACTGAAGATGGACAAGCACCTAGTCCATTTGCGAAGTTTTTTAAAGAGCATGGTATAGTGGCCAGATACACCATGCCTGGTTCTCGAACCAAAATGGTGCAGCAGAAAGAAGAAACCAAGCTTTATTGGACATGGCGCGGAGTATGCTTAGAAGCTCCAAACTTCCTAAGTTCTTGTGCACTTAAGCTCTTAAGACACATTGTACATATTGAACTGAGTTTTCAACCAAGGCTATTTCAAAAATGCCATTTGAGTTATTGAAAGGTTGATAATCGAGTTTGTGACATGTATGCGTTTGGGAATGCCCGTATGAAGTGAGAGTCTACAATCCATAGGAAAGAGGACCATAAGTGGATATTTCATTGGACATGCTGAAAAGTCCAAAGGATACAGATTTTATTGTCCATCTCATACCACTAGGATTGTGGAATCAAGAAATGCTAAGTTTCTTGAAAATGACTTGATCAATGGGAGCAATCAATCCCAAATTCATGTTCCTGAAAAAGATCATTCAAATACTCAACCTTCTGCCTCAAGTATTAGATTGGTGGTTGTTTACAAGGTCTCTCCAGTTCAACCGGCTATTGAACAACCAATCATTGAAGTTTCAGACCATGTTGATATTGATATGGTAGATCTAATTTTTTTTAGCAATTACTAGAAACTCTTGAGCAACCAGTTGAACAACATGCTCCTTAGGAGAATATTGATTCAACATTAAGAAGATCTGCTAGAATGAAGAAATCAGCAATTCCTATTAATTACATCGTGTATTTGCAAGAAGCTGACTACAATGTTGGAGCTGAGAATGATTCTGAAAAGTTTTTACAAGTCATGAGTTGCAATGAATCCAATTTATGGTACAATGTCATAAAAGAAGAGATGAGTTCTACGGCATCTAACTAAGTCTGGGTTTTGATTGAGTTTTCCAATGGTGCGAAGGCCATTGGTTATAAATGGGTCTTTAAAACAAAGGACTCATTGGGCAACATTGAGAGACATAAAACTAAACTCATTGCCAAAGGATTCACTTAAAAGGAGGGAATCAATTACATGGAGATATTTTCTCTTGTATCTAAGAAAGATTCTCTTTGTATCATTTTGGTATTAGTTGCCCATTTTGACATGTAATTGCATTAAATGGATGTGAAAACAGTGTTCCTCAATAGGGATCTAGAGGAAGAGGTTTATATAAACAACCAAAATAATTCTCCTCTAGTGATAGTGAGCATTTGGTGTGTAGGATTTAGAAATCTATATATGATTGAAACAAGCATCTCGCCAATGGTATTTAAAATTCCATGATATCATCTCTTCATTTGATTTTGTAGAGAACATCATGGATTAATGTATATTCTAGAATGTCTGTGGGAGCAAAATTTATTTCCTTATGCTATTAGTGAATGACATTTTACTTACAACAAATGATATAAGGTTACTACATAAGGTGAAACAATTCCTTTTTAAAAATTTTGACATGTAAGATATGGGTGAGGTGTCTTATGTTATTGGCATTAAGATTCATATGTATAAAACTTGAGACATTTTAAGACTATCTCAAGAAACTTATACCAATAAAGTCCTAGAGAGATTTCAAATGAAAGATTATTCACCAAGTATAGCACCTATCATGAAGGGTGAAATGTTTAATTTGAACCAATGCTCGAAGAATGATTTAGAAAGGGAACAAATGAAGAACATTCCATATGCTTTTGCTATCGGAAGCTTAATGTATGTTCGGGTTTGCACTAGACCTAACATTGCTTTTGTTGTGTGAATGTTAGGAAGATATAAGAGTAACCCAGGTATGGACCACTAGAGAGCTACAAAGAAGGTGATAAGGTACCTTCAAGGTACTAAAGGTTACATGCTTATGTATAGACGGACTAACAACTTGAAGGTAGTTGATTATTCGGATTTGAATTTTGCTAGTTGTGTTGATTCTCGGTAATAAACATCTAGATATGTTTTAATATTTGCTGGAGGAGCCGTGTCTCGGAAGAGTGCGAAGCAGATTTTGACTGCTATTTCTTGTTTCTTATTTTGAGGTTTCCTCGCATGATGTATGGTTGAAGAGTGTTATATCTAGGCTTAGAGTTGTGGATCCATTTCTAGGGGCAAAAGGACACTAGAAGCGTCAAAACTTTTCACTAGCTCACTTAAGTACCAAAATCGAAAAAAAAATAATCACTTAAGTACTAAATCGGAGAAATTCCAGCTAAATTTTAAACATGACATTTATAATTAAATTTTTATTTGACATGAAATTTTTTTTAAAAAGAACTCAATTCATGTAGGCTCCACATGGATTTTTACTTTTATTAATAAGGTAAAAAATTAAATAATTTAATTTAATTTAAAAGTAAGCTTAAATTTTAAAAGAAAGGGGGGGCAGTTGTGAAGCAACGACAAGGGTTGTGCAAGCCCTCGCCGCTGCCCCTCCACCATTGCCGGCAATGGCTGGCGAGGGTGGGAAATGTCCGACTGGGGACACCAATCCCTGGCAACCCTTGCTAACCGTAGGCGAGGGCGGGTGACTCTCGCCGAGGCCTAGGCGAGGGTCGATGGCCCTCGCCCAATCCTTGCTAAGGGCTACCAGTGGTCGCCCGCCCTCGCCTACGGTCAACAAGGGTTGCTGACCACTGGCCGGGGCTCGATGGCCCCCACCAACCATCCCCCACCTAGGTGACGATGGCAAGGGCTTGCACATCCTTCGTTGCTTGCGAACTGTTTTCCTTTTTTTTATTAAATTTTCAGCATATTTTTAAGTTAAATTTTTATTTGTAAATATTTTTATCTTTTTTAAATGCTAACTGGATCTCTAGCGGCTCAAAATATCAATAAAAATTACCATGTATGATTTCCGACCAAACTCGCTAGAGTTGGCACTTAAGTGATTGTTTTTCAAAAAAGTTGGCACTTAAGTGATTCGAAAAAAAAAATTGTCACTAAAGTGAGCGTCGTACATAAGTTTTGGCACTTTTTGTATTCTTTTGCCCATTTCTAGACCATTAAAGATGGTTTGTGACAATTCAGCGGCAATTGTCAACAATAAAAGTGGTAGTCGAAGTAAGCACATTGACATCAAATATTTAGTCATAAGGGAACATGTCAAGGAGAACAAAGTGGTCATAGAATATGTTAGCACTAAATTAATGATAGCCAATCTTTTAACTAAAGGCATGCCACCAATGAGTTATAAGTATCATGTAGTTAGGATGGGACTTAGTCCTGTCATGTGATTTTTCGTTGTATGGACGATTTTTATAAAACTCTTATTCATTTGTAATGTCTTTCTCAATTTGGAGTACACAGCCGTTTATTTTAGAGAATAACAAATATTTTTTGGACCTAGAATAAACATAAGGTTTATTCATTAAGTTATGTTATCAAATATAAGCTGACATTAATGAGATAGAGTGCATTGTAATACGTGGAAAATAATACTCGTTATTAGAGGACATATTGCCATGATTCATGTATTTTGTTTCTTTTCTTTTAAGCATAAAGTTTTCATGGATTAGGTTTAATAATTTGTATGATAAAAATACTGGGATCAAGGGGGAGAATGTTATCATTTTGATATTGTGATCCCACGGTTTTTGGACCATGTTTTTCCTCTCAACTTCAGTTATTCTACGTTCTCCACCTCTCCCTATCTTTGTGTGATGACTTCCCACTATTATAATAACAACCTTGATGAAATGATGTTATAAAAAAGCTGAGAATGTGGTATGGAAACAGGTTTAAGCCAAGCTCCCTCATAAAGAAAATACACCATCGGATTTTGAGAGCATATTGGATTAGTAGTGCCCATTTAATTCTGTCAAAGCTCTGCAAATTCAGTCCAATTGAGCTTAATTAATGGCTGGAAGTAAGTTACAATTCATGTTATTTTTCCGCATTTGATTCCTTTTATACATAGAATTATGTTCTTTAATGCATAATTAGATCATACTTGATTATCACCTGAATCATCAACTCCTCCACATGATCAACACAGACATTGCAGATTTTCGGACACAACAGGTTTGAGTTTTCTTCCAAAAGTGACCGAGAGTAGGGTGAGGGATTCTCACCTTGTAAGGAAGGGATTCCGATCGCAAATGTACGTCAAGCTTGTGCAAGAAAATTCTGGTGGGTGTCACCGGTAAGGATGAGTGCCGGCAACGGAGCTTCTAGCGGGATTGGTTCACTTCGGAACTTCTCGGCTTGAGGCAGAGCAGAACAGGGACCTCTATTGAAGCTTCACGAAATCGAGGTCTACAACGGGCGATAGTCGAAAGAGAAACCGTGACGTCGAATACGCCAGTTTTGGTGATTGGCGTCTAACGAAAAATGCCTTGAATGAAGGTTCCACTCTCTCGTACACACTGATTGGTATAAACAGGTACAACAGAGAAGCTTTCGGCTATGGTGGAGGAGTGATCGTGAGCCATGATGAAGAGAGTCTCCCGGTGAAAAGGAAGATACCCCCCTCTTGCGTTCCTCACGCTCTTTTTTACCAGAACCCGCTCTTTTAATGTCGACTTGTGGGCTGAAGGTGAGCTCACGCACGCGCTGAGGCCCTGATGGCCAGAACAGTGGATTGACGGGCCTTGTTTTGCGAATTGGGCTATATGCTCTACTCGACCGGCTTCCATTTTTTTCTTTTTTTCTTTTTATATTTTTTTTTATATATTTTTAATAAATAAATAAATGCCTCACGAGATTGACAAAATCATGTGTCAACAGAGAAATAGTACATTCCTAGGGTTGATTTTTAGTAATTAAATCATGTACGTGATCTTAGCTATTAATCGCAGTACATGCATTATCCGCATTGCATGTAGTTCATATAGCTTGAAAGAAAATATAAAAAACATGAGTTAATATCGCATCATTTAATTATTAGTCATATAATAATTTAACGGAAAGTCATTAGGTCAGCATAGAGAAGTCCTAGGATTTAAATTTACTGTTTTCATAAAAATTAAAAATAGCATTTTAGGGAGTTTGCATTATAGAATTAAGGGGAAAATTGTCCAAAGAGTCATATACCTATTGTACTTTTGCCAATTTAATTCTAAATCTTTCAATTTTACTAATAGAGTCCTAAACCTTTTCACTTTTTGCCAATTTTGGCCGAAAATCGCTGATGTGGACGCCGGCAGTCCTATGTGGTACGATCGGTGCTGACATGGACAAAATTTAGTAATATTTTATAATTTTTCAAAATTTTTCCTTTGTTTCCCTTTTCTTTTTTTTCCTAGCTTCTACTTGTGTGGCCAGTGAGGCTAGCCCTTGCCGGCCACTGCCTGGTCGGTGGCCCTTCGCCAGCCACGCAAATAGGTGGCCCTTTGTTGGCCAAGGAAAAAAAAGGGAAAAACAAAAACAAAAAAATAATTCAAAAAAATATTAAAATATGTCAACATAAGCGTTGGCCGTGCCACATCGGACGGCCGGTGTCCACATTAACGAATTACGACCAAAATTGTCCGGATGGACTCAATTGGCAAAAAGTGTAAAGGTTTAGGGTTCAAAATTGAAAAGTTTAGAACTAAATTGACAAAAGTGCAATAGGTTTAAGAAGACTAATTTTATGTTATTCATGCATGTTAATCGACTTAGGAATGCATATTTGATATGTCATGCCTATGGAAATACATTATTTTTAAAATCAAGAATATGTCATCTTGCATATATAATTTAGATTACAATAATCATGTTGTAGCTTGGGTGATACATGTTAAGTTAATTCATGCACGGTTAAGAACTATTGCATGTTCATTCTAGTTGACTTTCGCTCGACATGTAGATTTTAGGATCAATTTGGTCTTTGGTTGATTAATGAAGAAAAAGGACAAAAAATGGCATTAGGTAGTCTCATATAGATTGCATTAATTAGGTAAATTAATTTTGTAAAATTCATATTGCATGACATTTAGTGAGTCACACGTCATTTAGGACTAAATTATATTGATATCTCATGTAGATGACATTTTGAATCAATTTATGTTCAATTCCATAATATGCAATTTAGGACTCATTATACATGTTTTATAGCCATATCATCCCTGCATGTCATTTTGTAATTTAATTAGCGGATGTAAGTCAATTTCTATCACATAGAATTTTAGGATTCATTAGTGAGTGCTTATTATGCATGTTGATTAAATGAGAAAACGTGGAAAGACTAGTGTAGATTGCATACTGGTTAGTCATTAATTCATGCATTCATGCACTTTGCCTGCATATGTTTTCAAGTAATAGTTTACAGAAAACTTGTAGTGATGGATACTGATGACGCTTTGCTTATGCTTGCTTAATGCTACAGGTTCTATAATTTGTTTGTCATTTATTTACTACTTGTATTATTGGGTATCATCTTATTATGTACACACTTGCATGATCACCCCTCACATGTTAGTGGCTTAGGATTAAAATTGATAAATACTGCTTGTAAAATATTTTGAAATAAAAAGAAAGGTACCAAAAGAGGCATTATATTAATCTAATATAATCAAGTCTCCGTATCCATAGATATCTGGTTCACATAAGTAAAATGTACTCTCACATTTTACTTGAGTGTCTAATCGACATATAACCGATTAGTGGTGGCTCCAAAATGTAAGATAAACTGCATGTTGAATTGAGTACCAAGTGCAATTGATAGGCCTTAGAAGAGTTCATGCTAAGCGACGATATCAGCTCTTTAATGAGTAACCATTTGTATCCGTCTAATAATCCAATAGTTTTCTATTTATGATTCACTTCTAAGAAAGTCGCGATTGATGAAATTTTCTTCATCCATTTGAGATGAAGGAAAACATGAATCATTTTTATATCTATACACAGCATCATAAAAATCAAATTGATGAATAAGAATTGTCATGAAAAAGGATTTTTTTTTTCAGCTTCCTTTTGCTTTTGAAATGACGGTAAATACTTTTACCAGAGGATGGATCATTGAGTTGTTGCTATAATTGGTGTTTGACTTGGTTGATCTGCAACCTAGTTCAAATACCTTCTTAACAACATTGGAAAAATTACCAAAAAAGTGCTAGCCTATTGTACTTGTTCCAGTTTAGTCATAAACCTTTCAATTAAACCAATTGAGTCGTAAATCTTTTGACGATTTGCCAATGTAGTCAATTTGGCCAATTTTGGCCAAAAATCACTAACATGGACACTGGTCATCTTACATGGCATGACCAGCACTGACGCGGAAAAATTATATAATTTTAAATATTTTCTAAATTTTTATTATTTTATTTCTCTTTTCTTTTCCCTTTTATTTTCTTTCTTTGTTGTTTTTTTACAACTCTAGGCCGGTAAGGTCGCCGACCGACCATTGCTAGATACAGGCCAGGGTTGAGGGCCAGCGACCCTCGCCTGGTCTAGGCGAGGGCATGGAGGCCTTCTCTCATGGCCAGCAAGGGGCCAAAGGCCCTCGCCCAGACCTTGCCTATGGCCGGCCACAATTGGGAAAAAAAAAGCAAAAGGAAAGAAAAGAACAAAAAACGTAATAAAAAAATTAGTAAAATTTTTAAAAAAAATTAGGGAAAGACCCAAAAAAAACCCTAAACTATGTTTACTATGACACATTTATCCTAAATCTTTTTTTGTGAAACCAAAATTTCCAAATTTATACTTATGTAACACATTTACTCCAAACTTTTTTTTGTGATGCTACAAATCCAAACTTATATGCGTATGACACATTTATCCCAAATTATTTTTTTGCAGGTAAATGTGTCACGTGGATACAAGTTTGAGGTTTTTGGTGTCACAAGAAAAAGTTTAGGATAAATGTGTGTTACTGGTACAAGTTTAGGGTAAATGTGTCATATGAGTATAAATTTAAGGTTTTTTGTGTCACCAAAAAAGTTTGGGGTAAATGTGTCGTAGTAGGCATAATTTCGAGTTTTTTGTGGCTTTTTCCTAAAAATAAAAAATTGTCCATATCAGCGCCCATGTCATCAATTTCTAGTCAAATTTTGCCAGATGAACTATATTGGCAAATCATTAAAATATTTAGGACTCAATTGACACAATTAAAAGATTTAGAATTGCATTAGGACATTTCTCTAACAACATTAGGAGCACATATAACAGATCAGATTCGCAATCATACCCCAAGACACCATAAATGAAACTCTACTGCATTCAATAGGATCCTTTGACACTTTTTATGTCCCTAGAGGGTGTCCAATCCTGTTCAATAGTTTATGTAAACGCACTTTTATATCCCAACATATAATATCTAAACCTTTCTATTCCACTAACCCCACAATTGCATATCAACCGCCTTAATTTGCATCCACACTACTTTCTTGGTTAATCACGGGGAGGGGACAATTTTAGGTCGTAAAAATTGTCCAAAAAGTCATAAACATATTGTACATATTCCAAATTAGTCTCAAACTTTTTTATTTGGCCAATATAGTCCTAGAACCTTTTGACAATTTTTCAATATAGTCCATCCAACACTATTAGGTTGAAAATTGTTGACTAAGAGTAGGGTGCCGGTGGTCTAGTTGTAGCTAACAATGCAACTTAGAGTAGGGTGAATAGATTGATTTGCAAAAACTCAACAATTTTGTGGAATAAGACAAATAAAGTTTGATATATATAGGAATGATGAGTGCAAGGTGATTCTATCAAATATAAGACGCGATAAGTGAAGAGATAGAAGATGATGCACGTGGAGCTTATAGTTGTTTGGCTTATGACCAATCCTATGTCCACTCTCTCAGGTTAACAACCACCAACAAGCTAGAATTCACTAGTAAACCCTTGATTTGTTATAATTTAGCACGTGCTACTTCTACCTGAAGTTAATAAATCACACTATCAATAACTAGGAACTACTCACACACTTGTACACTTCTTAAAGCAAGGATTATAATGAATAATAACAACTCTCAACAAAGTAGGACACAAGTGAATGCGATCACCCTCGTAACAAAGTGAATATGACTATATTAGATTTTGTAGATATCTAGTCGTCTATGTCCTTTAGCATGTGTTAAGTCTCTTGTATAGTCTTTGATCGTCAAACTAGCTGTTGGATAATCTTCAAGAAAATCAATTCCCATTGGAGATGATGGATCCTATCACCGGAGATCTAATCGCCCATATAATCAAATCTTCTTGGTAATGGTGAGGTTTCCCCAAAATAGAGTATGCTATACTTGGAAATATTCCATTATACCAAATTGATTACAATCAATGCAATTTGGGTTAATATAACAAAAAATCCCAAACTATACTTATTGTGACACAAATGCCCCCAAAAAATTATGTCACTGAAAACCCTAAACTTACCAATTGTGACGCAAAAACCCCAAGCTTTTTTTGTGTCATAAAATCTCCAAATTTATACTGGTGTGACAAATATTACCCTATATGGAACTGTAATAGAGGGTATTTATGTGAAACTATAATAGAGGTTATATATGTGGAACTATAATAGAGGTTATATATGTCAAATATGTATAAGTTTGGTTTTTTTCATGACACAAAAAAAATTATGGGTATTTGTGTCACAATAAGCAAGTTTAGGGTTTTGTTGACACAAATTTTTTTTTTTGAGGTGTTTGTATCGCAATGGACATAATGTGGGATTTTTTTATGGCGTTTGCCCATTGATTTTGCTTCATATGTTCCTTTTAGATTTTCAAGCTTGAGGCTAGCTATTAATTGTCACTTGACTTGAGATGTTAGTCAACGGAATATCTGGGTCTTCTTATTCGGATCACTTAATCATGGGATTGATACGTTCAAGATAGTTGATATAGGGAGATACTCATCTCATCAATTCAATGAGTTTATCCAAGCTTCCCGCTGGTAGTTGACTTACGTATAGTCATCAATAGGCCTTCCTGAGTACATTAACTTCATTATCTTCCAGTTCTCCTTGACATGTTCACCATTTGCGAAAGTTTAATCAGCTTCAGTTAGTCTTCTCACTTTGCACTTCGGATTCTATCAATGGCTGTAAAACACCCTTTATCAACATTACCTGAAATTTATCAAATAATAATGAGAGATGGATGGCTTTGTCAACTTCAAACATTAGAAAGTTTTCCCTATATTTCCTACGTCGCACAGCCAGCATTTTGACATGTACAACTACACTCAAAACAACGTCGTTGCACAATTTTTTTAATATTTGTGATTTTTTTTATTTACCGCTCATTTTCTCCTTCTTCGTTCTTTTTCTTGTGATTTTTTATCTTTTTTTTTTTTCATTTTCCTCATTGTTCATTTTCTTTTAATTCCACTCCACCGTCACTAGACAGGGGTGGCCGGCCACCAAGGCCTCGACGATGGTTGACGACTCTTGCCGGCAAGATTTGGTTTGGACGAGGGTCTACAAGTCCTCCCCTACCATAGGCAAGGGTCGAGGGCTTCACCCTGATCTAGGCAAGGGTTGCTGGCCATTGCAAAGAAGATGAATAGTGGTGTGGAAAAAAGAAAGAAAAGAAAATGAATTAAAAAGAAAAAAACTTCAGAATTATTTTATAGAAAAATTGTAGAACAACGTCGTTTTGATTCATTTCTTCCACATCAACCGTCACCATGCCACATAAGATCGTCAATGCTAACTAGATCACCAAGTCAATGATTTTTGGCCTAAATTAGTCGGATGAACTACATTAAAAAATCATAAAAAAGTTTAGAATCACATTGACAAAATTGAAAAAAATTAAGACGAAATTGGAATTCATAAAATAAAATTATGATTTTTTGGACAATTTTTCTTTTGGTTCTAATGGAGTTTTCTAAGTAAACACCAAACCTGCATTTCTTACGAAACAGTTAAAGGTAATAGTTAAAGGTAATGCAATCCTCTCTCTCTCTCTCTCTCTCTCTCTCTCTCTCTCTCTCTCTCGTGACATACGTGTGGCTGCGCGGAAGAAGACATGATTGCTTGTCCGTATTAGGTAAAGGAGCCATCTTGATGTGAATTAGTGCTCCACCTACGCAATCCTCCACTTGCTTCGTGCATGATTTGCATGCTGAGCTAAATTATAAACAGAAGGATTCTTCACCGTTAAGCATTTATTCAACTGAAATTCCGGAAACTTATCTTCTCTTGGATCCGCTCATAAAAAGAGATTTCGATGGACGTCCTTTATTTCCCAAATTGCAATGCTAGAGAGGAGAATCACATCAAAACTTTGCAAAATCCCCGTCATCTACATCGACTTTATTGGAGAAAGGCATGTCGGTAACATCAATTCGATTTTCTTCATCAATCAAGGCCGCGGAAAAACTTTCTTTCTCTCAATTATGGAGAGTACTAATAACTGTGGACATATCTAAACACTAAATAAAAAATAAAAAATGAAATACCTATCGAGTCTAGTTGTACTTTTCGCCTTTACTCCTGTAGATGGCCCAGCTAGAGAGAAAAGCTAGCTGCCAAGTTGACCCAAACAGGCTTTGCTTTACGTCCAACACTTGAGCACACGAAATGGACCACAATTAGCAATTTCCATGACCCTATGCAACCATTCAAGTGCTGACAACCCCATGACTCGTTTAACTCCCAAAAGCCACACTGTCCATGGCACAAACCATGATCATGAGCAGGCAAAAGACTTGGTCAAAACTTGGTCAACCATATGTCCCAGATTATGCCTTGTCAATGGCAAGGATTACTTTTCAAAGCAGTAGTTTATAATACCGACACCCATGTATCTCTAATCTACTTATAGAGCACATAATATCACTACTTATAGTGTAAAAGGTTGTAAGGAAGCTATAATTAATTGCCTTGGAAATGCAACCTCTTCAATTTTGTTATCTTATCCTAGTCTTTGAAATGCTAAAATACGAAAAAAAAAAATGTTATAGAGTTACTTGAGCGTTCCCTCAGAAGATACGTGCAATGAACTAGCTAGATTTCCAATCTACTTCAAAAGACACCGATTTTCTATTATATAGGAATAGACTATAATCTAATTAACGAAACTATTTCAACTAGTATTTTCGGGATCAAAGTATTCACTTGATTTTCCTCTAATATATTTTGCATTAGGCCTTACTTTTCATTATAAACATGCATTAAAAGTATTTTCAGTGATCGAATAACAATTTGACGTGTCTTGCATATGTTTCATCGATTGAAACATTGCCAAGGCAATTAGTTTGGTGATCTTGAGATCACCCAACTCTACATGGTTCTTTCACTCCACAATTACAATAAGAGAAAAACTTTAGAATCATAATTTCATAGTCTAACGAGATATTGTTTGAAATTTCGTCCTAATGTCAGGTTTTCTCTTGTAATCTATTTTTTCATTCTGTAAAAATCAATTTCTACACAAGACCCACTTTTCATCGTTGCATTTGAACTTTAGGGTACAAATTGTTCTACCCAAGCTGTATTAATTCAAGCGCTTGAAAAAGTAATAGAAAAGCATTAGCATGATCAAATCAGCGACTAAAGATAATCGTCAATCCACCTTTTCAAACTCTATAAATGACCTACTATTTGTGAGCCAAAATCCTAATCAACTTACATAAAGGCATTCAAAAGCTATTTGGTAAACACTATCCACAAAATTTGTATTTATTTAAGGGCTTGAAAAGTAAATGGAAAAGCATTAGCATGGATAACATCAGGCTCTCTATTCATCGTCGATTCACCTTTTCAAACCGTACAAAAATGACCTACTAATTTACGAACCAAAAACTCTTTCTTGCTTAGCATGGAGGGCATTCAAACCCTACCCTCCTCGATTCCAAGAAAGATGATCATTGCCGGTGTCTTTTAGCTGTCTGTGGAGTTAAAAGAAATTTAACGTCAAGATAATGAAAATTTGTCGTCTCGTATCACGCACTTTCATGAAAGCGGCGACGTCTCTTTGGTTGGATAGAAATTGGTCAAACGAAAGTTGCCCACCTTCCATCTTTTTATATCACAAGTGCGTAAAGCCACGGACAAGTTTGACTGGCACTGGCTCAATGTCGAAGCCAAAATCAAAGATGAGTCTTCGTTTGAATGCTGAATATGCTTCGTTGCGCAAGCGCACTCATGCAAGATTATTGCTTTGCCCCGAGACCAGAGGGGCTTATGCAAGCACGACCACGTATGGAAAAATCAATGAGAAAAAATCATGTATAAACAATGCATGTATTGCGCAATAAAGTAGATTGAATAGGAGAAAAGGGTTCTTTGCCAAGCCAAGCATTGTATACTGTCATCTTCCTTCATTTGAAACAAATGCCAGTAATGCATATCTAGATGGCCTATCTTTTCATCCCATTTGATAAAGTTTCTTCCAACTATGCCTCTAAAGATAAATATCAAAAGGAAAACATGGCCCTATTTAGGCAATAAATTCGAAGGATCCTACTGTTCAACTCAAGAATTAGTGCTTGTCAGCATCATATATGTGGATGCACCTTATATCGCATTCTCCTCTCCTCTCCTCCTCACAATTGCCATCATCTGAACAAATTTCAGGATCTTTTGAATGATAGAGACCCGATTTGTCTAGGTCTAATTATGTCTCCATATGATTTTTTTCTCGTTGATAAGCATAATTTATCTAGAGTTTAATTACTTTTCAAGAATTCTACTCTTCATGAAAATGAAAAAGAAAATTAAAATTCAAGGCAAGCAAGAACAGCGATTTGTGTGTATTAGACTAATTCCATCTTCTTCAACAAGTATATTGGACCTAATTCTCTTCTTCTTAATTAGAACCCGTGTCGAAACGTTTCTACAATCATAAGTTAGATGTGAATAAACCTTGTCAACCGTGACTTAATATCTGTCAATTAGTCACCAAATCTTGTGGAGGAAAGTGAAGTTTTGATGATTGATTGTCTTTCAATTCAATGACTATGAACAGCTCGTTAACCAATTTGCTTGCTTCCTAAGCTTCCATTAACTCAACGCAAAAGATGGTCTTGCGGAGGGTTCCCAAAAAGTGGAAAACAAGATCAACCCTTTTTTTTTAATATTTGAAGCCCCCTAATCACATAATGACTAGGGAATCTTTTAATATTTGTATGATTGACAACATGTGGGACCACGTGACCCTGAAAAAAGAACATAGATTGGAACATCTCACTCTCTAGAGAGAGAGAGAGAGAGTTGGGAAACAATGACGTCTAGAAAAGCGAAAGCTGCCATGGAAACGCAGAGAGCATTTCACGCCTATTCATGTGGGCATCAATGGAAAGAAGAACACAGATTGACATGCCCACATTCATATGGAGCTTGGGAGTTTTCCTTTTCTTTTCCCCTTTTTTTTTACGGTTTCTAGTGTTTCTATAGATACTCCCTCATTTATTATTGGCCATTTCGGGATCACAGCATTTCTTGTACCACTTCGACCAACCGACCACAAAAAAGAAGATCCCATCCCATCATCACGCTGGTAACAATATATATGTGTGTGTGTGTGTGTGTGTGAGAGAGAGAGAGAGAGAGAGAGTTTTTTCTATTTCAATTTTCTTCAAAGGGAGTCCATTCGATAGCAATAATCCTAGCTACGTACAAGGCCACCTACCTTGGTTAATGCAAAAGGTTTGTCCAAAGCTCAAAACTTTATATTTAGCACTAACTTTAAATGAGTATTTCCAACCAAACATCAAATTTAAACTAACGAGATATATTCAAGCACAAAACAAATGTGTGTGTAAGAGATACTTTTTCGAATCGGACCCATTGTTGGCCCTACCTTTTCTTGAAGCAAGCCTATATGTATCAGATAGTGGCACAAATATTCATAATATTAATTAGTATATGGACTTCGGTCATCTAGGGCAGTTAATTGTACATATGGATGAAACGCGTGTAATATTATTTGATGATAGCAGTTCATATTATCCGCAAGTTTCAACTATGCAAATTTTTTGAAATTATTTTCTGTAAATTTATGGAAAAAGAGAGGTGTCATCTTTTAGTCGTTTCTTTCACCAAATAATAACCCTGATGAAAACTTCAAACCTTAGAGTCCAATTTGGAAATTGTAGAGAAATCAATTAATTGCAACTAACTTAGAACAATTTCACAACGGTTTCGCGGAGGATAGAACCCCCCTTAATCCGTCACCGATGAATTCGGATAAAATGAAGCTACATCAGTTTGCATTAAGAAGGGTTAGAAAGGTTGTGAAAATGGACAAAATCAACTAAATCTCTCTAATCCTACTATAATTTTGTAAAGATATACTTCCACCTGAGATCTGCCAATTATGTTCCTTGGATACATAGTCAAGAACCTACATTGCGATGGACTACTCAAGATACAAAGGATATACAACGTGCGGTGATTATAAGTTTGATTATAAGTTTAAGAAGTGGGAATGATGGATTGATAATGACAAAGCGAAATGATAGGCGCTTTAGTGGGAACTCGTTTTTCTTTTTAGCAATTATAGCGAGAAAGAAGGCTTTTTTCGTGTCTACCCAGTGAATGATTGACACAAACCCTAATGAAACAAAATGGATAACTAGGAGCGTTCGAACACATTTTCGTTTTTGTGATCATTTCTTTGACCACGTCCTATGATTCGCCTACGTCTTGTTATATATTTTTCCAACTCCCCCAAAAAAAAACTCTCTCTCTTTGCATGGTTTTGAGTGGGATTTTGGCGTTACCCAACTGCTTCTTTGTCCACCAATTACCATGCACAGTGTAACTCCACAGCACAGCACAGCACAACACAACAAGAGACGAGTACGAGACAGTCTCGCCGATAATTACACAATCATTTTCGTCTCGGTGTCCCTAAGCAGGCAACAAAGGATTACGTCGTCGTTTTCCCACTTGTCTAGGGTTCCCAAAAAACGAAATATAGTACATTATGTACAGAAAATATCGCCATTCATGAGTCGTGACATTTCTCATTCCTTTTTCTTGATTGGAGGGCACGAACTTAGATGCGTTCAACTGGTGATTTTCTTTCTTTCTCTCTCTCTCTCTCTCTCTCTCTCTCTCTCTCTCTCTTTCTTTTTGGCCTTTCTTGGACAGGTGAAAAATCCAGTCTTTCTCGAGTAAAAGTTACCAAAAAAGAGCAAGACCGACAGATTTTCTAGGAATTCGTGACTGGCATGGACGCGATCACAAGAAAAGAAGGGTGATGGATGTGTATGAATCGAAGCGTGGAGGAACAGTTCTTCATGCATGGCTCTTAAAGATCAAACAGAGATGGCTGAGACGTGACTGCGCGGATCAGAAAAATGACCAAGAAAAGGAGGAAAATTTCTGCCCACTAACTTCACTTGGCTTGAAGTGGCAAGGGAAGCTATTTAAGACGTACAGTTGATGTGCAGCGCTATCTCAAAATCATCACTCTTGTGTTCTTCCACCTTTTCCCATCCTCTTCTTTTCCTCTCTTTTTTGGTTTCAATATGGGGGGATGATTGATAATTTCCCGCAGACAAGATTCAAAACAATCTTCCCGGAGAGCAGCAACTGATTAGTCGGTTGTTCATAGCGTCGCGAGATATACAAAACTTTACCTTCTGATATTAAATGAGGAAGATACACCCAAGCACATTAAGTAAATTTCTATTAACCTCATGGACCATGCCAGACAAACTGTTTTCCCCTGAAGTTTAAATTGTTAGGAAGCGGCCAACTATGTAATTATAGCATATGACTTTCGCCCTCGTGTGTAAGCTAGTTTTTATGCACGTAAGGCAGGTTGGACAAAACCATATTAACGGGATCCCAGCAGGACATGAAACTAGCAGATTAAGAGGAATGACAAGCAGGAGAAATCGACAGAGGGTGCTAGGATTCGACCCTTGATTTGTGCTCTGATAACATGTTAAGCAAACCGTTTCTTCCAACTGTTTGAAATGTTAGGAAATGGACCAACAATGTATTTATGGCAGATAACATACTATATAAGACCCGAGCCAAAATCTGGGTAATAGGCCAAATACGGGATTGTTTTTAACTTGGTGCCGTAAGGAATTGAACATGTGCCATTTGTGATACAGTACCTCAGTGGCAAGAAAGATGTGCAAAAGTCTATAGGAGACTTATTATCTTTAATCCAGAGATAACACATGACATACAACCGTATGGGTTTGTTAATACCAACTTTTCAAAATGGGGTTACATTCCTAGCATTAGTCAGTGTCGATATGGTGCATTCTTGTGTGTCAAAACACGAAGCCCAAGTTTTCAACATGTTTAAGAGGAGGAGGACGAATGGTAGCTAGACCGGAATAGACATGAATATGATTTGATCTTCTAAGGGGATAAACATGTGAAAGAGTTGTACGGTCACCCCAGGTTGCAGAAATTCTTTGTGATAAATGATTTTGGTGAAGAAATAAACAAACAGGTCTTCTAGAATGTGTTCTTTTATTTTTAAGTTTTCCTCTGCTCTCACACTGATGTATTATGTTCACGAATAAATGAATAAGCTTATATATACTGAACTTGTTGAGATCAGCTTCTAAATGGGTATTCAAAGCATCAGCAGATCAACACCTCATCATCATGCTATTGCCGTTTTTCGAGGTCATAATGTAATCAAAGGCACTCATAGAAGGAAAAAGATGACAATCGACGGAAATCAGTGTACATATAAGTTCAATAAGATTTACTCAGCACAACGCATTTAGATCAGTAAAGACAACATGTAGTGTAGCCATGCTTGTTAGCAAGCGAGCTCCATCACCACTCAAACCTAGCTACTAGATGATCACCTAGCTAGACATCTCTTACGTAAAGAATACTAAGACGAAGCGAAAAAAAGAATTTAAAAGAGGGCAAAGGAAGTACATTAATTCGAGAGAATAGAAGCCTACGCTGCTTCTATTTTCCATCAACAAATGATCAAGAGAGACAACAATAGTTAATATTGAAAACCCACCTTTCCCGAATTTCGCCTTTGTTCAAATTCCTGCACTGGGTGCTTGCAAGTTAGCATCATTGATCCGGAGACCCGCCTAAATTTTTCGTCGAAGTCATGCCATCTCAAGTCACCTCATATAGCAGCAATTATTAGTGAAGACTTCCAATTTTGAGTTTGAAGAGATCAGAGCAATTTCTCACAAAAGATGATTTGTGGAAGATGATGAGAAGCCGGACAGATCAGTCCATGCATTATTATTGCCACCCCAAAACTGCTCATTGTTATTGCTTGACGATGACACTCCTGATGAGAAGTTCAAATTTCTCGACAGATTCAACCTTTGATTTTCTTCCATTTTCCCTGTTGATCCCATTTGATGGGCGATTCCAGTAGAATGATCCAATGGCTTATTAGGTAGAAGTTCGCTTCCGCTGACTTCACCTTCCAAAGGGTATGATGGTGTCTGCAAATTGGCGAAGAAAGGGAATTGCTGAACTTGGTGATGCATTTGATTCAACCTCCACTGATGACCACTCAGTCCATTTGGTAATAGTTGTGCCCCTCCTCCACTGTTCGACCCGATTTGGAATTCGACATCGGCCAAGACGCTCCTTCGAGCCACCGCCAGCTGGGACTGTGCTCCCGGCCCGAAGTTCAACCCCATGTCACTCGAGATAAAGTCGTTCAGATTATGCAAAGATGGTAAGAAGGGCAACTGTGATGGTGGCGGGACCAAATGACCGATGATGTCTGCAGCGGCACCGGTAGAGGGGGCGCCAACCCCACTGCCGCTGGTGGTGGAGCCCGAAGCAGCTTGTCGTTCCGTGGTGACAGGGGACTTGGATCTGCCGCCCTTGCTCCGCTTGTTCCTCCGGCAGCCACCACCGACTGGCACGTTCCTCAGCGCTCCTCCTTGCGTCCAGTACCGGCGGCAAGTCTTGCAGAAGTGGCGCGGCTGCGTGAGGCTGTAGTTGTTGTAGTAACAGAACTTGGTGTTTGTCGAATCACACCGAGGGCACTTAAGCCCAGCCTCGGGCTGCGGAATATTGGCCAGCCGAGCCCGATCGGCCATGGAACCAGGCCGGATGGAGCCCGTACCGCCCCCTCCGGCAGGCAGAGGGGGCGGCAGCAGCGGAAGCTGAGGAATCTCACTGCTTGCTCCTTGTTGATTTGCTTGCTGCTAAAAAAGCACTTAAAGTAGTAAAAAACACGGAAAAATCATGGAGACCAAGGAAAAGAGAAAGAAAGAAATTCAAACATCTGGGTATATTCAAGAAAAGAAAGAAGGGTTGGGTTTTGGAATGGGAATATGTATCTTTTTCTTGATTTCTTTAGCTTTTGGAGAATAAGATCATGTAAAAAGATGTGAATTTTGGAGAAACGATTACCTGTGGCCAGTTGGGTGGATCTAGATAGACTGGAATGGATGAGAACACCATGGTTCTTGAGCTTTAATTCTCTCTCTCTCTCTCTTGGAAAAGGTTTTGGGGGGTTTTTTTTGGGTAGAGATATGGTGGAGAATCACATCAAGAAGAGAGAGTTGCAGAGAAAGAAAGAGAAAGTGAAGATGGAAAGATAAAGGAGAGCGGGTGTTAATTTATGTCGTTCTTTGGTCTCTCACAAACCCCCCCACCCCACATTCTCTCTTTTTGTATTGTTATTAAAATTTAGGGTTCGTTAAAGCACAAAGCTTTACTTAACACATAAGAGTCTCTCTCTCTCTCTCTCTCTCTCTCTCTCTCTCTCTCTCAACTGTGCCGCAACACGAGGGGTTACTCTCTAACTTCCATGCAGAGAGAGAGAGAGAGATTCTTTTGTAGTGTTTGTATGAATAATAATGAGTAAAAAGGTGGGCATCGGTGCAGTGTCTTGTTGGAAGTGTCACAATCCAATTTACCCTTTGTTTCTCGGTCTCATTTCTAGTGGAATTTGAGATGATTGATATATCTTGAATTTTTGCAGAAAAAAATAATACTATGCAGAAAATTACAACAAAATTAATATTCACATCAATGAAATTACGTGGAGTTTTATTTAAAGTAATCAAAACCCCTTCATATTGTTTAATTCTCTAATTGAAAGAAATATCCCTCTACACACACATCCTCACTTTTGGTATTGTTATTAAAATGTAGGGTACATAAAAGCATAAAGCTTCACTTAACCCATAAGAGTCTTTCTCTCTCTCAACTGCGCTCTCAACTCAAGAGGTTACTCTCTAATTTCATGCACGCGCTAAGAGAGAGTAAAGAGGTGGACATTTGTCACAGTCTCAATCCAACTCGGGAACCAGACTGGATTGGCTAGTTTCAAGTAGTTCCTATAGGAACTGGTCCGGTTCCACATTCCTTGAGTGGAACCAGATTGGTGGAACAATATAAGCCTTGCCAACAGTGTCAATGTAGTAGTAAATGTCAACATATATCTTACGGACAGGAAATGAAACCAAGAACCCAAATCCCCACGATCCCTTTTCCTTAATTACAATCACTTCACTTGTGTACAGCAAAACAAGAGCAGAGATCACTTTCTTTCACTGCGAGATAGAAATCCACATCAAACTTAACTAGCGGCAGCCAAAGGTGATCTAATCCACAGTAAACCTCCGGAAAGCCACTCGACCATCAGAATAGAAAACTTTCAAAACACAAGTAAGAGATCAGACACACAGAGAGAGGACTGACCTAAAAAAAATTTACAACCGGACCAGGACTGATCAGTCCGATTCCCAATTCCAGGGTGGGATCACACCTAGATATTTGTGCAGTGTCTTGGTGGAAGTATCATAATCGAACTTACCCTTTGTTTCTCCGTCTCAATTCTATTGGTTTCATGGAGTAGATTTATATATCTTGCACTAACAAGATGTGCGTTCATTGCACAGGGGTAAGATTATATTTGTTATATTATATATTCTAAATGTTGGCGTTAATAAGAATTTTTGCAGAAGAAATATATTAATATGCTGATTTTTTTTTAGATCATCCCTCATTTCGATAAAATTCAAATTCCCTTTCTACGAATTCTCCATTTTCTTTTAAAAACCAATTAGTATTTTCTTTCGTTGTAATAAGAGTTGATAGATATCTCACCATCCAATGTCTAGAATTCCCTTATTTTTAAATTGATTATTTAAATATTTCTTCATTTTCTTCTGAAAATTTCGTTGTCAATAGTTGGTTATTAATGCATTTTGCATTTATTGAGCTTCAAGCTAATAGTTTATCCCAAGTTTATTAATTTTTAATTTGATTGTATCATGATTACTAATTGACGTATTTATGTCACAATAGTTAATAGTGTTATATATATACATTTATGCCACAATAGTGAAATATTGGTGGCTCCATACTTTAACATTTTTATGATAATTAATTAATACTAAATTAAAATGAGTGTGAGATACTGTTTAGAAGTTACAATTAAATTGTGGTAAGATATACTTTAAAAATTAATGATGACTATACTTTGAACTTATTGTTGTTGGAAGATATGTTTTGGGATAGTATTATAAAGTTGGGTTTGGTTAAGCATTTCCAAAGAGCTTTCGGCTTCCAAAGCTCCTTGAGGAAATGTTGGGATGTTTGGCAAGCAGTTTTCGGCCAAATTCTGGCCTTGGGAATGCTAAAAACCCAATGCTTGAGGGATTAGCATTGAGCTTTCAGCATTTGCAAAGCTGAACCAAATCCACCCTAAGTTAACCAAAACACAATTGAAAATATAAATAAAATCATCAAAGCGCCAACAAATATTTAAAAAAAATTAGCGTGTTAACGAACTCTATTGGATACACTGAATGCTATTCGAAGTTGTCTTGATCACTCTACAAACTTCATCAAAAATATCTTACTTTTTCTTTAAAGAGTCCAAGCACATACTCATTTAATGTCATTTGTTCGTCAATGGAAACGTAACTTGTTTTTGTCTTAATTGGTATATTTCTAAAAATCACGCCTAATTTTTCAATTTTCTTCTAATATAATTTATTTATCAAATATGTGCTATCAGGTTATATATAATTTTTTAAAGATCGTCTAACATCATTTATTTGCAAAAAAATCATGCCATATTGTGTATTTGTATATTATTCAACTCTCTCACAATTAAAATATATCATGTCATATAACTTTTTTAAATATCCTCTACCCTCGTATAATGATGAAATACACACTATAGTGTTACAGAGCCATTTTAAATTAATTTTTTTCTTCGATAAAATATTTGTGTTAATTGGTAATGGGCTAATACCACGAAAACTCCAAACTGGTATATCTGTGATAAATTTATCCCAAACTAATTTTTTGACGGCTAAAAACCCTAAACTGGTACACCTATGACAAATTTCACCTAAAAGTTAGGATTTCTCGAAAGGAATGTTGGAGAAAATGAATCGAACAATGTTGCTATGGTTTTTTTGTGTTATAAAGAAGAGAGAAAATGAGTTAATTGAAGAGATGTCAACTAAGTTTGGGGAAAATTTGTCACAAATGTATTAGTTTGAAATTTTCCGTGGTCAAAAAATTAGTTTAGAACAAATTTATCACAAGTGTACGAATTTAGGTGTGGCGCCCCAGAACGTCACGCGCTACACGTGTCCTTACCTTTTTATGTTTAATACTTTAAAATTATTTTTGCATGCGAAAGCACATAACATCAATACAACATAGCACGAGCAATCACAATAAGTCAAGTTACTTAATTAACATATGCTTCATTAGTAATTTTAATCCTCTTCCAAGTTTAAATACAATTCCCAAAAGACAACTTATTACATCGCATTAACTCTGGGAAGAAGGTTCGGCTCCAGGGTTTCTACTCCATATGTCTACTCCAAAAAGATCATACCTGCATATGGCCATTCACTAAACTACGGGTCGATCACCTCGCTCGGTGAAGTCTCGTCGTCGCCGTACATGCCTGGAGGACCATCAAAACCTCTTAGAGGTCCTACCATCTCCCCATCATCCATACGCATATACCAGGCAATGTACCTATGGGCAATCCACTCCGAAAGTCCTATGTCAACTCATATAATAGACTTGCATCTAACATAAACTATATCCGAATCAGGTACGACTATATCTTTTATAACAGCGTTGAACTGGACAGGAGCTCCGAACATAGGTGGTGCAAGTGGTGGTGGTGGTACAGGATCCATCCTACAGGTCTGAAAAATAAAAGAATAAGTCGAGGCCCAATAAATAAAATCTCTAATTCTAAGAAAAGAAATCCACCCACCACTCAACCTGGTACAACAACATGCAATCAATCATTTCTAAACTCCTTGCATTATAAGCACGTGAAAAATCTTACCTTTTTATATCGATGGCAAATCAATAGCAAGAATGCGTGCTATTATTTACTATTACATGCGGATGGCTCACCGTGCTATGATGCACACATATCATCACTTATTCATCATAAATATATATCACTTAATCAATTATCATATTAAAAAAAAATTTTACTTCCCAATTCGTGGGACTTCTCAACTCCGAAGCATCCCGTAATATCCTATACGGATCATCCCACCTCTTAATGGGACATCTTGAAACTCCCAAGGCATCCGACTCACGAACATCCCTATTCGCGGGGCATCATCGCCACAATCGTGTGAACGACGGAATCATTTCGTAATTCTTTCATACATAATCGCGTAGCAACATCTCACGTCGAAACCATACATTTTGCAAGCAAATGATACATTGTTATAGAGCTACGTGAACATTAACGATTCCAATAACTTAACCCCAACACTCAAACAATGCATATTATGCGATTCGCGCATCAGTTACATTTGCATTAATAGCTCTCTAATCATTTTTTTCCATTTATATGTAAATAATAATAATACTATAAAAGTCCTCTCAAACACATTAAGTTCCAGAGCATCGAGATTCAACAAAATGAAAATTTTCTCTTGACTTTGGTCAAAATGTTGACTTCGACAGAAAATGTTGATTTCGAAAGATTTTGTTGACTTTGATCAAAATGTTGACTTCGACAAATTTTGTTGACTTTGGTCAAAATATTGATTTCGATAGAAAATGTTGACTTTGACAGATTTTTGTTGACTTTAGTCAAAATGTTGACTTCGACAAATTTTGTTGACTTCGATAAAAAAAAATGTTGACTTTTTTTTTCCTCGACGGACCTGATTTTCACATAACTTAAGTCTATGAAAAGGAACTTCTTTTTACCTATTTTCAGTTCTTTCCAGTAGACATATTCACTAATTTAACACACTTTTAAAGGCATCATAAACACACAACAACTTCAAGACAAAACAATATAACAATACTATTCATATCAATAACTTCAAGCAAAATCAATCATAACAACCATTCAAGTCAAGAGCACTAAATAGATTCTCCTAGCTTAGTACTTAGAGTTTCACTTACCTCAAATGATTTGAACAAATCAAATTTTTAATTATCTTCATACAAAATCACCAAGAACTCGAGTTAATACTTAAAATCTTTTCGAATAACAAAACTAGTTTTGTGAAAGAAAAATAAGATCCACAAAATCACCTTTTCTCTCTTGAAAAATAAAAACAAAAAGCTTCGATCAACATCAAAGTGGGGCATTTTTCTCTCTTCGAAAGATTTTGAGAAGTGAGATTGAAGAATGAAGGTGGAAGTGAAGAAGGAAGAAAATTGGGGACTTGATGATTCTGGAAAAGTGAGAATACACGATCTAAAGAGAATATCTTCTTCAAGTACAAAAGAGATAAGGATATTTAACCAAAGTTAAAGAAAATGATTACTTTGGTTAAAACACTTGGTGGTAAATAAAAAATGTGTACAAATAATAAAGTGACATTTGGCATAACTCTGTGGCTTCAACTTAAATATTGTGATAATTTGCCATGCTATCTTGTACATCAGTCCATAAACGAAGTAATCAGTGCATAAATGAGGAGAACCAATGTCCGTTCTAGACGTTGATAAGTTCGAAAAATATTTTGAATGTGTCAAAATGTTTCGCAAGATTTTCCGAACAAAATGAAATATTAAATTCATTAAAATTCTAATGTAACACTTATTTGATACGTAAATTCGGAGCGTATCAACCTTCGAAATCAAACAACGCGGCATCGTGCGTTTCGTCATTACTTTATAAAATTAATTCGAAAACACATATTCATTGATTCAATCCTAACGAAAACATTTACTGAAAAACTACGGATACGTAAAATACGATTCGACCTCCACTATTTCTACATAAAACACTCAATTAAGACTTTCACATGCAATATCTATCGTCTACGAACTCCTACGCATTAGAAATATAATGCAGAAATTTTCGAATGTCACATTTGGATTTTTTTGTGGTCAAAAAATTAATTTGTGATAAATTTGTCACAGGTGTATCAATTTGGTGTTTTTCATGGTATTAACCCATTGGTAATCTATTATCAGTTTGCTAATTTTCATTTGCACATAAAATTATGTGTTAGCATCTTATTTATATAATATTAGAGTATTATCATGTCATGTAATATTATTTATTTATTAAATAAAGAAAGAAAAATACTTTGTCAAATAGGCATCCACAGTTAATTCACCTTACTTTGTTCTTGTTCACCGTAAAGTGGTAGGAATGATAGTATAACTTGATTTTTACCAGATGTATTGTTTTAACCATAAGAGTCACCAATGATTATGCAGTAAATTATATTTATTTATCACATTTGCCTAACCGTGTGATATGACCCTTTAAATCAATTTTCATTATACAAAATTTTCATAAAAATGGATAAGGTTTTTCTATTGATTTTCTAATAGATGGTTTTTTATTTTCTAAGTTCATTTATTTGTGAACCATGTAATTTGGCTTTTTTTGTGATGGGTTATTTTGTTATGACTCCACTAATTACATTTCTATGTCAAATATAGACTATCATGTTACAAAAGATGTAGCTACATTGTTCAACTCCAGTGAACATCTTATTTAGTACATATTTAGTACATATTATATGACTTATTAGTTAGATCTGGGCTATCATGTTTTGTAATTTTTTATCGATTCGTCAATATCATTTGCTTTTAGAGTACTTAAAAATACTTTGTCATAATATGTATCCATACAACTTTTCAATCATATTTGTCGTCATTTATTACATTTCGCTACATTGTTGAAATATACGTAGTCATGTAACAGAACCCACCTAAACATATATTCTTTTCCTTCTATGTGTGGTTAATTTTATTATATTCATTTATTTGTAAAAGCATGCCATAATTTTTTTTTGGATGACACATTTTTTATTGATCCCTTAATATTATTTTTTTTGTCCAATATGAGTCCTATATGAAACCAATCATTTATTATTTCTCAAACATGCTGTTAATATTATTTATTTATCAAATAGTATCCCAATATTAGATTGACCTTTAACATATCATTTTTTAAATACGTGTCAAATCGGAAATTGGTATTCCTACATTGTTAGACTCTTTCAAAACCTTGTCGTAAATTATTATATTTAAACACACAAAATACAGTTAGTTTTAATTGAATACACACACATTAACAATCGATTTTAAACATTCATTACCAACTTATGCATTAATATATGAGAGAATTACACATAAGAGCATGTAAAAGTATATCGATTATAAATTTTATACCAAGATATGCATACGAATTAGGGATGCAGAATTCGAAATTTGCTAAGATTAGAGATTTGATAAAGTGATCATATAAAACAAATTACTGGATAAAATTCACATGTGAGCCTGCCACGTGGCTTAATCTGGTGTGAATTTCATCCATATATATAGTATCATTTAGAAATCTAATACCAAAATATGCAGAAGAATTAGAGGTGCGGACTAGAGATTTTCTAGGATTAATGATTTACTAAAGTGACCATTAAAAAGAAATTACTGGATAAAATTCACACGTGAGCGTGCCACGTGGGTCACCGCTCAATCTCATGCGGGCTTTACCCACTTTCTATATATAAGAACTAGAGATTTATTATAATTAGAGATTTGCTAAAGTAATCATCAAAGCCCTAGCCTTGTCCAATGTACATGGATGGGTCGATTTTTATCCATTCATAAAAATTAATCGACTTGACGTTAAATCTTTCATATTTTGCAAAAAAATAAAAATAAGATACTAGACAATCAAGCCCTTTGCAAGTCTCATCATTACCTTGTGTTTTCTACGATTTATTAAGTAAAGCCGATTATTAAGGACCAAAAGGAATGACAAAACGCTCCTAAATGCTAATGGAGAGTGGGTTTTTTTTTTTTTTAATCGGGTTGGAGAGTGGGTTTAGGTGAGTGCGAAAAGTGATGGAATTCTTCTGGTGGTATTAATTAATAAAACACTACTAAGTAATTCACTTATCATGTTATTACAACTTTTTTTTTCTCTCCTTCGTCTAGCATGATTCGAAGTCAAAAGCTTATAGATATAGGAACATGTGCATTAGGAGTCCTAAAACTTATCGTGAAAGTGCAATTGAGTTCAAAAACTTACAAAAAATACAATCAAGCTATAACACTTGTCACGAAAGTGCAATTGAGTCATTCCGTTAACTCCGTTCAATTTGGCTAACGGAAAATGTTGACATGGCTTTTTTAATATTTTCTCTCTCCTATGTGGCGATGACGTGTCATTTTTTGCTAAAATCTGATTTTTAATACAAATTTTATTTAAATTAAATTAAAAAATTAGCTAATTAAAAAATTTCAGATTATTTTTAGATTTAATTTAAATAAAATTTGTGTTAAAAATCAAGTTTTAATGAAAACAACATTATTTTAGCCACGTCATCACCACGTAGGAGAGTGGGAATATTAAAAGAAGTCACGTCAGTAGTTTTCGTTAGCCAAATTAGATAGAGTTAACGGAAGGACTCGATTGCACCAATTTGAAAGTTTTAGGATGTGATTGCACTTTTTGTAAGTTTTAGGATTCAATTGCATTTTCGCGACAAGTTTTAGGACTTTCATGATACATATCCCTAAATATAAGTATCTAAACGGAAGAAAGGTTAAACTTTTAGTCATATGTAACTTCCAGGAAGACAAAAGGGTAAGGCATATCGATAGCAGAAAATCATGCCTACACACGTCCAAAATTTTGTCAGGTGAATTATTCTAAACAAGTCCTAAATTTCATATTTCTTCGCAAAATACCCCCCGAACTGTAAAATTCATTGAGGAGAACAGCGAAGTTAGCTTTTTCTTTATCGAATTTAGCCTATGCTAGATGGAGGTCAAAAGCGCCCTTAAAGCACCGACAATGCGGTGGCTAACTCGAGACATATTCTCTACAGATTGGATGATATGTGTATAAGCCCAGTTATTTTAAATTGTCTCTATTCAACAAGTCAAGTAACGATACGTGCGGAAATTTTTTTTCCTTTGCCGATAATTGAACTTCTTAAAAGTCGATGTCTTGATATGCAAATTCCTTTTTCTGCCAAGTACTATTCAACTTTTCTTTGAAGATAAATAATGATACGTAGCGAACTCGAAATTTTCATGTTAGGCTCATGTTTTTGGGCTCAAGAGAAAAAGAAGATGATGGCGACACTGTAGGTTAATCCGGAATCCGCCGTCGGTGGCGGGTGATGAATGGTCATTGTCCGAAGCTTGAGGTCGACTTTTTTTCCTACTACTTTTCTAAGTTCCATCTTAGGTGTCACGTGCGGGTTCCTCGAAAACCCTAGTATTGTTTTAGTTCTCTAAGGAACGGATTTATGTTTGGTTTCAGGCACATGATAAATGATTCGGTTTTTTATAGGAGAAGTTCTATCTTTCGTTCCTGTACTTTAATTACTTTTCTAATCTGATCTCTTTACTTTCCTTTTTTTTTCTCAAATCCTTCTACTTATACAGAATGTTTGATTCAGTCTCTTCGAAACAAAATCCAGCCAAGTCCAATTGACATGGTTGTCGGAGGACGCCGACATGTGGTTTATGTTAAATATTGTCTAAGTGAACACCTACCATGGATAGTGAATTGGCAGGAGCATTACAAAACAAATTAAACAAGCAAATTGATTCCTTTACTATCCACAGCCTGTGGTGGGTGTCCTATGTAGGCAATATTTAGTTCACGCCACTCTCCAACGTCCTTCAGTGACCATGTCGGGTGAATTTGACTGGATTATTACCTGAAGGATTTGATTAGACATTGAGTGTAAGTAGAAGGGCTTGATTAGACATTGTCTGTACATAGAAGGACTTGAGTAGAAATTCCAAATTTACAAGGACTTCATCGAAAAATAGTTAAAATACAGGGACAAAAGATATAATTCTTCCATTCTTATACTACCTCTTTGAAAACAAACCCATGTTTTATAGCCACCCTTCCGGATTCAAACTCAAGTAATACCTAATTTATAAGGTTAATTGGTATGTCATTCATATATTTTTCTTTCTTGTCAAAGATAAAAAATAAAAATAAAAAATTAGAAAGAAAAGTTTGCCACACGCACATATACCCATGGGTCCCCCAATATTTTCTTTTATACCCAGCAAGGAGAAAGGAAAGATAGTATATGCTAACATGAGTCTTTCTTGGGTCGGCCACAAAAGTTGAATTTCACTTGCACCACCCAGTTTTAATGTCCCCACATCGAGCATGAGGCTGATATTATATACCTGTAGTTTTCATGGACTAAGACACATGAAATCATATTCATGCAATGTGGATCATGATGATATTTTGGTCTTATGCGGAAGAGTTACGATATGGTAGCTGAGAAGGGCGCTCCTTGGAACCGTCTGTGCTTACAAGAACATCTCTCAGTATATCCGGTTCCACAATCAGTTGTTATCCCCCAATTGTCTTAGCCTTTTATCTTGAACGGAAGCCGAAGAAGCCACTTTTGTAATAGGCATCTCATCTTTAAAACTGAGACTTAAAACAAAGTTAGTTATCTCTAATGTATCGGGAGGGGGACTTAAGTAAATGCTTCACCTGAGGCCTTGTCTAGACCTTGGGATCCCAATAGAGGGTACAGCCGAGGACAGGGCTGAAAAAAAATACTATATCAATTGGGGGAACTTAAGCGTGCAGGTACCGGCATGTTAAAATAAGGAACGCATCCGTGGAGTCTATCTAATTTCAGGACAGGCCGTGGAGACTTCAAGTGGTAGCTTGTAAAAGCCAAAGAAGCCTCTTTTGTAACAGGTAGCTCATCCTTAAAACTGAGACTTAAAATAAAGCCAGTTATCTCTAACGTATTGGGAGGATTTTCCTTCTTTGATCGAACGGCCACATCGCAATCTGGAAGATGGGAAGTCAAAATAAGCCAACCAACAAGCCTGACCATTGCTATCTCATCAGGTCAGATACCCTATAACCTTTCTTCCCTTCAGAAACCAACGGGGTTCCAGTCGATTGGCCCTTTCCATGAATCTGGAATTTCTCAATAAAGAAGTGGGGCCATACCTCGTCTTGGGAGAGGAGAATTCTTTTGATACCATGGAGATCGATGCTATTCTAATCCTTAGCTTGATATGATCCTAATCCGTAGCTTTTGTGAATCTGAGAAAGCTAAGTTAGTGGGTACACGAAATTCTTAGGATTCCAAATCGGGATGCTACATGTGAGCTTGATTGCTTGCACGTACTATCTGCTCAAAATTATAAATAAAATAAAATAAAAAAACTTTATCACGATTGCATTTCAATTAGGATAATGACACCAATGAGTCTTGAATTTTTGTACTATATTCCACTACGTACTTGTGTACTTGTGAACTTGGCACAATATATAGTACCCAACTTAGTATCAACCATAATGAGTAAGATCCTGTTCACAATTGTTACTCAACAACATTTAAAGCACATCATTGGAAAATGATTCACTTTTAAGAACAGAAACTACATGTAATAAGAGATAGACACTATATTTTAATAAATATTAATATCACGAAAAATCCTAAATTGGTATATATGTGACAAATTTACCCCAAACTAATTTTTGAGTCACCAAAAATTTCAAACTAGTACATACGTGACACATTAACCCTTTATTAGCTTCCGTCACATTTTATCATGAAATTGCTAAGCTGGATGACCATAGCAATAACTTAGTTGACTTGACAAGTTCATATGGAAACCCATAACTCTCTCTCTCTCTCTCTCTCTCTCTCTCAGCGAGAAAAACCCTAGATCATCTTCCTCTTCATCAAGCACACTACGAGGAATAGTGTGCTCGATGAAGAGGAAGATGATCAAGAAATTTTTCTTGCTCTAAGAGAGAGAGAGAGAGAGAGAGAGAGAATGTGCACTATTTGTTTTCAAATTCGGGCTAATTGAAGAAAAAGTGATTTGGATGAGTTTACCAAACAAACCTAGAAAGAAAAATCAAAGGCAAGAAGACTACCAAAGATAAAAGTGTGCTCGAACGAGTTCCGATGCCTAATCACGAAGATGAAGACGATGATGAGGAGTGTGCTCAATGAAGAGGAAGACGATCTAGGGTTTTTCTTGCTTAGAGAGAGAGAGAGAGATACAAATTTGCACATAGACTTGCCAAGTCAATTGAGTTATTGTCAAGGGTCATCCAGCTTAGCTAAAGGAGGAGGGTAAGTTTATCAAATGTGTACCAATTTCGATTTTTTGGTGACCCGAAAATTAGTTTGGCGTAAACTTATCACAAATGTGCAAATTTGGGATTTTTTGTGGTATTAACACATATTAAAAACTGTAAAAAAAAAAAAAGTTAAGTAATCATTTAACAAGTACCTCGATGGTACTTTATAACAAAATCCTACAAAATCCTACTGGGAATTGCTAATCCAACCATGATAATGAGCTTTCATTTACTAATCACATCCACCAATGACATTCAATTACTTTAAATTTCATTTGGTTACAACCTCATTACCAAGCTCAATTCATGATAACGAGGAACGACGTTAGTCGGAGTGGCAAAGGAGAGGAACTCAAATTTGAGTTCACTCAAAAGTTTGAGTCAATGAGTTATAGCCCAAATAGGATAATATTCGTTAGTCCATAAAACATGCAGACACAAGATTTTTTTTGCTTAACACACTCACAAGTGCACCTTAACAAATCTCCCCTTCACGTGTGACCCTCCTACATTATATCCGCTCCCCCTTCCATTATCTTTCTTCACCAACGTTATCTCAACTCAAAATTTTTTACCTTGGCATGACCAAGTTGGTAAATGTTGGTGAGGCCAACATCGATTCTCATACTTCACCTCAATCGCTTTGGCCCAGACAACTTGGCAAGGTGCTAGGGTACGCCTTCGATCACCTCGATTAGGGAATACATCCGATATTTTCCTTCTTTGAGATATTCAGCAAATACTGATACAAATTGGAAGTAGGTCGTCAATCAACTATTGGCTCCAATATCACTTGTTAGGGTGCATTTGGTCAGCTTTGGGGGGAAGCTTTCGGAAAAATGCAAAGGACTTTAGGTAAAAGAGGCTTTCCAAAATGCAAATAGTGTTTGGCAAAGCGTAATTTAAAAACACATTAATGAACAACCTTGACTTAAATGGCATTTGGAAAAAACTACACTTTGTAAAAGACTTTTGACCATTTTTTTCTTTTTTAATTCCTAAACCTTTTCGGTGAAACTCAGCCACTACTAGTCCATCTAGCCGTCGATCAGCCTCGCCTGAGGTCGCGCGACCTCATGCGACGTTGCCTTTATTCACATAGTGCAACCCAAGTGACGTCGCCTGGGGTCTGGAGACCTCAAGCAAGGCACGCAACTGCTCGTCGACCGCTGGCCAGTGGCTAAGGCCTTTTTCAGCAATGTTATGATTTTTTAGGACATTTTCATTATTATGAAATATAGTGAGGGCAAAATTGAAAGGAAAAAAAAAGTCTATTTGCATTCCAGAAATGCTCAAAGTACCTTCAAACCTGCCTTCAAATGCAATTGCATTTTTGCAAAATTCTCCAAAAAAAGTTGTCAAATGCCATTTGCATTTGCCCAAGGGACTTTGGAGGCCCAAAGGGCTTTGGCAAAGTCAAACCAAACGCGCCCTTAATCGACAAAGCACAAATCGGATATCTTCACTCAAAGAGATCGCCAAGAGAAAGTTCAAGTCCAATTCCATCAACATATTCAGTTGAACCCACATTTATTCAAAAATATAAAATAATGAGTTATTGGCCAACTAATATATATTAATTGCTCCGTATTATACCATATTACTAATGTAAGATTTCTTTTACTTAACACCCTGACACATACACCTTAAAACTTTTTCTATGTTTTCGATTAATCTTTTATTTTCTAGAACCTCCAATTAGACATCTGAAGTATGAGTTACCTATAAAGGTATCACCCACACGCCAATTTATTAGGAAATGAATATGGGTGATGTCCATATTTTTAACCAGAAAATCACAGTAATTGAAGGAAATTTACTCTAACAATGATGGAGAAAAATATGGCCTTCCCAAAAGTTGATGTTAATAGCTTCGTCGTTTTTGCTTGGTCCTAGGGATATCATATGTTTATATTGTATAGGATAATTTGCATGGATACTTTATCGTCCGTATTCTTAGACAGGAAATACGAAATTATTTGAATTTCTTGTGTCACATAATTTGATTGAAAATGTCTGCATATATAGCAATAATGTCCTAATTTTTTTCAGTCTAATCTGCATATAATCGGACTGAAGGTTTTTTAAGAAATTGCTAGAAAAACCCTAACCTCAACAGCGCTACGAGTACCACGATTCGACTTTCTTGAAACCCCAATTAGAGAGAGAGAGAGAGAGAGAGAGAGATCACCACCCAATCACCTTTCACTACGATTATTGAGAAGGATAAAAGCTATTCCGTCGGGATTTATATACGAATACTATATGCTGCCTTATTATTTCTGAACAAAACTGTTCGAAAGTGCCCCTAGAGAACTTATTAAGGGACATTGATTATATTTTAGAAATATATGTAAAATTATTCAAAGTAGCCAGCTTTCTTGAAGTGTGTTCTTTTTTCTCGATTTGCAAAATGTATTGATATACCCTCATACTAATTTGAACAGTCTTAACTAGTCGTCCTACGACACGTGTTGACAAGACCTTATTAACGAAACTCCTTACTTTTTGTAACTCTACTCGAAAACTCCATTTTGCCCGAAACTATGTGCAATATCATTAGCAGCCTAATAGGGATGTAAAGGCATGTTTATCGAATTATGGTGATATTACTACAAATATTAAAAAATATGGGATGTCCCTGCAACCAATTGGGTGCCTGTGCAAATTTTAAGAGTGAAGGTGGTTCGTGCAATTTTTAGCAACTAGGAATGCGTTCGCTAATGTACCTTTCATTAGCTTTCTTATTTTTCTTTTCCTCAAAGAGAAACGAGAAAAAGGCAACATCGAGCTCTTGGAATATTCAAGGTATATCTAATTTTGAAATTTCAACCCAGAAAAGCAGGGATTTAATTCTTTTTTATTTTCCTGGTGGAATCGGTAAACCTTACTAGACCAAGTAGATGCGAAGACCCTTTATCAACTTTCTACTGTATGTACTGCTCAAATGAGCTCCATTTGAAAGACACAAACAAAATTATTACTTTAGTATTTCACTTAAAATAAGTAAGCAAATAAATAAATCAAAACCTAAATTGATTGGGGGTGCTGACTGCTGAGTTCTTACTTGTAAAAGTAATATAACATCATATTAAGAAATGCATATTTCCCACCTCATTATTAATCATTAAATAGTTAATTTAATGTTTTGGCTGCATAACAAGAAAAGAAATGATAAAAAAAATTTTAAAAAAAAAAAACCAAAAAGAATTGGCTCGCCGTTCAAGGGGTTGCCATTGAACATACCCAGTCCAAAAGAAGCTTAATTAATTTTGCCTTTTTGACTCTCTGATCCCCCCTCCCTACCTCCGTGGCTGATGAGGCACGTATTCAATGCACAAAAAACTTTAAGCATGAATCTCAGATCAATTTACCATGATTTACATTATCACATATCGAGTCATACAGAAATTAGGAGATGGGTTTTCCTCCAACCAACTCAATCTACTAACCCATTTGTGATTAGTGATCACAAACAAAACTGTACTCGCATAGGTTACTCTTAGCCAAAACTGTAGAAAGAAAATCCTAGTTTTCCCTTCTCTATCTTAGCTTAGCTCACTCACCGTACATCTTGCTTTGCTCAGTCGCGGTCACCATCGATCTATCTCAACAGTCATCGACCCCTCCAACTAGCACCATGACCGTCGATGCCGCTGCCTAGCGTCCTCTCTCCCCTCCCCTCCCCTCCCCTCTCTCCTCCCTCTCTCTGCAAAAGTCACCCAAGAAAAACAATGGCCTCGGGGGCGACAACGATGCTGCTGAATAGTTGTGGGAGAAGAGACAAGAGTAGTAAATAGTCATTTCGTTAAAGAAAAGTACGTGTTGATTTTTTGAGGACCATGTATACACACACATATATATATGTACATGGTCGAATTTGAGGACCCATATGAATGACCAATGCATTGCTTAATTGGAGAACTTTCTGTCAATCATTATTAGAAGATACTATGGCCAGAAAATGAGACTTTGCAAGGCCGAAGTTCCCAAACCATGCTCGTTCTTTTCTTTGCTAAAGGAAACATTCCTTTCCAACAAGGTAAAGAGAATATTACAAAGAAGGGTCAGTACCAACATGAACATAATAAAGCAAAGAAGACTCTACTAACACTATATTTTTTCACTCTAGATGGGAGATTATTAAAAAGTAAAGAAGAAATAGTTCCTATCCGATGAAAAGCCCATTTTGTAAGCTCATGAGCAACGCTATTTTGAGGTCTACGGGTCCACGACAAACTCCATCCGTGATTACTGCGAAGTGTTGCTTAAGGTTTTTATTAGAAAACATATCCAAAACATACCTCACTTTTCACATAGAGACGACTTTTATACCTCTGTTTTTGAAAATATCATTTTACTATAGTTCAATAAAATCCCACTCTGAGAAGACCAATTCCTTCCCTCCCCTATTAAATCTCCAAACCCTCAAACTCTCCCATAAACCCTAGCATACATCACCCACAATCCTCCATCTCCCCTATGGCACACACCGCTGTTCACCCCCCGCCACCATCATCGTCACCGACTCCCCTTCACATCGCCAATATCGCCCTCCCCTCACTACTCAATCTAGATATGCCCGCCATGGCAGCAAGATACCAAATCCAACAACTAAGGCTGCAAGTTCAAAGTTCAAGCAGCCATGGGCGTGCCTGACCACGAGCTCTAGTGACAATTTCCCACAAGCTTAAGCTCCATGCTCTGGTGGCCATGGCGCAACACAGGGCTTGAGCGGCTGTGGCTGGAAGCTCAAGCTCCAGCAGCCATGGCCCCAAGCCCTGAGATCAAGGGTGTGGGGTGTTGTTGTGGGTGTGGTAGAGAGAAGGGTGAGAGTATTTTTGGGAAAGGAAATAACAAAGTTGCAAATAAGTGGACAATATTGCTAAAGTGAGGATGCAAATATCTATTTAAAAAAATAGGGGAAAGTAAGTGGTATCCCGAGTATGTTTTTGGTATTTTCCGTATTTTAATTAGCTATTGGAATTTTCTAGTTTAAATATGGATTACTGAGAATTTTTTTCATGATTTCCTTTAAAAAAAAATGAAAAGAGTTTCTTATTTTGGGAAAACCTAAAATAAGCAATTACTTTTAGTTGAACAAAAGAATTCTCATAATTCTTGAGGTGTCCTTGATCTTTTCCAAGGTGAGATTGATTTTTTTTATCAGCAACAGATGACTAAAACCATCAAGTTTTAGATCATTCTACAATGACCATATTTTTATTTTACTTTCAAATATATAATAACAACAATTATGACACGTAAATTCCTGTAGAGAACTGTTCATGGTTTGTAAACAATGAACAGAGGTGCTTACATGAGACAACTTCAAACAAGTAATTATCTTAAATTGAACCGAGAAGCTGTCTCATAATCTTGAGCTCTTCTTGATCTTTTCTCTCCGGGAGACCCTTTTTCCATCAACAATAGATGGCTAAAACCTCAAGTTTTAGATTGTTACTTGATTTCTGATGATGAAAATGATGAGCAGATCTGTAATTTCAAAATGAAAATTGAAGAACAAGGACAACCCATCAAAGAGAAAGTGAAGGTGGAAAAAGGTGCATGAGGACCACCATTTTTTAGAGTACATATATGATATAGTAATGAACATGATGCAAGGGGGTTGCACGATCCTGTGGCTGCAGCTCACTTATGCTCTGGAAAGTTAGGGCATCGTGTTGTGAACACTTGATTCGTTTCTTTCTTGCCCCCTTTTTATCATTTCTCACAGCACTGTGTACGTGGACCCCACTTCACCTCTGGTTAAAGCTCTGATTGGTCGATCAGCACGCCACAACTTAACAAGGACAACATAGGGTAATCAACGGTGCAGATTAATCAATCACCCCCAAGTTGGTGTTTCATACTCGTGAGTATGCTCATTAGGGTTTGCAATACCCTAAAAAAAACCCTCAATTTTAGGACCAATCTCAATTCTAACTTAAACTATTTTTTGTCTCATAAAAAACCCTAACTTTTGGTTCAGTTCCAATTCTACTATAGACTTTTTGTTTTGTCTCATAAATAAAAACACTAACTTTATGTCTAGTCTCAATTCTATCCTAAACTTTTTTTTGCCTTATAAAAAACTCTTAACTTTTGGTCCAGTCCCAATTTTACCATAGACCTTTTTTTTGTCTCATAAAAAACTACTGATCTTAGGTCTAGTCACAATTCAACCATAAACTATTTTTGTCTCAGTCCCACTCCGTCTAAAATCACCTTAGTGATGTGGCATTTTCACGTCATTGCTCCAGTTTTTTCCCAAATTTCATATCCAAGAAGACGTCTTTTGGAGATGAATATCCATGTCGGCCCAAACGATGTCTTCTTGAATCTGAAATTTGAGTAAAAACTAGAGCAATTAAAGTTGACCTTCTTCAATTGCTCTTACTCTTATAAGAGTTTTCCATACATTTTGCTCGGGGATATTCGATTTTGTGGTCAGTATTCAGTCTCTTGTGCTCATGAGTCTTCCATCTTTTGCAGTCAGAGAGCTTGCACTTAGGACACTCAAATAGCTCACGCTCCGGAGCTTTTTAATCTCTCGATTGTCAAGAGAAATATTGAACAGAGGGTTAATGGGGCAAATTTGGAACTCAAGTTAAAGTTTGTGATTTTTTATTAGACAAAAAGAGTTTAGGATAGATTGGGACTAGACCTAAAGTTTGAGGTTTTTCATGGACAAAAAAAGTTTTGGGTAGAATTTAGACTAGACCTAAAGTTAAAGTTTTTTTAGGGTATTAGGTTTATGATATAATAATTTTTGGCACTTTTTTCATCCGCTCTGTTTTTTTTTTTTTCCCGTGGCTTTACAAGGAAAAGGTAGTATCTTTCATTTATATAATTGTAAAACTAGATCAAGACTCCGTTCTATGTTTAAAAAAAAAAAAAGATTTTACAATTCTATGGGCATCTTTAGATGTACACATAATGTTATCACCACACTAAACTTACCTCTTCAACTCGATCGAAAGTAAGCCATTCATATGGATTCTTTGACGTTCACAAAGATATCACATTCTCATGGTATGTGTCCTGAAAAGTTGCACCGAGTAAAAATCGAGTTTAAAACTTTAACTGTGCTAATTAAGAGATGATGTCACAATCACTTTTCCGATTTAGCTAGCCTTTTGGTCTAAGTTAGTGGGTATCTTTTTCATGTGTTTACCACTTGGTTGAGTGAATTGTTCACAAGCTCTTAATTTGGCTGGTAGAGCTATTTGGCTAATCTTGCTCTGTCTTAATACTTGGTACGATCTTAATTTCCCCCTCCTTCTGTTTTCTCTTCTAATTTGGCAACATATCTTTCCCTTGCGACCATCTCAAAGCAATTATTTTAATTATTAACTGAGAATGCATATCTCATGAAATGTATCCTCTCAAGCAATGATGACCTCGGCGAGGTTGCCCATGGCGTCCAAGAACTCAATCTGAGGTCACGACGCCTTGGGCGACCTCGATAGAGCCGTCCAGGTGCAACGGCAGGCCAACGTAGGAACTTGGATGCATGAGCTTCTAGGTGGGTCTTTTGCGGCAGCGACCCTTGGCCGTAGCGGTAAAGGCGGCTATGAGTGGTTGTCGCTGCGGCAATAGGTAGCGGCAACTAACTATGGTGGCCGGAGAAAGAAGGCTAAGATTAGGAAGGTACTTAGTCAATCAATCATGTACCTATTGTATGGATATCAATTCAATTCTAAACTTTTCAATTTTATCAATATAACATTTGCACAAAATTCAAACATAATCCTTCCAGCCAATTGCAGACAGAAATTGCTATCGTGGTGTCCAGTCATCGTGGATTGTCCTATATGGCATGCTAACATGGACAACTTGTGTATCACCACATGAATGATTTTCGACAGCAATTGGGCAGAATAACTATATTGAAATTTCACAAAAACAGAGGATGTAAAGTGGTAAAGTGACAAAATTTTAATAATTTCCCAAAAGAAAATTTTTCTACGTTCACATTTGTCCTTTTATTTTTTGTGTGTGTGAGAGAGAGAGTAAGTTCTGTAATCCACCAGTCGAAGGAAGTTTTCTTAAACAAAGTATGGTCCTTTTCAAAAAGGGGAATGACAATTGTATAACTAGATATATATTTATAAAATTGAGGATGAAAACTCTCTCTCTCTTTTTTTGGTGGTTGCTGATCAAGGGCAGGAAATTGTAGTTTAGAGACAGAGGTAAAAGTGGAAAAGTTATGAGACTAGAGAATGTTTTATGTAATTTGCATGTAACCATTTTTCTAGAGTTTAATTGGATAATTCAGACATCATATAATTTGCCTCCATCACACTCATATATTTACCCTTTGACTGTTATATGGGAAAATTACCAAAAAAGTTTTAAATTTATTGTAATTGTGTCAATTCAGTCTTAAATTTTTTTTTTGCCAGTTCAGTCCTAAACCTTTTGCAATTGTTTCAGTTC
>BCNH02000010.1:11382769-11414570 GCA_001662345.2 Metrosideros polymorpha var. glaberrima | reverse complement strand
CCACGTTAGCGCCGGTCGGCCAAAATGCGCTAGATGAACTGAATTGGAACAATTGCAAAAGGTTTAGAACTGAAATGGCAAAAAAAATTTATAACTGAATTGACACAATTACAATAGGTTTAGGACTTTTTTTTGTAATTATCCCATTGTTATGCTGAGTAGACACATTACAGCGCAGTGAGATTCTTAACGTTTCAGTTTCTACTAAATATAATTAATGAAATAATGATTGTGGTATATAAGAATTGCATAAGTGTCACTGCCCAATTTGAATACATTAGGTTCTATATACTAATGCTATGAGCAACCAGCTTGAACCGACAAAGCATTACACTCTAAAAACGATCAGTGTCTCCCAACCCTAACCACACAAATCAGGAGTTAGTAGTGTGATTAGGCCATACTACTTCTTTGCTTTTAGTGCTATGTAACAGCTAGGCATAATCGACATTTGTATTTTTTTTTTTTTAAGAACCTCTAGGTTACCAAGTCTTTGTACTCGTGCCCTTAAATTATCGCAAAAAAAAAGAGTACATTTTTGTTAGTGTTGTAGCTAACAAGCTCAGTATTTTGTTTGGGGAGTACGTTTGAGAAAACAAAATTCAAAGAATTTATGGGGCGCCCGCACTAGCAGTGGCGCGAGTGGTGTAAATCGATGCAAAGCGAAGAACTTTATTAGGGCTTGACATATCGCAAATCCTCTTGAAAATGGGGCTTCCCATGTGAACGTGCTCCAGGCTCCTATAATTACATGAAGGCAATGAAATAGCTCAAATCAAATGCCCAAAATGTATAACCAGAGAAAAATCGCACATTAGTAATGCATGACTTTATATATATACACACACTAATTGCAAGTGTAAAATGGAGAATGATCTTGACAATTTTGTGGAGTTGACTTTGTGATTGAGAAACTATGAAGAATATACTCACATGTTACCTGACCCATGAAAAAATGCAATATTTAATGAGTGTTTAGACACACAGATATATATATACACACACGCATACGCTTCCTCTTGTAGAAGTTGGAAAGTTATTCGTATGGTGTTTTCCTCGATCTCCAATTAGGAAAAACTTCCTCTAACAATATTTCAAATTAGTGAGTTAATATGGACATCACTCATATTTACAGTTTAGTTGTAGTGATATGTATGATGTGTAACTCGTCAATCAAAAATATGTGTTCGAAATTATTTATATTAATTGGGCGTGCATGCAACTGTTGTGGATCAACTCGAGTTGAATATGCATTGTCGCATAGGAAATAATAAGGAAAAAGAAAAGGAACAATTGAAGGTTGGTGGAGTAGGAATCTAATTCCCTATCTAATCAACCTTTGACAGAATATCATGTCTTTTACTCATTTCCATGCAAAAAGCAAAGCCAACCCTACTTCTTGTGGACAGTCTCTCATTGTGGGGGAAAGAAAAAAGAGCCATGGCTTTGCAGCTTTTCCATACACACCCCTCTCTCTCTCTCTCTCTCTCTCTCTCTCTCTCTCAAGAGATACTGTACAGTGCAAAAGGATTGCATGCACAATTAGCGTTCTCAACCTCATGAAGAAAACATTACTCTAATGGGTAATAACAATCTCGTTTCTTTACTAATATATAAAACCAATACCATCTCTCTCTCTCTCTCTCTCTCTCTCTCTCTGGGCAATTGTCTTTACGGCCTTAGATCACGTGCAGGTGAGAAAACAATCTTGGAGATCTGTAAATCAAGAACCTTAAGAAGCGGACAAATCTACCTCAGTCTTGCTCATGTGATGATTTCGGGAAGATTCTCAAGACAGATTCCATATTAATATTCTAAAGACCGTCTGACCAGCAATTCCCTTTTGCAAGACTGCTTAGTTTTATGGGTAAAGTGGATCTCTTCTTTACCCTTTTCTTCTTATGAACAGCGCCAAAACGATTCACTCCCACCTCCTCTTTGCTTGGTCTTCATGGGCCAACGACAAAAGCTATCTAGAGCTTCCAATTGGGCCACACAAGACCAAGTGGCCGTTGCCCACCATCCTAAGAAATTGGTCCACGCACAATCTGGCCATCTTTGTTCCAGAACCAGCACGGGATGTGTTGAAGATTGACAGAGCAAGGAGTCGACATAAAGCTGAAGAGGAATTGAAAGCAAGAGCCCTTCGGCCAAACTGAAAGAACGAGTTAGAAAAACTGACATTTGATATGCTGTAGTCGTTTGCATGATTGAATACCCTCGGTGACGATCAGAGAGGCGTTTGTTCGAAATCAATCTGCTCTTGCACCACGGCTCTGAGTGTTCTAATATCCACTTCTTGAATTTTATAGTGTTCGCACAAGCAGATTTACATCCGATACGAAACTGATTCAGCTACGTGCTCAAGCGTAAACCACGAGTCCAGTTGTGCGGCAGACTATATGGAGAACAATTTACCGCTCAGCTCACAGCTTAGAGCTCGAAATGGTGGTCCGTACACAGTAGTCAGTAGTCCTATTTCCTATAATTCATTTAGCCTAACCCGAACACACCAACTCAGAGATTAGATGATGTTAAAGTCGTGAAACCAAGATTACGAATAGCCAAACTATATTTCACTCAGATACCAGGTTTGGAACAAATCCGCATGTATAAAATTAGTCATTCAGAACTTGCCGTCGCAGATGTATTGGTATACTTTTTCCCTCCTCCGAGCATAGCCATGCTCATGACTAAGTGCATGACGCATGCTTATTGTTTGTGCATGCGCTCATGTGTTTGCCTATGCATGCTATTGTGGCCGAGAAAATTTCCAGTGCACATGCCTCTGGAAATCCGGCTGCGCATTTCCAAACCTATCCATGCAAATGCTAATTTCCACAAGGAGGACTATCGGGCCTAAATACCAGCAAAATCTGCACATGTATACAATCGACAATATCTCCTTCAGTGGAAATTTTCTCTAGAATCTAGAGAAGTGCAAGTCCAATATATTAGCGTGCAGTTGACTTTGTCCAATCTTTTGATAATTCCGTAAAATGTAGAAACGAAGCAAAGTGGAAATAAGATCAATTCTTCTTTTCAAAACAAAAAAAAAAAGTCACATCAGGCAAGCTGAACTTCAGCAATACAGGCATGACATTGCAATGACTTCTCCAGACTTCCCCGAACAATATTGCAATCTTCCTCATCATATTACTATCTTCCCTGAAAAGTTTAAGATCAGAGACCCTTTTTGAGGGATATAAATTACCCTTCCGTAGCGGCAGTCTATCACTCATGCAGGCGGATTCCAACTCATCCAAGGCCACTGTAACTTGAAACCTTCTTGATGGCTTCCTCCTCCATCTCCACCAGCTGCTGGCAGAAGGATTCAATGTCAAGTGCCTCTTGCTTGAAGGAGAATCTAAATTCCCTCCATTGATACTGCTGACTACCATCCTGCAGTGCTGGACCCGGGACCTTACCCAGTATATCAAGTCCCTTTCGATCCAGAGACAGCATGTATGCATCCTTGACATGATAATACAGAGCAGTCAATCGAAAGGTACCCAGAGGACAATCAAATCATGAATCACGGCTTAGTGCTGCTGCTGCTACAAGACTATTTGAAAATGAACCTAGGTGTTGTAGTTCTTACGTGAGGTGCTGTCAACATTGTGGTCTACAAGATGATCATAAGAAGAACAAAGCAGCATTAATTGTGGAAAAGAATGAAAACCATGTCATATTAATTTTCACCCACTAATCCAATATGCTGAATTCTCCTCTTGTTTTTCAGCGAAAACTGCCCACACTCTTCAGATATTACCCTTTATACCACAATTAGTTGGAGTTATATTTCACGTAACAGATTTTGTGGAATCTATAAATTTAACCTTTGAAAGAACTGCATAATAATCTCAGTAATACACGTTTATCCTCAAAAGAAATGAAACCTACTTATTCCAAACTAATCCTCAACATTCAGTTTGATAGATAAAATCATTAAATGAACTTATTGTCAATTCTTTTCATTTCTACAATCAAAACACACACTCCTAAAACTCAAATGTCCATTTCCTCATTTCTATAATGATGCAGGACCCTCCTATTCAAGGTACCAGACCTGCCTGAAGAATCACTATTCATATAAATTAGATGGGCAACATTAAAAGTGATGCATGGCTTGGTGGTAATGGTTTGTGCAAGGCATGTCATGAATATCAAAGTCCCTGATTCAAAACTCAAACATCCCAAAACATAATGATTACAATTTCAAAAGAGACCAAATGGAGCTCCTCTTGAACCTGTTGAACTGCCTGTTTTGACCAGTTGAATCAGGTAAACACTACTCCAATCAGTTCATGATAACAGACTATTTAATCTTTCAATATCAGACTAGTTCATAGTCCAAGCTGTTGAACTGACCGGTCCATTTTTGTTAAACACCGCTCTTTTTGTATCTACTACCTATGATGCCATGTATGCAGTAGCCCCAAAGTTTGTGACTCTCCAGAGCATAGGACTATACAATAATCTAAACCATGAATTTGTTGGAAGTTGTGAGAAGCTAATTTTTCATAATTTTAGAAAGCAAAAGTACTCGCTTAAAAGTACTTCGGAAAAATAGACTCACACAAGTCATTGAAGTTTGGCCAGAAAAAAAAAAGGGTTGTCAAAGAAAAAGAAAAAGTCTTAACTTGGAAGCTATTGGATGTGTCCTTTTCCAAGTACCTTTTTCATAGTTCAAATATCATAGTTACGTGCATCAGGAAGCCAAAACTAATTCATGCACAAAGCAAGTGGGGGAGAAGCCCAACTCATATGCCGCCACCGCAGCTCCCAATGCAGTCTCTGGTCCCACTCAATGAATCAATACCATTTGACAACAACAATCATACAACACAGTCAGGAGAACTTACTCCCACAGGTGCATTCAGGTATGTGAAACAGAAAAGCACTAGCGCTCTCCGCCTTGATTCACTTTGATTAATTCCATCAACAAGCATCGCCGAAAATGGTGCTACAACCGCAACAAAGAATGATGATTAATAAGGCGGAAAGATATGCTCCTCATAAGAAGGAAGAAGCATACGATGCCAAACAGCTGTTTTCATCAGGTTACATAAGTGTCTTACCTAAGATATCTGTCTTGGCCATTTGTATGACTTCCAAATCAACTTCATGAGTTCCTCCATTGCCATCAATGAATGTGCATGATCTACCATATAATAAAAGTTGATTCACGTGTATTAAATAGTGCATCTGATATCCACTCATATCTATACTTCAAGATATGTTTCTGAAAAAGAAAGGGGTGACTGACATTGTACCTTATATCAAACTTATAGATGGCGTGCTTTTGATTTTCATCTAGTAACTCATGAAGGTTTTCACTACGAGATGTATGAACACGATTGGTTGAACTTAGTACACCAGATACTGCATAACTGGACTCACTAATTACTTCCACTTCAGACTTTATAAGTTCTTTAAGACTTTCAGAAGCCAACTGAGCCTGCACTGAGGATAAGAAACCTTCACCAATCTTATCTCATAAAAAGACGGTAAATTGCAATTCAAGTTGAGACAAACTTTTACTCATTTGATGCAAACCTAAGTTGGATAAACTATGACCAGAGATGACCATATGGTGATCAGTTAAACCTTGATATACCTTCTTCCTTGAAAGAAAAGTACTTGGGTAGTTACATAAAGCATATGAGAAGCTTGGCAGCTGCATGGTTGCAGGACAGATCTAGAAGTCCGTCTTGCTGGGGCTAAATTGACTACTGATTTACCTAAACTTAGTTACAAAATGACTAAGCGGGCTTTCCTCAAAATACAACACGACAAAACTTTAAGAAGCTAACACCAGACATGATTTTGGGTTAAGTCTAGCAGTTTAGACAATTACCTGAAAATTTTAGTAAATTAGATTGAGTATATCTTAGCAAGATTTTCTGGTGCAAGTAGAGGAATTCAATGTGGAATTAACCCCTCAATGGATGCGTTTTACACCCAAATCAAGCACAGAAGTTAGTTCAAGATGGGAAAGAATACGTGTCATGATTGCCAGATGCTGAAAAAAAATGTCACTGATATTATACCAGAAGAAAGAATGATGTGAGTAACAGCAGGGCATAAACTTTTAGATAACTTCTACTATCAAATAATGCCACTGAAGCAGCAACCCACCACTAAGCCTCAGTGAAACAAGATCACTCGAGTTGATGCAGTTGACCATTTTCCTATGTGAAAGTCCACCATTCTCTCATGTGAAAAATGTCCGTGCATGCGCATGCACGTGGGAGGGAGGGAGGGAGGGAGACTATTAATGGCCAGATTAACTTTTGTCAATTCTGAAGAATCAACTCAATATATATTGAAGGTTGCAAGGCTGAATACTAATTAAAGATCTGCTCTCAAGCACAATAGTCAAGAGACTGATAGCAATTCATCAGACACAGAGGCCAACCTGATTATAGGAAGATATGAATTTGATAAGGAAATGAAGAAATACAACCACTACCATAATCAAAACAACCAATTTGAAGCAGAGAAATTACATTCCAAAATCATCAAAATTCTGTTTAATAATCTTCACCTTTTGGTCCTTAAGAGGAACAACATCTCCAGTCAGAGCAATCCGAGAGGGTAACTGCAGCATGTCCATGAAGAAACATTATAATGTTGCCCTATATCTAGAGCAGATGATTGACATACTAAACACATTTAATACTTGCTGGTAATTCATGTCCACATAAGCACCAACCTTTTTTAGGGACTTGAGTAGATTAGCCAGTGGACCTGGGAAAGGTGCTGCTACCGCCAATGAGCCGCGTTCATCAATTACTGTGTTCTACCAAGAGGAAAGTGCATCATAAGCAACACCCAAGCACATGAAGCACAGCATACTAATCAAAATAAAAACTTCCAGCTTGTACATTCCAAACCTTATAAAATGATGAACAACTAAGTTCAGTCAATGCTTGACTTTGTGGCTACGGTAGAAGTGCCAAAATTCAAGAACATAAACATATTCTGGCCAAAGAGGTTGGAAATATTGCTATCATTGCGGCAAGAGAGTTTAGTTCTTCCCAGTTCCCATTGCTGCCTAAAGGATAGACCGACTCATTTTGTTTCTTCGCATGGTTGCAGGTCACAGATCGTGCAAGACTATCAGACAGATTAACCATGATAAAAGCATAGAGAAAGGGGGAAGCTCAAAAATTGACCAATTTACTAAGGAAATAAATAAGTGTAACATTAAGTGGCAATGACATTCTTAGTGCAGCTACAATCGAATCACCTCAAACACTTTGGAAGAGATGTACAGGGTAGTATGATTACGAAAAATGAGAATCTAATTATTATTACTTCCCTGAAAAAGGATGACCTTAACAAATACAGGCATACTAGGAGAAGCTGATAATACTAGGACTCATACCACTGTGGATCCCCGAAAAAGAAGTGAAAGAAGTGTCTACTTTACCATGTCAACATTGAGGAACCAGTTCATTTTTTCGGTTTGCACAAGATGTTAAGCCACAGGCAGCTTTATGAATGGTTAGAGACAAGGGCGCAGTCTTTAGGGGAAGATAGAAAGTTAGCTTCATCGAGGACAAGCCCACCAGCAGTCCCGATTGCAACTGCTTTAATCTTCTACAGACATGAGGCTTAAAGAAGATCAATGCCAACAAGATCATTTGGCAGAAGAACAGGACAAAATGCATTTGTTTGAGAGAGAGAGAGGTAAATCCTCTCTTATGTCCTATTTGGTACTTAAAAGAATAGTTACATTCACCACGATCAAGATAATAGATATGCTACCAAAGTTAATAGTTAACATTTTACTGGTCATCTATGTAATCAAGCATTTCTAGAAAATAACATAATTCTTTGAGTTAATAAAGCAGTAACTTAAACTACATACACAAAAGAACTCGTGTAAGTCCATGCAGTAGAAAAAAGAAAATTGTCACTCATCCGCTAAGAGTCCACAAGTCTAAAAGAGGATGTGACAATAGAGGAGGCACCGTGATTTAAAGCTCAAGTGGATTGTTTTTCCTTTTACTAGACCAAAAAGAGACACACTAACAAGTAAACAAGTAGAACGTGTATCTTCTCTTTAATACCAAAATAATTCCCCAGTCTTTACAAAGAGTTTGAAGAATAACTTGGCTTCCTTGCCTTTTGGAATATAGTAAATGTCTCTTTTACTTCATATTCACACTCGACATGCAATATAGCAGCCAGTCTTCCATCTATACTTTTCTGAACAGCTTACTTTTGCAAATTCTTCTATATGAAGGAAAAAACAAATAACAGTGTTAATGTTCACATGTTGCCTTGAAAGTCATAAAATATATGAGTGTTGCTAGAATCAGCACAGTTTTGGATATGCTTCATCACCAGTCGTATTCAGGGCAACATGGATCAACTGTTTGTCCTGGCTCTGTCTACTCTTGGAAATAGAAACTTAAAAAACACATCGAGTGCATCAGATAGCGCTCTTATAGTGATACATAAAACGAGACTTTTCACCTAACTTGTAATAATTAATTGCCACAAATTCCAATCCCTTAAGAAGACCAAGCATAATACTAACAAGTCTTTGCGCAGTTACTTACAGGTGAGTTTCCATGGCAATTTGTGCAACAGGAGAAACAATTCTCACATTCAAGAGAACAAAATTCAGACTTCTTTACCACGGATACGCAAAGGAGCAACATATCACCTCATCCAGGATATTAAGTACAAAACAATGCAACAAAACTTGGGCGGCTATTTTTACTTACTTTAGAATCGAGAAGCAAAAAGGGGACAAGCAACAAACAGGAACCCCTTCAAAATCGCAATTATCTCGATAAATAACACCTCCCAAGCACAGTAAGAAGCTTACCACATTATGCATATCATTCTCTGGAATCCAAATGTATGGTTTCCCTCTCTTGACCATGTACTTAACTTTCGAACTGTGTATGTCCCCCTTGCTGTCACAACCAAGCCGAGAGTGACAAACAAATTCAACTCGAACAATGCATAAGCATCTCTTGGTTGGATGGAGCGAATTCTCGATTCATCAATACAATGCAAGAGTAACGAGTGAACAGTAAGTAAAAGCCCCTGCTCATACAATTAGCTGAACCAACTCGCTCAGTACAATCTTGTCGTTTGCTTCTTGTGTTGTTCGAAAAATAATCAAGAAAACCAACAAAAAGAAAAAGGCCAAGAAACGTGAGGAAAAAAAAAAAAGAAGAATTAGAAGAAGAAGCACCTTCCTTTGGAGTCGGCTTTGATGGTACTAAGGTGGCCTTGCCAGTTCGACGCTAATACATTCTGCAGGAACAGAAAGGAAGAAAAGATGGGCATCGTCCAATACGAGGATTCCAGTTGCGCATGTACATGCGAACCCACAAACAATTGCACGTATTTAAGCTTGAAGCCGGAGGTGTGTGGGCACGACGGCTCCAAGGAAGGAACGAAGGAAGAGAGTTACCTTGCACTTCTCTGCGACCGCCAGGACCGTTGCTTTGCTCCCTCTCATGGCGTCGCCGAACGCTTCAGTGCGATGCACACCAACTGTTCGATCAAAATCCCTTCGAATTTGGAAGGCCGAGTGCGTCTGGACTGTTTTCGACTTGTGCTTCCTGCGGCAACCTCGATTTTTTAACGAGCGACTAGCAGAAATAAACGAAACGGTGCGTTTTTGGAGCTTAGTTCATTACTTTCCCCGGGAGGGTAGTCTCATTTTTCATTTTTTTTTTAGTTTTTGTTTTCTCTCTCTCTCTCTCTCTAAAGTGCTACTCCAATGAAAAAAGAAGCTTCTTCATTAGTCTCAAATTTCATTCTTCTTATTTTATTTTTTAACACTTTTGTCAAGAATGACCCTAGAGCTCCTCTTAAGTAAAAAGAAATAAGAAAAAAAAAACACGGCAATTTTCATTGCATTAGCTTTTCTCAAAAGAGATGTAATCAATGTTTTGAAATTAGGTATTATATATGGAGCATTTATTGGCCTGACCATTTTATCCACGACCATGTCTTATAGGAATAATTACACAAATGGTTCTTGAACTTTGACCCAATATATAATGTGATCCTTGAATTTTCAATTTGACACAAATCATCCTTGAACTTTTAGTACAAATTCAAACTAGTCCATGAACTATGTGAAAATGTTCAATATTGTCCCTAAACTTAAATTAATAGAAGGACCACGTTGAACATTTTCACATAGTACAAGGACTAGTTTGAATATGTGCCAAAAGTTCAGGAATCATTTGTGTTAAATTAAAAGTTCAAGGACCACATTGAACATTGAATTAAATTTCAATGACCTTTTATGTCAAATTGAAAGTTTATGGATCATATTACACATTAAGCCAAAATTCAGGGGCCGTTTGTATCATTTTCCCTATCTTATATAACATTATCCCTCAATTCCATAAAAGGAAAATAGGATCAATTGAAAATGCAGTTGACTCTTCACTTATCAAAACAGTACTGAATAGTTTCTTAGAAACTCTTCTCCTCATATTATTTGTAGTAGGTTATAGTCATGCGCTTCAAGTCATTCACAAGTGATCAAGATAAATTCAAAATTATTTCCGAATCTATACCGTTTTATGAAAATTTAAACGGTACAAATTCTTTTGAAAAAAAAAGGGGTCCATATAATACTAGCCGTATCTGTCTATTTTTTATAATTAAAGTTGAAATTGAGAGAACATTTGCTTTTGTGCTTACCTTGGGACACTTAACTTTGCTTTTGTGAGTGCACATGGAAAGCCCCACTGCATAATTGTGCCACGTGGCCCATATTCGAGATTTAATGATTTCTCAGTCTCCAAAGTATATCACTTATTAAATTTAAAAGAAAGTATGTCTAAATGCATACGACAAAAAAATAGATAAAGATAAAGAAATTACATATTGAAAAAAAAAATTATTAGTTTACTATTTTTAAAATAATGTGAGCACATAGCAAGACACATGGTATGGTTCTGTCATGTGGCCACATTCGACCAATCATAATTAGTTTCTTCATCATCATTAACATTTATACATTTTATTGAGTTTGAATTTCAAAAAAGATGGATGAAGAGAAACTATCTCAACTCTGTTCTTAAAGGATAGAGTTTTCTTAATCATAATTTCATAATATATTATTGAATGGTATATTTTAAAATGATGTACTTTTTTATTTAATAACTAAATATGTTTAACTATGAATGAAATGAATCACATAATTTATTCTATTCAGTAAAACTTATCAAACTTTGAATAAAGTTTATTCTTGAATGATGCAATTCTAATTTAAATGTTATGGATTATGGATTCCTTAATTCAACCAAATATAAGAATGAAACAAACAATATAGTCAATTTAATTCAGCTAAAAATTAAGAAAATAAATTTACTACTTGATTTATTTGGAACTTGCATATTCACATTTCTTGATTTTTATCTTGGAAATCCACTTTTTTTTTAATATAGCTTATATCCACCGAAACAAATACACTTATAGAAAATTAATTCCTTCACATGCACTAGGCTCATGCACTGACTCGAGATAGATATGGATGATTTTTGGGAGAAAATATGGATATCAATTTCAAAATGCTCATTAATATATGAGATTTGTTAGGTAACCATCCGAAAATATCGAATTTTAATTATTAGTGATATATAATGTTCTCTTCGCTTTTCTGCATTGAGATAACATGAGATAAGAGTGTTTTGTCCATATAAAAAGCCAACACCAATTTCATAAGTGGGCTTTACATACTGTATACATAAAAGTGAAAATAATTTATCGAAAACCCACCAAATTTGATATCAATTTTTAAGTAATAGATAAGAGAGGAGTTCATAAGCTATAATTTATTATTTTATTGTTCAAAAACTTTGATTTTTAACCTTACAATTCGAATAGAATTTATATAATCGTCAGCAGCAACATCAGCTTCACCGACTCCGGCACCACCCCGAGTGGCGTGTTGTCGAAGATTTGGACCCCCTTACGAAGCACTTGGCCGAAACCTGGAACTCGTTCTGCGAAACCCCCTCGTAAGGGTACTTAACTAGGGACAGGTAATGGAACGAAATCCAGTAGGGCGGGATGCGGCTGTGGTTGATGAAGAAGCCACTGATTAGGAGGAAGTAGGTAAGGATCGCCACCATGATGGTGTACCCGAACGTCAGGTGCGAGACGATCCCTAACATGAAGGTTACGAAGGAGCAGCCGGCCTAGAAGGAGGATGAAGAAGTATAAGAGGAAGCCTGAGAGCCCCCCATCAAACGCGACTGCGAAGAAGGTTGTGGCTAAGAAAGCCAACAAGAGTAACACTAGCGCAGGTAGCGCAGTGAGAGAGTGGGACAGCACGTATGACGACCGCCAGTATGCGTTGTAAGCCATCTCCCTCATGAAGATGTACCGCTCCTGGAGGAACATGGGCAATGCGTCGGTGTAGGTTTAGAAGGTTGTGGACATGGCGAAGGCGAAAAGGTTGAGTCGCTCCTGGACGCCCTTGGGGGAGTTGTTAGCTGCCAAAACATGTTGGCGAGGGAAGAGCTCCCCCAAGGTCGGCAAGCTCAATCCTCGTCGGCCTCGAGCGAGCAGATCCAGTGAGGCGACGCTCGAGCTCACGGGCCACAAGCAACCTTATCCCTCACCCATGGCCGGCGACTCGTAGAGGAAGAAAGATTAGAAAAAAGAAAAAGAAAAAATTCAAAAATAAATAGAAAAAAAAGTAAAAGAATGTGAAAGAGTGTAGGAAGGAAAGAGAAGGGAAAATTGTTTCCTCTTTTAACAAAGAGGAAATCATTTTCCTCACTTTTAATTAAAGATGTGCAAAAGAATCGGGAACCGCTCATCTGCCCAAAAACCAGTGGTTCCTAAGGGAACTGGTTTGGTTCCCAGTTCTAGATGCAAAACCACCCATTTGAACCGGATTGGTGTGTGTGGGTATTGCCTCCTTAAATTGTGAGATTTGTGATGTTTATTAGTGCTTATTTCTATTGCCAATTTAATTTGAAGATATGATTTTGAAGGACTTATAATGCTTTATCCATCTATAATTATATCCTTCTTCGTTAGGCTAGGTAATGGTTTTTTATCTTTTGTCCCATAGTATTGGATGCTTATTTTTGTAGTAAGCACTTTGTTAAATGTTTTATGTAGTTATGGAGGTAAACCATGGCAGTTTGTTCCAAGCTAAAAATTGTTTCTGCATGGTTTTGCCTTTTGATGAAGGGATTGTTTAGTAGCTTTTTAAGTCCTTAAGAATCTTTTGTTTGTATTCTCTTCTGGTTGAATGTATGCTCATGTTTCCTTCCCCGGCGTGTTTACAAAGAATTTGAGATTAATGTTCAAAGAATCTCAAGTAATGAACATGTACTATATACTCGTTGAAGTGACGCCAATGTATAGACCCACTCAGGAATCGGACTACCCGTCCGATTTCCGGGTGGATCCATGGAACCAACGGGTGATTTCCGATTCTAATTTTTCAGAACTAGATCTTAGTGGGTGGTTTCCAGTTCTAAGGTGAGAACTGCCCACTCGGACCATGCTTACCTTCACTTTTAACGGTGTTTTTTTATTGAAGGAAAATGTTTTCCTTTACTAGTTTATTTTCCATGAACCAAATGCCGAAAAATTCAGATAACATTTTTTTTGAAATTGTTTCCCGTGAAAGGAATGAAACCGAAGATTATCATAAAATTTTCACGTCCAAGCATTCATTACTTAGATTGGACACAATGCCCGTAATAAGTAAGTTACTTCTTTTCTTTTAAAAGAGTGAATGATACGTCAAACTTTTTTCATTTCAAACTCGCTAACTAAAAAATCAATTTTCACATGAAATGTTTTTTTTTTCTTCCTTTTCGAATGACAAAAATCTATCAATTAAAAAAGAATCGTTTCTTGTGTTATAACCACATATCCCAAGTATATTGTCATGTTTGGTCACATTAAATCAACTTTAAGACGGGATACATATACTTATTTCAATTATATTAGAGACTACCGCACGATAATCGTTTGTAAATTATTTTGAAAAACCAATCATGTCCAATTATCTGATTGTTTGGGTGCAATAACATTCATATTAGTCTTGAAGGATTTTAATTAGTGGTTTTGAAATTGACAAAAAGAAAAAAAAAAAAAAAAGGAGAAATAGCAAGAGTTGAATTTCCCATGAATGGACATATAAAAAAAGGGTTAATATCATGAAAAACTTCACATTGGTACACATGTGACAAATTTATTACAAAATAATTTTTTTACCACAAAAAATCACAAACTGGTAGATAAATTTATCACAAAGTAATTTTCTGACCATGAAAAATCTCAAATTTGTACATATGTGAAAAATTTACTCTCCGTTAAATTGGTTAATACCAAGAAAAATCTCAAACTGGTACATCTATGACAAACGGAGGGTAAAACTTAAAACTGGTACACATGTCATCCAAATCAGCAATTTAACAAAAACTAACGGATGATAAATCTATCACAAATATACAAATTTGGGTTTTTTTGTAGAGGTAAATTTGTCCCGAAGTGTATAGTTTGTGATTTTTCATGGTATTAACCCGATAAAATAACCTTGAAAATTTGCCTACAAGCTTTCAATCAAAATACAAAATGAAAATGTAAGAATTCGATTAGATTATGTTAGATTAGAGTGTATCTATGCAAAATAGAATACATTTACGTTGCTCGATGCAACGGTCTGTGTTTCCTCGTCAGAAGAGCAAAGTTTCTCTCTCTCTCTCTCTCTCTCTGAGTTTTCAGCCATGGAGGGAGATCAAGATCGGGAGCTTCTGTCAGATTCAGATCCGTCGACCCCATCGCCGCCGCGGTCGCCGCTCTCGCTCGCCTTCTTCGACCGAGAGAGGCACGCGACGTTCCTCGAGATGATGTACCACATGCTCCCTCACCACTACCAGTCCCAGGAGATCAACCACCTCACTCTCGCCTACTTCGTCATCTCCGGCCTCGACATTCTCGGCGCCCTCGATCGTGTATGTCGCCCTCCTTGGCCTCTCTCTCTCTCTCTCTCTCACATTGTCAATGTTCGTCCTTTTCCCTTGTTCCTTACAAAATTTGATAGCTTGCTTTGGGAATTGACTTTGACTGTGGATTTCATCGCGTACGTGTTGTGTTTGTTGAATCGGCCATTATAAGATAAAATTGGGCGACGATCGAATTGACTCGATGAAGTTAGAGCACTGAGTGCGAACCTGAGCGGCTGAATTTTGCAATTCCATCGCGTTCTCTCTTTCACGAGGTGTTGGAGGTATGATCGAGCTTGATTTTTCAAGCTCCCACCGTGACCCGACGGGAAATTATGTAAACTTGAGGTTTCAGCTCTACGCGGCTCGATTATATAAAGTGAATTCTAATTCATGCAGTTAAGCTTTTACTCCATCTTGGGTATGGAAACTTCTATAGAAGTGAAAATTACCTAGTTTTTTGGATGAATTCCTTTATATCCGAATATATGAGAGAGTCCAACCACTAAATTAGGATTGTTCAATGTTTTGAGTCACGTATTTTTCATTCTATCTCTACCTCAATTGGGTTCAAATTCAATGCTTGAGCCACTCGAACTCGGGGGTAAAAAAAGCCAAGTTTAAATAGTATGCAAGTTAGTTTAATTGACTCACAGCTATGCTGTTTTAAAGTGGCTTACTTTCTGTGGCACTGGTACTGGGCATAGTCTATTGGTATTTATGAAGTTGAGATGATTAAGCGGTGATATACAACTCTAATATACGATCCATATCTCTTACTCGGATTTCTTATAAAGGGAAGGTGTGGGTAATGCTTCATATAGATGTCTGCGATGTGTTTATTCATGGTCCACAAAAGCACTCACGTATCAATCCAAATTTTAGGTACACAAAGATGCGGTTGCTGACTGGGTTTTATCTTTCCAAGCTCATCCGAGGAGTAAAGCTGATCTAGACAATGGTATGGTATCATTTTCTATGATATATTGAATAAATAAATAAAAAAGCAAATTGACTGTGTAGATTTTGGTTTGCGAGATGAGTAGATAAGTTCTGATCTCCTAGTTCTATGTTTCCCCCTATAGCCATTCTTCTCCATACAGTAATGACTAGGTGCTTATAATTTTTGAAAGAGAAAAGATGGTGTTTACTTTCTTATCCAGCAGCTCATTGAGTTAAATCTCGATAGATCTGATGATTATGTTTGATAGGACAATTTTATGGGTTTCATGGTTCCAGAAGCTCACAGTTCTCTTCGAAAGATAATGCGGTACGGAGAAAGACATGTTCATTCTTATATAATCCCAAGCAAGCTTTTGCTTTGTAGCAGAGTTGTTAATGGTAATTTTTACAGTTGCCTGGGTTCAATTCATACTATTTTATCTCCTTGTAGATTTTTATTCCAAATGGAAGTCATTTGGCAAGCACATACTGTGCCCTGGCAATACTGAAAATTGTTGGCTACGATTTATCGAACATCAATTCTGAATCCTTGTTAAAATCAATGCGAAGTCTTCAACAGTCTGATGGAAGGTATGATCTTGAATTGTTTCCATATATCTCTCTCTCTTTTTTATGAGCTGAGACGATAGACTCCTTGGTAAATACACTCAAACGCCATGCTTGGAAGTATTCAAGCAAGCACACTCAACTCCCTTAACATTCATAATCTTTATGTACGTTTATAGCAGCGCATTAATGGACATTAAAGTCTGCAGTACTTAAAATTGTCTACAGATTCTGTTCCAGATGATTTTATCATAAGCTACAAATCATATTTTGCTTTCCCTTCATAATGTTTCCTGTTTGGTCTAGATGCTATCTTATATACTTACTTTTACATTTTTCAGCTTTATGCCCATTCATATTGGGGCAGAAAGAGATCTTCGGTTTTTATATTGTGCTGGTAAGAGCTCTGATGAATAATTTATCGTACTCGTCAAATTTTTTTGCTGTATTTGTCAATGTTTATATATGTGTTAACAGAAAGTGCTCGCTATTTGTTCTTACAGTGGCCATTTGCTTTATGTTGAATAACTGGAATGGCATGGACAGGGAGAAAGCTAAAGAGTATATATTAAATTGTCAGGTTAGAGTTGGATAGGTTCTTTTATTTGACACTAATCATATTTTCGATACTTATGTCACAGTCAATTGCCATATCAAAAGGGATATCTGGGAATGCATACTGACAATGATGTACTGTTTCTTCTGCAGTCATATGATGGTGGCTTTGGGTTGACTCCTGGCTCAGAATCTCATGGTTAGTCAACGGATAATCACTGCTACTGCTCAGTTCTCAGTAATTAAAAGTTGCATTGTGGCCTTGTCATTTGCTCGTCTTTATAGTCTAGTTTTGCAGTATAAGAGCGTTCCAATGTATTCAAAAGCTTGGATGCGGACATAAAAAATAGGGAGCTACTATTTCCACACCCTTTAGGCTTTAGGCACAGCATTTAAAGTGAACAAACAATTTTTACTCCTTAAGCAAACAATTAATTATAGAAGCAGACAAAAATTTCAAATCCTTTCTCTCCCATGTTCACCTTCAGAAAACACCATCAATACTTTTCATTCACCACTTGCCCTTCATCTTCTTCAGGAACAACCATCTGTAACTCCATCACCATCAGACACTCACTTCATGGCCTAACCCTCACCACCATAAACACTATGATCGCTGCCTAATCACCACGCACCTGCCATCGTTGCACTGCCCAGAACACCTTCACTTCACCAAACTTGCCAGTTGCCACCACTCACACTAAGTTGCCGCTTGGTCGCAAGAGCAAGTTCGAATCAATCAGCACACGCTGATTCGTCTATGTTTTACTACTGATCTTGCAATCGCTCGTCCATCACCGATGCTGATCCGCCATGAGTTTGCCATAGTTGCTGTTCTAGCACTATCGTTGCCATTGTTGTATTTGAGCACCAAGTGACAACCACCATTGCCCGCCTAAAGCTCTCTCTCTCTCTACCTTCACGAGCAAGCTAAAGCTGGTTTGTCACCAATCTCACCTTTCCGTCATGAGCTTCTCCTTCGCCCGCCACCATCACATTCATTATTCAAATCATGAAACTGATCTAACATGATGGTGATTTCGTCCTCTTCAGCGCCACCGCATGGCCGTTCATTCCACCAATCCTTCTGCAGTGCCACCTCTATTATCTGAGCCTTGATAATCTACTTGGAGTCTTGTGCCAGAGTACCTCCTAGCTGCTGATATCGATGGCTGAAGGAGCATGCCCATTTTGACTATGCTCCAAGACTTCTCTTTTCCATCCTCTCTCTCTCTCATTCTCTCTACCTTCACGAGCAAAGCTAAAGATGGTTTGTCGCCAATCTCACCTTTCCTTTGTGAGCTTCTCCTTCGCCCGCCACCTTCACATTCATTATTCAAATTATGATGCTGATCTATCATGATGGTGATTTCGTCCTCTTCAATGCCACCCCATGGCCATTCATTCCACCAATCCTTCTGCAGTGCTGACTCTATCCTCTGAGCCTTGATCATCTCCTTGGAGTCTTGTGCCGGAGCACCTCCTTGCCGCTGATATTGATGGCTGAAGGAGCATGCCCATTTTGACTATGCTCCAAGACATCTTTGTGTGTAAAGGAAAAATTACTTATCCCTGAGAATCACCTGGTTCTTTGATTTATTGAGAATCTAAGGGATCGAAATGTGGAAATGCAAAGATAGTGGTGAAGTGATGCTGGTCAGAGGTTACATAATCCTCATCCATTATCTCCCAATTATCTCCTTTCTTTTCTTTCTAAAATATAATGAGAAAAGAAACAGAGCAGATTATGAGCATAAACAATACACATCTGATCATTCCAATTTTCTTTTTCTTTTATGGAGGTGGTTCAGTGGAATCAGGACAACCATTGACTTGTCTGACATCTTACAATATTTGTTCTTTCTGGCTAGTTTTACTTTGTTGTTCATGAGGGTATAATTGTCTCTGTATATTAAATGCTGTGTCCGAAGACAAGCGGGCTGTGGACATATCCACACCCTAAAGCATATAACTGCATTTCGGTCTTTGTTGACTAGCATAGCCATTTATGCAGGATCAGATGTTGCAATCTTAAAGCTATTGTGAAAAGTGATAAGATCTGCTTGCTAGAGATTAGTGATAGGCATGATTTTTCTGCATGTCTTTCTTGCAAGGACTGTCCATTGATGTTATTGGGAAACATTCATACGTCTGCATGCATGCAAACCCACGTGCACTCAGTCACAGACAACCACACCCTCCACTCCCAGACACAGAGAAGCAGAGAGTAGAGATAGTGATCACTTCATAATTTCTTTGGACTGTGTTGTGGATATTGTTCGGAAGTTTGGATCTGAACTCCAAGCCATGAGCCTCCAACTGAACAGGAGTGATTTGTTGAGTTCTTTATATGCATCATGGGTGCAAGGAACAAGCCAAAAGAACGATTGTACCATGGGTTCCTAGCTGGTATAGAACATTGGTAAATCTCTGGAGAGTAACTGGAACTGCAAGTATCTCCGAGCCACGCCTCTAGTCTATTGCCACATAAATTGAGGTTTCCTGCTGTGGGTATAAGCCAATTTCCAGCATGGCAGTGAAGCCTAATGGGCAAAATTAGGTTCCTCATTATACCACAAATCCAGTCTTGTGTGTTTTCGTTGTGCATCCAGAGAAAAGAAAATCCTAGTTAAGGCAGTGGAACCTACAGCGAACTGTTTCCTTTCCATGTTAATTTTTCATAAGATGAGGCCCCTGGGCAAGGACGTCCAAAATTGGTTGGGAGTGGCAAGCTTGTCTGATTACTATCTAATATGATTTTCTTGGGGTATACTTTGGTTCACTGGTAATCAAGGTTGTTATGCCTAGGAAATTCATATATTATCATTCACCTGAAAATAAAATATTACAACATTTTGTGAAACAGATCTATGATTAATGATCTCGCATAGTCTTGGTAATTGTCTTTTGTATTTTGTCTTTGGAAGAATTCTCTGCTGGATTGGATATTGATGACTAATACCCATATTTTCAGTGGCTCAGGTGGTGCTGCATATTGTGCCATTGCGTCACTGCGATTAATGGGATTCATCGGAGATGATTGTTTGTCTAATACATCTGCACCCAGTTCAAAAGCTAACATATGGTCGCTATTCGATTGGAGCTTGCAGGTTCGATATCCACACTTGTCGGCTACTGTATGATTCCTGAAGCTGCTTCTTAAAACGTGCTACAAGTGAACTGAAATCAGGCACCTAAGAAGCGAAAGAATCTTCAAATTTGAAAAACTAATCAGATACTGTCAGTGGTAAGGTTTTCTGACTCAGTAAAATCTTCTCTTTCTTTTGTTTCTTTCATTCAGAGGCAGGTTGCTGATGGAGGAATTCAAGGTAGACCCAATAAGCCTAGTGATACATGTTATGCCTTCTGGTGAGTGGAAAATATCCATTTGGAACTTCCAAGATAGTGTTGTCTATTGTACCTTGACACATGTAATATTTCCACATAGGATTGGAGCAACGATGGGGACTCTAGGGGCAAACAAATTTATTGATGAGAGAGCATTGAGAAGCTTTTTATTGACTTGTCAATCTGAGGTGATAAATAGCTTCTTTTTACTTTTATGTTTTCTCGATCTGTGATAATTGTTTTCGAGTAGAGTCAAGTCAAACATAATTTATACTTGAACTTAAGCGGTTCAAATTTTGAAGACTCGATAATCAACAAAAGCTCGTTCCCACTCATTCAAATTTTAAGTGCAGTGCAAGTATCATAGAGTCGGTGTATTTTTTTTTTAATGCATTAACAATTAAATCAAGCTTGACTTGATAAGCTGCCTAAGTTACTTGATCCGAAAAAGATGAGTCAAGCTCGAGCAGCTAGTTAGTACCAAGTAGCTGGACCATTTTCTGCCAGTATCACCATTTTCAATATATATGGTTGTGGTTTTACCGTCTTCCTAATTAAGGGTTATTATGATTTGGCGTGAGTCCACTGCTCTATGTTGTATTTTGAGTTTTATCGATCATTCCCAGACTAGAATAGTTGATTTCATCCAAAGCCAATGCACATCTACTTTGAAGACAGTATCTATCAAGCTATGGAACAATATATTCATGCTAGTATGTTAAGTGAGCATGTCAGTACTGTGTGCAATAGTTTTTCATAAGTTGAATTGTAGGAATCATTTCCCTTTCTGGACGTGATAGACCTTATTAAAATACTTTGTTTAAGTAAAGAAAGGCATTTGCCTGAAGCATTGCAAACTGACCTGACTATTGATTAATATGTTTACCCTCGTGTCGCTATGTAAATAGGTAGGTTTGACTCTAGGTTTCCCCCTTGTCACTTAAGTAAGGGTAGGCATACGCAGTTAGAAAGAAAAATGACGAAACATCAAACTACTTTTGTTATTTTCCACGAAATCTCAGCAACAATGACTCTGCTTGTTCTCTACTCTAGATCTTTCTATGTTGGAGTGCCTGATGTTCTTGTCCCCTTTTTTATGTTCTTATGCTAGTATGGTGGGTTCGGTAAGTTCCCCGGAGAGCTACCAGATCTGTATCACTCTTACTATGGATTAGCTGCATTCAGTATCCTGGGTGAAGCTGGACTAAAGCCGCTCTGTCTGGAACTTGGAGTGACAGAAGCTGCTGCAACAGGTCTCTGACTGACTTTGTCATCGGACAGAATCAGTCGTGCCACACACAATGAAACCGGTGCTCCCAGTTGTCTGTATGGTTATGCCATTTGTTGACATTGCTCTCTAGGAATATGAGTTTATTGAACTTTAGCCATTGTTTTGGTGTCTGAATATAATGTTCTTGAGGGAGATATTTTGTTTCTTCTTCTGCTGGAATATCTATACAAGAGCATGTTTATAGCATCTAGGCTTGTACGGCGATCTGTTGTGTCGATTATCATCAATGCCGACTTTCGAATGGTTCTTTTGTACCAAAACGGATACAATACTAAGCATGTGCCAATTCGTGTAAAGGGTGCTCTTTGCCATGCCAAATCAATCACGATGCAATTCGCCGCATTGAAGACAGTGGAGTTTCCAATAATCTGTTCGTCGCAGCTCTGATGATAAGTATCACAAATTTGTTCAAAATCAAGGAAGCCCTGTACTGTAGTTCTGATTTAAAGGTGCTGCATTTAATCCAGTTGGCAACCCGCATGATGTGCTTGAGTACTGTCCACATGAAGATCAATGTGCTACATGTTGCATTTGAAGACAAAACCACCAAGACAAAAAGGCCCACTTGTCCCCTTCAAAATCACCCAAAGAAACCCTAATTGCCAAATCACTCACTAACCAAAAACTCAAAAGTGTAAACTATCCACCAGAGAAAATGTTCGGTGGGTTGGCCCCACCACGTTAGCGGGCTGGCCCCACCATGTTTATAGAATCAAGAACAATAAAATAGAGGTGTGAAAAATCTAAAGAAAAGGAGAGACAAGAAGGAAGAATAATCTCATTCAAAACTTTGAAGCCTTTAAAATAGGTAAATACATAACAGAAACACCATCAAAATAAGACCCATAACAACCCATGATCTGCATAAATCAATTACTCCACTAACTCCTAAAGACTAGGACAACTGAGAAACAAATCAATTAGACGTGCAAAAAAAGAAACAACTATTATTTCAACAATCCCTCCCTTAAACTGATGTTTGCTAACATTCAGTTTAAAGCCTTGACTGTTTTCAGCGTGTAGACACCTAGTAACCTTCTAAGCTTTACGAACGACTCCATCTTGAGGGCCTTGGTGAATATATAAACAACATGATGTCGCAACCTTAATTTCGCTAAATTTAGGCTAATTGATTACTAAGTTAATTAATTATCTAATTAACTTAGATCAAGCTCTCCCAAGCCCTACCAAATCGTAACTTATGTTCAAGTATTTAACATGCAAATAATTTCAACTCGGAGTTGCCACTATCTGTTTACGGTAGATCGATTAGACACCTAAACAAAGTATCAGGAGAAATACTCAATTCCTACAAACCAGAGATTATGAGTCTGGGAGCTTGGTTACACTAGATTAATCTAACGCCTTTTTTGGTACCGTTCTTTTATTTAAGAAAATATTTGAGCATGCAGTTTTGGATTAATTTTAGCCAAAAGTCCTAACATGTGAGGTGACCACACAGGTGCGCAAACATTATTTAACACTTAATAAATTAAGTATTAAATAAATTGCTGGATAAGGGTAGCATGAACGTATCTGGATATTGCAGCCTAATCTCTAACGCTTATCTCCCAATAGTAAGACTTAGGCTAATGCGTTCTTTTTTTGGGTTTTCGTTATTTAAATGAATGCAATAATGTATGCAATGCAACCTATGTAATTATACTAATCACGCTAAATGACAAGCGAATGATGATTTATTCTAATATGGCATGTAAGGCATTTCTCTAATTGACCTAACTATATGACATGCAAAAATGACGTGCAAATATCACTATCCTAAAATGACATGCTTCATGTGACCCTACACATGATGAGCAAAATAATATGCAAAATTTCTAAATGACATGGTAAAGATGCATGACATGACAAGATGACATACAAATGACAGTTTTTTTTGGTATTTTCATTAAATTCGAAATTAAGAATTAATGTAATTAAAACTACCCTAAAGGATAATTATCCTAAATCATCTAGGAAATAATTTGAATTAAATCCTATATTTTTTAAGAAAAAGATGTGCTCTAAATAATTAACATTTAAACCTAGAATGCAATATTTATGCAAATGTTGTCTAGATGATCCTAGTCTATATGCAATGCTTCTTTAAAATATGCAACTATCTATAAGATGAGATTTTCTAATAAAATCTTATCTTACTAATGCAATCCTATCTAATGCATGATTCTTTTGGGATTTTTTAGTTATGAAAATATTTAAAATATCTAATGAGACATGCAAAGGAAAATGAAAGACATTCACTGAATATCCGTTGCATTCAAATTTGGTGACGAAATCTTATATGCGGATCGTATCCAACGGATTGCAAATAGGTTTAACCGAAAGAATAAAATTAGCAGATCGTACCCGACAGATTGCAGATGGGATTGACTAATTTTTCTTGCGCGAGAATCGGATATCAGGGATTCGATATCAAATTGCCTATTATGCACGTTGTCAAATTAGGAAGAATTTCCTAATTTGTATCCTAATAGAATCTGAGGATATGCATAGGACATCAAATATTCGAAATAAGAAACGATATATATCAAAATCAAATTGGATAAGGAAATTACCTATTCCGCGGATAGTGTTTCCAATTCGAATTCAGACGATGGATCGAGAGGTCGGCACGGCTCGGGATTGCGGCGGTGGACGGTGGATGACTCGGCGAGAGGGCTTCTCGGTTCAGGTCGGCGTGAGGGACTCGATAACGAATGATCCAATTTTGTCGCCAAGTGGGTTGAAGTGTGTGAGTTGAGGTCTTCACCAATCTGCACGTCCTCCTGCTATGTTAGTGGGCTCTTTGCTTGGACTCTCTTTGCGAATTCTCCTCAAGGATGTCGTCTGAGATCTAGACGACTTGCTGTTACGGGCTACGGACGTAGGCAAGCAAGCAATTGAATCACCGTGGATAGCGACAGAGAGAGCTAGAACTCCGTCGTTTGATGCTGAGAGTTGTCACGGCAGCCTTGCGGTGGTGTGATCGTCAAGGGGCAGGAACGATAGAAGATGTAGGCATAGCGACTCGGTGTAAGGAATTCAGAACAGCTACGGTGCCGTCGTTCGAACAGGATGAAAGCAGCAACGTCGTTAGGCTGGCTCGGCGAAGACGAAACTGTAACAACATTGATCAGTAGTGGGGGCTGCAGCGTGATCGGAGAGACCACAACCACGGAAAGAGAGACCTTGGTTGAGGCTCTCTTTCTCTTTTCTCTCTCGCGCTCCCTCCTTCACCATTTCTCTCTTCTGTTTCTTTCATACTCAATGTGGCCGAATAGCAAATTCTCTCTGGCCTCCTAAAGAAAAGACCTCCCCTATTTGTCCTTAGCAGCTCTGCTTTTATAAGCGAAAGAATGTGGTCAACAAGGAAAGTGAGCAGATCCTCTTTCCTTTTGTTTAAAAATTCCCCGCAGTAAAAGAAATTTTCTCTTGATTCACGAGACTCTCGCTGATTCTTTCTCTCCACCAAGTGCTTGAATCATTGACTAAATATTCCTTTTGCATGTTGACTGGATATTGCCCATGTCTAATTTTCTTTCAATCTGTCAATACATGCCTTTGACGCACCCAAGATTTTATTCGGCTACAATTCTGTCCAAATTTTGCACGATTGATCAATCTCCCAATTTGGCAAACTTCCAAATGAGTTTCAGCTATGGGAATTAACGGGCTAGGTTGAATCCTCTCTTCCCACGGGCTTAATCCAATTTGTCCAGAATCCTCAGTTCAAACTAATCAACCGCTGATCCGATTAAATGCATTTTAAATTAAATATGCTCCCAATGACTTAACTTTAATATTTTTGTTTAGAGGTTAAAATTAATCTCTAATTTCTATGCAATTGATTCCTAAATGAATTGGTCAAAATTTAGGTGTCAACACCTGATTTTCACTCCTGCAGTAGATTAGATCAATTGTTCCATCATTGCTAAGATCTCTCAAGAAGTAAAACTTCACATCAATGTGCTTACTTCTTCCATGTAGCACAAGATTCTTGGAGAGTTTGATTGTTGAGTTATTGTCACAAAAAATTTTAATAGCTCCTGGTTGCTTGAACTGCAGCTCCTCCAGAATTCTCCTTAGCCAAATAGCTTGACAAGCACAAGTTGTAGCAACAACAAATTCAGCTTCTGTACTTGACAAAGTGACAATTGGTTGCTTCTTGCATGACCACGAAATAGCACATGTCCCAAACATAAAAGCATAACCCGAAGTGCTCCTCCTATCATCTTGATCTCCTGCATAATCACTATCAATAAACCCTAACAAATTGGACTTTTCACCCTTCTTGTAAAATAGCCCAAAGTCTCTAGTTCCTTGCAAGTAACGAAGGATTCTCTTGGCAGCTAACAAATGCATTTCTGTAGGATTCTCCATATATCTACTAATTAAACTCACAAAATGCATTATGTCTGATCTTGTTGCAGTTAGATACATCAAACTGCCCACAATTTGTTTGTAAAGTGTGCTGTCAACCTTATTCCCTTCATGATCTTTGTGTAGCTTTAAGCCAAACTGAACTGGAATGTTTACATGATTACGATCCTTCATCTAAAACCTTTCCAAAATTTCTCCCTCATATTTCTTTTGAGAAATAAAGATCCCATCACCCGATTGTACTACTTCTATGCCAAGAAAGTAATGCATCATACCAAGATCAGACATTTCAAACTCATCCATCATAGATTTCTTGAATTCTTCAAACATGGCATCAGAATTTCCAGTAAATATAAGATCATCAACATACAAACAGACAATGAGCATTTTCCTTTTATCTCCAATCTTAATAAAAAGTGTGTGCTCATAGGGACATTTCGAAAAACCAACTTCAAGAAAATAAGTCTCAAAGCGACTATACCAAGCCCGTGGGGCTTGTTTTAGTCCATAAAGGGCTTTCTTCAATCTGTAAACTTTATGCTCATTTCCAATCTTGACATAACCAGGGGGTTATTTGACAAATACCTGTTCCTCCAAGTACCCATGCAAGAATGCTGATTTGACATCTAGCTAGAAAATAGGCCAAGAATTCTGTGTCGCCAATGCAACCACCAATCTGATTGTGTCATGTCTTGCAACTGGAGAAAAAACTTCTGTATAATCGATCCCGTATTGCTGCTTGTATCCCTTGGCTACCAAGCGTGCCTTATACTTGTCAACTTCACCATTTTCTTTTAGCTTTGTTTTGAAGACCCACTTTACACCAATGGTTTTGTGTCCATTCGGAAGATCGGAAAGCTCCCAAATATAATTTCTTTCAATGCATCAATTTCATCATCCATCGCTTTTTGCTATTTTTCTTCTTTGACAACACTCTCAAAAGTTGTAGGGTCAAAGTCTAAAAATAAAGCAAAGTAAGTAATTGGATCTTCAATTCCAGTTACCTCATAATCTTCCATCCAAGCAGGCCTTCTTCTAACACGGCAAAGAGATTGAGCTTCTTCTTCATTGACTTCAGTGACTGTTGGTGAAGTTTCAACGGCTGTAGAAGTTGTATTTGATGAATTTTTTGGCATACAAGGTGTTGAAATTTGCTCATGTTCAGCATCATTGTCATAAAGGACTTGGGTAGGCTACTGCCTATTCCAATCCCAAGTGTTCTCTTCATCAAAGACAACATCCCTGTTGGTCACAATCTTCTTTGTCAGTGGATTGAACAATTTATATGCTTTGGATGCTTCACTTACATCAAGAAAGACACATTTTTCAGCCTTGTCATCAAGTTTCTTCCTTTTCTCATCCGGGACATGGGCATACGCGATACATCCAAAGATTCTGAAGTGATCTACGGCTGGTCTTTTCCCACTCCAAGCCTCTTCTGGTGTTATATTTTGAACAGCAAAAGTTGGACTTCTGTTCAAAACATGGATGCTCCAATTTACTGCTTTCGGCCAAAAAGTTTTTGGAACTCTTCCTCTTGCCAACAAACTTCTCACCATGTTGAGAATGGTTCTATTTTTTCTCTCAGATACACCATTTTGTTGTGGTGTATATGTGGCTGTAAGCTCTCTTCGAATGCCATGCTCTACACAAAAAAATTTAAATTCTTTTAAGCAATATTCGCCACCACGATCTATTCGAAGAGTCTTAATGGTCTTCCATGCTTCATTTTCCACATGAGCTTTGAAGCTTTTAAATGTAGAGAAAGCTTCTGATTTTTCCTGTAAAAAATAAACCCAAGTTTTTTTGGAAAAATCATCAATGAAGGTAATTAAGTATATTTTACCTCCATTAGAAGATGGGTTTATTGGACTACAAATGTCTGAATACACCAGCTGCAAAACATCCTTTGCTCTCCATGACTTCCCTTAGAGAAATTGAGAACGATGTTGTTTGCTAACAACACATTCTTCACAGACTTGGGAAGGAGTAGTAATTTGAGGAAGACCTGTCACCATGTTTTTCTGTTGGAGGGTCTTCAATCCACCAAAACTCAAGTGGCCATAGCGAAAATGCTACAACCATGAGGGATCTTTCATTTCAACCATCAAACAAGATTGAATACTTTCAATCTTTAACGAAAACAATCTGTTTGAACTCATCTGAACAATTGTAATAGCAACTCTAACAGAATCATAAATTTCACAAGCACCCTTCTTAATAGTGATAACTTAACCCTTTTCTTGTAACTGACCAGCACTCAATAGGTTACTTTTCAGGTCAGGAACATACAACACATTAGATATCGTTTCCACAAAACCATTCTTGGTTCTTATCTTAATATCACCTTTTCCCATCACTTTCACAGTAGAATGATCACCAAAATTCACAATAGAATGAAAATCTTTATTTAGATAAGAAAAGGAAGACTTACTTCCACTCATGTGGTTACTGCAGCCTACATCCACATACCAAATATCTGACTCAGATATCTTTTCATCTTGAACAGTCATCAACAATGTTTCTGCTTCCTTCTTTTCAACGAAATTTGAACTCTCTTCCTTGTTTTTATCATTAGACAGCTTAGTATAACATTCCAATGCATAATGACCAAATTTATGACATCTAAAACACTCTACGTTGGACTTGTCAAGATCCCGTCCTTTGCCTTTGCCTTTGCCTTGAGATTGGTCATAATTGGCTTTGAAATTCCTGCTGACATCTCTATTTCCTCGATCTCCCCTTCCTCTACCTATACCTCTACCCCTTCCTTTGAAATTGTTGGAATGAGTATTGGTAGAAGCCTTCAACGCTTGCTCCTCTACTATAGAACTTATGTTCATCTTCTGTTCATGGACCAATAAGGAGCTTTGCAATTCATCAAGAGAGAGTGCATCTATGTCTTTCGACTCTTCAATTGAGCAGACAACATAATTGAACTTTGGTGTCAAGGAACGCAAAATCTTCTCCACAATGGTGATGTCGTCTATCTTCTCGCCATGGAATCGCATCTTGTTACTGATCTCCATTGTTCTGGCACAATAGCTGGTGATAGATTCTCCATCCTTCATCGCTAGTGTCTCAAAATCCCTTCTCAAGGCTTGAAGCTGTGCACACTTCACCTTAACAGAGCCTTGATATTTCTTCTTCAGAGAATCCCAAATATCCTTGGAAGTTTCTTTGCAAAGAATAGTTTCCAAGATGGGACGATCAATAGCCTGAAAGAGATAATTTTTTGCGTTTAGGTCCTTAAGCTTTCTAGCTTCCAGTTCTGCTTTCTGGGAATTTGTCAAAGTCATGCCTGCTGATGGCTCTTGAATTCCATATTCGACGACTGGCCAATACTCCTTTGACCGTAAAAAATTCTCCATTAGCATGCTCCAATGGTCATAGTGACCATTAAAGTTGGAATGGCTGCTTGCACAAAATTGGAATCTGTGGCCATTGGGTAAATGAAAAATTAGATGAAAGAAATTTGTTGCTGCCTCACGTGTTTTCACTCTCTGGGTCTCAAGGCTCTTATACCACTGTAGAATCAACAACAATAAAACAGAGGTGTGAAAAATCTAAAGGAAAGGAGAGAAGAGGCAGAAGCTTAATCTCATTCAGAACTTTGAAGCCTTTAAAATAGGCAAATACACAACAAAAACACCACCAAAATAGGACCCATAACAACCCATGATCTGCATAAATCAATAACTCCACTAACTCCTAAAGACTAGGACAATTGAGAAACAAATCAGCTAAACGTGCAGAAAAAGAAACGACTATTATTTCAACAACATTAGCATGGGCTCAGACCCCTCATCGAGCGACACATCGCTCCACATCAGCTGAGTAAAGCCCACTGGCTTTTTCATTTTTCATTTAAACAGGGGAAATTTTTTAGGCCTGCACACATTAATTACAAGGCAAATTTAGATTTTCTTTTTGTCTCTCCTCCTTTTGCTCCTTCTGAAGAAAGAAGACCCACGCTCCTCTTTCCCTCTCATGAGTTCAAAATTTTGGATCCCTCATTCGCTATCGGCTCCGAGCTCGCTCCATTGCTCATTCGCACTCTACCCCCACGCTCCGTAACAAACCAATCCCTAACCCCCAACTCGCCTCTCTAGCAAGTCGTCGAGAATTTTTTGTTACTGAGCACGAGCGCATCAGTTAAGTTCGTCTAGTTTCATTTACTTAATCCTCTTTGAGCAAGCCATAAGTACGCAAAAGACGAAAGCGAAAGCACAAAAAAGGAAAAGAAAAAAGGAACGCCACTTATAGAGTTAATCATAAGCGAGCGAGTTTCGTCCTCGGATCTAGTAGTTGACACACTCCTTCTCGTCCTCAAAACCCTCAAGAGAAGGATGCGGAGAGTGACCTTGGCAAAGAATAGGTAAGCATTAACGATTTTTTGGAAGTTGTTTTTCATGAAACGAACGAAGTCTAAAAAAATAAACACAAGATGCTGCAAGGCTGCACACACTTGCTCTTGTAATTAATTAGCAGAAAATGAGATGAGATGACTTGATTAACCAGCGCTGACAGGCTGTATGGGCGATGAACACCAGTGCTGGTGGATGAAATTAACTTTAGAGTGATCTTAAAAACCCCAATCAAGTGACTGGCTAAATCAGCTCGAATGAAAATGAACAAAAACTTTAAAAAAAAATGGTATGGAGGGAAGGCATGAAAAAAACTTAGAAAAGATTAATTGTTATAGTTCTATCAGCTCGCATTTCGCTCGAAATTCACTCGAAGATGAGCAGAAAGATTCTTTTGGGTTGACTAGAGGCAGAGGATTAATAACTAGAATAAACTATCATCATAAGATTTTCGAATTCCCATTGTGGTCTGAGTAGAGAGTGAGCGAGGGACGAAGCAAGCACGGGAGCGAGGGCCGGTGCAAAGAGGGAGCGAGAGCTGGAGTAGAGAGCAAGCGAGAGCGACGGAGCGACTCGGAGCAGATAGCAAATGAGGGACCTAAAATTTTGAACTCACGAGAGGAAAAGAGGAGCGTGGGTCTTCTTTTTCTGGAAGGAGCACAAGGAGGAGAGAGAAAAAGCAAGTCTAAGTATGCTTTGTAATTAATATGTGCATTTTCTTTTTTTTTTTAAATGAAAAAAGGAAAAGCCTATTTTATGTGCGGAAAGGCCGGTGGGCTCCACTCGGCTTACGTGGAGAGACGTGTCGCTTGCTAATTGGTCGGGGTCCATGCTAACGTGGTGGGGGCTGACCCACCTAATATTGTCTCCTAAGCACCACTGTTGTTATCGCTGCTATTGCCACCCATCGTCATTTCACGATGTTTTTGCTTTGTGATATTTTTTTTTTAAAAAGTCATAAACTTATTTTATAGCGGCAATCCAATTATAAATTTTCTAATTTTATCAATTAGTCTTAACTTTTTTGACGATTTGCCAATGTAGATCTTTCGGTCAATTTTGATGGGGAATTAATGACACGGACATTAGTCGTCCTACATGGCGCGGCCAGCGCTAACGTGGACGATATTTGCAAATACTAAAAAAAAATTGAATCCTTTTCCTTGCTTTTTTTTTTGTCTAGCCAAAATTCAGATGAATTAAAGAAAAGAAAGAAATAAAAGAAGAGAAAAAAAAGGAAAAACCATAAATAAACCTGAAAATTCCAAAATTCATCTATAACATGGCCCGCCATAGAGGACAGCCTACGTGATTAGACCGTGACATTAGCGACTTGTCTGGAATGACTACATTGGTAAATTATTTAAAAAATTAAAATT
>BCNH02000010.1:11367783-11379734 GCA_001662345.2 Metrosideros polymorpha var. glaberrima | reverse complement strand
GGATTGCCTCCTTTCCCCTTGAACCCCACCTCGCCATGTGTTGCCCACATGGCCCTCGTAATCGCCCTCCCCTCTGAAAAGTCTCCCCAACCAATTAGGAGGAGAAAATATTAGGTGCCCATTGGGTGCCACCTTGGATTTGCCGAAATCCAATCACCAATGGACACGTGTCCATCGCAAGCCCATTGTCAGAAAAATTTACTTTCTCTGTCCCCCCCTCCCTCTCTCTCCCTCCCCTCCATTGCCGTCTACACCCCTTTTCCTCCCAACAGGCTCGAGAAAATTATCCAGCTCCTCTCTATTCAGCGACGGCGGAAGAAGAGGCCATGGCCATGGAAGTGGCACCGACGATGGCCATTGCACTTCAACTCCACTCCTGGTAGACCTGTTTCTGGCGAGACACTGGAAGCCGCAGAGCCCCCACCACCTCAGCCCCAGCCGCATCCGCCTTCGTCTAGGCTCGGCCGCGGCTCCCGGCAGACTCGCTTCTAGCAAGACACTCGACACCACGGAGCCCCCACAACCTCAGCCCCAGCCGCATCCGCCTTCGTTTGGGCTCGGTCATGGCTCGGATCTTGCAAAAGAGATGGAACTCTTTTGTTTGATGGAAACGACCGAGATTAAAAAAGAAAACAAAGGAAGAAAGATGAAGACAAAGTGCACAACGGATGCTTGAGAATGAATTTAGGAAGTTTTGAGGTCTGTGTGATACGGCAATGAGAAATTATTCAGTGGTTACTAATCACCACGTCACATGCCTACTTGGCGTATATGAGCTCGCGTGGATCCATTCAGAGGACGACACATGTCGTCTAACATTGGAAAAAAAATTAAACCGCAAATCATTTTTCTCTCTTCTCTGCGCTCTAAGGAAAGCCAAAAGCAGATGCAACATTTATTGCTGTCCCTTCTCTCTCTCCTCTTTGTGAAAAATCCCTTTGTTTGAAAATGGATCTTCGTCTTCGCGCTTCACTTCCTCTCCGACCCCATCTTTTCTCTCTGTCCTCACTCACCTCAAGCCCTCCTCCTCCTCCTTCGCCTTCATCCTTGCTGTCGTGGTCGCCTTTTCGACTCCAGCTCTAGGAATCGCCGACTAGCTCATGTTTCGATTTGAGGCTCGGGCACGTCGCACCACCCTCGCCTCCCCCAAGAGCCTCGCCGGTCGCACCTGCTGCGACCCGAGCCCCTTCCGCCACGATCTCGCACTCTCAATGTCGATGGCAAGGTTGTCAAAGCTCAAATATGGGACACAATTGGTCATGAAAGGTCCCCTTTTTTCAGCTTTCGTTCCCTTTTCCTTTACTTTACTCTTCTTCTTTTTTTGAATTCCTGGCCTATTTAGCTCTGTTCCATCTCGGATTTGGTTTTCTGTAAATTTTCTTGCGAGTTCTATGCTACGGTTAGATTTCCATGTTGCGTTTGTTTTTGGAGGATGCCGTTGATATGTATTCACAAGCCTCTTTTGAATTTGGTTTTTGTGTGTGTGGGGTGGGGAGGGAGGGAGGGGGTAGGCTCTCTTCTTCTTCAGGTTTCACTAAACTACAATGACTACTAGCTCCATTTGCCTGCTTCTTTCCTTCCTTTCTTTTTCTTCATTTTTTGCAAATTACATGGAAGTCTTTTAGAGTCATCAAGGTTCCATTCCGTGGGTTTTTTCTATACTGATTCTGGCGTTTTGCTTTTGCTTCGCATATGCTTATGGAGTGGGAAAAGCATCGTTCTTGATTCTGTGCGTGAGATATGTTTTGGAAAAATTACTCTATGACCTTGTGAAGGCAATCTGAGGAAAGACCATAGAAACTGGTTCTGTGATGAAGAAATCTTGCTTAAACTTAATATTTTCTTTCTTTTCTGGGTGGGGGAAGAATTTGACATTTGAAATTCATTCTATCTCTTTTTTTTTTTGTAGATGGAGACATCAACAACAAAAAGGAAAGGAGGATTCTTAGTTGATGGGAGCAGCATCCTACAAATTATGCTTGATGCGTGCTCAATTTTGCCCCTTAGAGAGCAGATTTGTAAAAACTATTTATATCGATGCCTTTGGAAGCACAATTCTTTATTTGGCATAATACGCGCATTTCTCTTGTAACCAATAGCTTGGTAATTGCTAACAATATCTTTTGGTTGGAATTTCTAGCAACTTGATAATGTCCATTTTTAGGAATACTGAGCTTACATATTACTTTGCCATTTCCACTCCCTAATGAGTTCTCTATATTTCATCGTTCTTCATTTTTATTTCATGATTCAGATCAAGAGATCAAGAATTTCAGCATATTGAATGAGTTAGGTGGATGATAGTGATATTGCCTGAGCATTACGGTTGCGACTTGGGAGAGCTTAATTTTTGTGGAAATAATCGATAGTGATGACACCTGCTTTAGTAATTCTATCGTCCAACTCTGCCAATGTTACAAGTTAGAAGCCATGCTGAAATGATTTTGGAATCGAGTTAAGTTTTTTGTTTAAAAAATTGCATGTTCTCGAAGAACAGTTGGGGTGAAGGCAATTCAGTGTTATCAAGGCATGTTCTGATATGTTGATGGTGAGGTTTTGGCTTGCTTGCAAATGCATCACTAAAGATAGATTGGCTTAATTTGATTATCGAACTTGGTTTCCATCTTTTAATTGCTAGAGAACTTCCCTCTATCAAGCGATGTTTTGGTCAGCTCTCTTTTGTCGACTCAACATAATACCAATTTCAAACTTGACCTCGATTCGACTAGATAATGGAATTAAAATCAGCCGAGCCAATGTCAAATAATCATCAATCACCGCTAGATATTCATCTCAAGAAAGACAAAAATTCATTATACTCCAAGCTTTTTTAAAATCATAGTAAAGCAAGTTCAACATAACCATCGACATTGACTCCCATAGCTTACCTATATAGTAACATAGAAATCACAATTCCAAGAAGGAAAGATATAATGACTTCATATAATATTATTATTGACATTATAAAGCCTATTTTTCTTCTAATTAACTTCAAATCTCCTTTTAGGATTGCCAAATCTTCATTTTCACTTGATGCCTCTCCAGAATTGACTACGTCCACATTTTTAGATGAATAGATCCTGCATTTCTCAATATAATCTTCAACCCATTGCACAAACCCCCGACAATTATCTGCCTGAAAAAAAAAATCAGTGTAAAGCAATATCAACTATTACAAAAAATTAGTGTAAAGCAATATAGTAAATTGATATACTTACATTACAAGTCGAGGCACAGTATAATCTTCCTCAATTAATAGGATTCTTTTGCACTTTTTTTATTGTGCATAATTTCCCTTGAGGACATGGACATATCTTGGATGGAAAATCAACCGAACAATTCAAAGATCCCCGAGATGTCATACTAAAGTAATATATCATATAATCAAAATTAGATTAGATTTAATCAACAAAAGTAATCCAAGCAACAGTTTTAGAATAACAAATAAACGTAATAGATGAGCAACAAGCTTCATATCAAAACCAGAAACAAGTTTCATCACAGAACCAGTTTCTATAGTCTTCCTTCAGATTGCCTTCACACTATCATAGAGTAATTTTTCCAAGAAATATCTCACGAACAGAATCAAGAACGATGCATTTCCCACTCCACAAGCATATGCGAAGCACAAGCAAAACGCCAGAATCAGTATAGAAAAAACCCACGGAATGGAACCTTGATGACTCTAAAAGACTTCCATGTAATTTGCAAAAAAGGAAGAAAAAGAAAGGAAGGAAAGAAGCAGGCAAATGGAGCCAGTAGTCATCATAGTTTAGTGAAACCTGAAGAAGAAGAGAGCCTACCCCTTCCCTCCCCATCCCACACACACAAAATCCAAATTCAAAAAAGGCTTGTGAATACATATCAACGGCATCCTCCAAAAACAAACGCAGCATGGAAATCTAACCGTAGCATAGAACTCGCAAGAAAATTTACAGAAAACCAAATCCGAGATATAACAGAGCTAAAGAGGTCAAGAATTCAAAAAAAAAAAAAAGTAAAGGAAAAGGGAACAAAAGATGAAAAAAGGGGACCTTTCTTGACCAGCAGTGTCCCATATCTGAGCTTTGACAACCTTGCCATCGACATTGAGAGTGTGAGATCGTGGCGAAAGGGGCTCGGGTTGCAGCAGGTGCGACCAGCGAGGCTCTTGGGGGAGGCGAGGGCTTTGGAGGAGGTGAAGGCGGTGCGACGTGCCCGAGCCTCAAATCGGAACCTAAGCTAGTCGGCGGTTCCTAGAGCCGAAGTTGAAAAGGCGACGAAGACGGCAAGGATGAAGACGAAGGAGGAGGAGGAGGGCTTAAGGTGAGCGAGGACAGAGAGAAAAGATGGGGTCGAAGAGAAAGTGAAGCGCGAAGACGAATATCCATTTTCAAACGAAGGGATTTTTCACAAAGAGAAGGGGCAGCAATAAATGTTGCCTCTGCTTTTGGCTTTCCTCAGAGCACAAAGGAGAGAAAAATGATTTGCAGTTTAATTTTTTTTCAATGTCAGACGACACGTGTCGTCCTCTGAATGGATCTACACGAGCTCATATACGCCAAGTAGGCATGTAACGTGGTGATTAGCAACCATCGAATAATTTCTCTACGGCAATGGAGGGGAGGGAGAGAGAGAGAGAGGGGACAGAGGAAATGGTCGGAAAGTGGGCCCATAGTGGACACGTGATCCAAGGTGGCACCCAGTGGGCACCTAATATTTTCTCAATCAGGAGCCCTAGCCTTCTCTTCCTCCTCCTCTCATTCGATCACGCAGCCATCAGCCGTCCATCCTCCTCCCCCACCGATCCAACGGCTGCAAATCGCCTCGCCGAACATTCTGGAACCCTCAAACCCTAACACCCCCACCCCCCATAAATATATAATTTCCGTCGTCCCTCTGTACAACACGATCTTCATTCCGAAACTTCTCTCCCTTCCTCTCTCGATCTCAATCCGAATCCGTCGATCTGCCGAGAACCGATCCGACAATGGCCGGAAAGGGGGAGGGACCTGCGATCGGCATCGATCTCGGGACCACGTACTCGTGCGTCGGCGTGTGGCAGCACGACCGCGTCGAGATCATCGCCAACGACCAGGGCAACCGGACCACCCCCTCCTACGTCGCCTTCACCGACTCCGAGAGGCTCATCGGCGATGCCGCCAAGAATCAGGTCGCCATGAACCCGATCAACACCGTCTTCGGTAAGCATCTCTCCTCGCTCGGTCTCGGGCGCGTTTGTGTCGCTCCCGATCTGAATCCCCGGTAGATCTGATAGATGGTTGGGTTGATTCGAATGCCTCTGTTCCTACTTTGCCGGATCTGCAATGTTCGCGAGTGGTGAGCTAGAATCTGAGCGACATGAGCGAGGGTGGATTAGGACGAATGGATTTGTAGTTTTGAACGTTGTTTGTTGTAGAACGAGTCTGCCTACTGGATTGAGGTAATTACTATGTGCGATTTGTTTAACTGGTTGGGAAATTTCTGGTTCGAAGTTTGGATTTGTCGATAGCTAGATGAATGTGGCGTAATGATATATCTGACGAGATTGATTTCCTGTGCCCTTTATCTTTGGGATAGATAGTGTCGTTCCATACATGTGGCGAGATCACTCTGTTTTGTGGCCATTGAAACAGCTTGGGATTGCACTGATCGTGTTTTTTAATTGTGTGTTGGAACGAATTTAGTTGGCAAGTGCTTAATTCCGTCTACCTCATCGTTACTATTCTATGTTGTCATCCTGGCTTGCAGTTCTGGATCGTTTTAATTCATATGGTGTCTAATATGTATTGGATTAATTGGCAGATGCTAAGAGGTTGATTGGAAGGAGATTCAATGATTCCTCGGTCCAGAGTGATATTAAGCTCTGGCCCTTCAAGGTGATCCCCGGCCCTGGTGAAAAGCCAATGATTGTTGTTAGCTACAAAGGTGAAGACAAGCAGTTTGCTGCCGAGGAGATCTCGTCCATGGTTCTTATAAAGATGCGTGAGATCGCCGAGGCGTACCTGGGCTCGACTATTAAGAATGCGGTCGTCACCGTCCCTGCCTACTTTAATGACTCTCAGCGGCAGGCCACCAAGGATGCTGGTGTCATCGCTGGCCTCAATGTCATGCGTATCATAAATGAGCCTACTGCTGCGGCCATTGCTTATGGTCTCGACAAGAAGGCCACCAGTGTCGGAGAGAAGAATGTGTTGATTTTCGATCTTGGTGGCGGTACTTTTGATGTGTCCCTCCTAACCATCGAGGAGGGTATTTTTGAGGTGAAGGCAACAGCTGGAGACACTCATCTTGGTGGTGAGGACTTCGATAACAGAATGGTGAACCACTTTGTTCAAGAGTTCAAGAGGAAGCACAAGAAGGACATCAATGGAAATCCGAGGGCTCTTAGGAGATTGAGGACAGCTTGTGAAAGGGCGAAGAGAACTCTCTCCTCCACTGCCCAGACAACGATCGAAATCGACTCTTTGTATGAGGGTGTGGATTTCTACTCTACAATCACTCGTGCCAGATTTGAGGAGCTCAACATGGACCTCTTCAGGAAGTGTATGGAACCAGTTGAGAAGTGTCTCAGGGATGCGAAAATGGACAAGAGCACTGTCCATGATGTTGTTCTTGTGGGTGGTTCCACTAGGATCCCCAAAGTGCAGCAGCTATTGCAGGATTTCTTCAACGGGAAGGAGCTCTGCAAGAGCATCAACCCTGATGAGGCTGTGGCTTATGGTGCGGCTGTTCAAGCTGCAATTTTGAGCGGCGAGGGCAATGAGAAGGTCCAGGATCTATTGTTGCTTGATGTCACCCCCCTCTCACTTGGGCTGGAAACTGCGGGAGGTGTCATGACTGTGTTGATCCCAAGAAACACCACTATCCCCACCAAGAAGGAACAAGTGTTCTCCACCTACTCGGACAACCAACCTGGCGTCCTTATCCAGGTTTACGAGGGTGAGAGAGCCAGAACAAGGGACAACAATTTGTTGGGCAAGTTTGAGCTCTCAGGCATTCCTCCAGCACCTAGGGGTGTTCCCCAAATTACCGTCTGCTTTGACATCGATGCCAACGGTATCTTGAACGTCGCTGCTGAAGACAAGACCACCGGCCAGAAGAACAAGATCACCATCACCAACGACAAAGGGAGGTTGTCCAAGGAAGAGATCGAGAAGATGGTCCAGGAGGCTGAGAAATACAAGTCTGAGGATGAGGAGCACAAGAAGAAGGTTGAAGCCAAGAATGCGCTCGAGAACTATGCCTATAACATGAGGAACACGATCAAGGACGAGAAGATCAGCGCCAAGTTATCCGATGGGGACAAGAAGAAGATTGAGGATGCCATTGACCAAGCCATCCAGTGGCTGGATGCAAACCAGCTGGCCGAGGCGGACGAGTTTGAAGATAAGATGAAGGAGCTGGAGAGCATCTGCAACCCTATCATTGCAAAGATGTACCAGGGCGCAGGTGCGGATATGGGTGCGGGCGGCATGGATGAGGATGCTCCTCCTGCTGGCGGCAGCGGTGCTGGCCCCAAGATTGAGGAGGTCGATTAAGTTGATGGAATTTTTAAGGAGACTATGCTAGGAGGTCTGAAGCATATAAGGGTTGTTTCTGCTACATTTTTGCCTTATGATTTTTTGCAATATTGAAGTGTAATTTTTCTGCTTTTTTATTTTTATTTGCTCTTATTATTGGCATCAAGTTCGTTGCGTTTTCGAGAAGACAAATGATTTTGAGCCTCCAGCATCTTCTGTTCTGCTTATAGTGTTTTTGTTCCAATTCTTCAGCGATATTCATGAATTTCTGCATCACATTGTGACGTTGATATTTCGAGAAAATGAGTAGATTAATGATCACAAGTGCAGATTACTACATGCATCGAGGCTGCTGGGCATTTGATGATTCTGCCTACATGCTCCTGCCTAGAAAGGTTAACCTTATTGATAATCGGGAGGACTTGCTACCAGGTCGGTCGTGTCTCTTGGAAATTGCAGGGTGAAGCCAAGAAGTAGAATCTCCAGGATTTTACTTATTTGTCAACAATGAAAATTACTGGAGGCTTTTCGAGAAAACATATTCCTCGTTTTCTGGAGTGCGGATAACTTAAGAAAACAACTGAGTCAATAGAAATGTTTTCTTAGTCAATAAAAAAATTTATGATTAAATATAAAAAAATAATTTTCTCATTAAAAAATAAGAAATTAATTTTCAAAATATGACTAGATATGAGCGCTCCTTCTATAAATTTTGTGCCTGAGCACATGAAGAAGTTGGGGCCAGATCCATCAAGGTGAAGTTCGGGCCAACAAAAGTTGGGCTCTGGACATTGGCGCCTAGGCCCGAGTCCTTAGAGACTAGGCCTATGACCCTAGTATCTTTGCCCTAATCCCCCGTGCCTCATCCTAGGACACCAATGCTCGTGCTCGTGCCAAATCCCCATTGCCAGGCCCTGGGTCAATTGAGTCGAGGCTAGGCCCAAGACTCCAATGGCTGGGCCTTAGGTCCTCAACATTCAAGCTTGAGTCCCCAGTGCTCGCATTTCCACCCGTGGAGGTCGAGCTTAGGACCCAAGAGCCTGTGTCTAGATTACCAAGTTCAAGTCCGCCAACCCCGGGACCTTAATGCACGTTCCTGGGTCCCTGGTGCCCAAGCTTAAGACTCCACTACTTGTGCCCAGACCTCCTGCACTCGCACCTGTGTCCATTGAGGGACCTAAGCACTTGTACCCAAGTCCCCATAGCCTGTGCCCTAGTCCATCTAGGCCGAGTTGGGGCCTCGCAATCCCATATCCTGGCATGGAAGGGGTCTCGAGCCTGTCCTCTATGGACTTGATTTTAGCCGGGGATTCAAGCATGGGCACCAAGGTCGTAGGCCTAACCTCAATAGACTAGGGCTTGGCGCCAAGGATTCGAGTCATGGGCACAATGCTAGTGTCCCATACTTATCTACCTTGATTAATCTAAGCTCATGCACAAGGGATCCGGGCACAGGCATTGGGGTCCCGGGCCCAGCCTCAATGGACTAGGGTTTAAGTATCAGGGACCTGAGCTCGAGCATCGGGAACACGGGAACGAGCATCGAGATCTTGGACTAGGCCTTCACAGACTCAAGCCTAGGCCTAGGTACTGGGGACCACCAACCTTTGTTGATCCGAACTAGGGTGCTAGGGAGCCGGGCACAGGCATTGAATTCTCAAACCTTGCTTTTATGGATTTGGGATTGGTGCCTAAGCTCTTGCCTAGGACCTAACTGCCTGTGCTCTAGTCCCAAGCGCCCAATTCGAGGCCATCGAAGCTAGACCCAAAACCCCGATGCCCCGTGCTTGGTTCTCCGGCTACTCATGCGCAAGTCATGGTAACCAAATAGTATATGTTTATTTAGGAAAATCAACTCAAAATTTTCTTTCCAAACAACAGTAAATATTTTTCAGTCAGAAAATATTATTTTTTTCGTGAAAAATGACTTCTTGAAAGACGTTTTTCAGAAGTACAATATTTTTCGCAAAACAAACGAAGCCTTTGTTAGGATTAGACGCACAAATATAACGAAATAGAGAGTAAATGCAAGAAAGAAAAATTGAGACACAAGGTTTATTCCAGTTCACCCTTAAACTAAGTCTACATCCAGTTGATAATTACACTATATTTTACACCTCCCAACTCTCAATTATAAGAGAGAGATTATATAGGCAGCATAAGAAAGTCTTAGGCTACTTAGTAGCTATTTATGGGCTCAAATCCAAAATATCAATGAAATACATACCCAAACTATAAAAGCCTTATGGTGGCTCGAGGGTGCTGTCATCTGTGACCCTCGTTAGGGTGACCTAGGGGTGTGCATGATCCGGGTTGGTCCGATTCCCAGATGGAACCAGGGATCAAACTAGTAGTCCCTATCCCCAAAATTTTGGAATATGTAAACAAATATCGTGTCCTTCTTTGCATTTCAATTTTTTATACATGCGACGCATCCGATGGTGGTCATGTAATTCACTTGCTATGCTAATGAAAGAAATTAATGACTTCCATTGCAATACCATGTCCTTCTTTGCATTTTTTTTTTATAGTCGACGTGTGAAATAAGAGTCCAATTTATAATTTCATAATGACTTTTTTTTTCACGTCTATTCCTGTAATTAGTTTTGTGATCGGTGGATAATAAATATAGACATCACCGACATCTATTTGTGATTAAATTTGCACGTGAGCGAACAATGTTTATATTTATAACTAGTCAATTAAAGACTATCTTCTCCAAGAGAAAGTGAGTTCAGCCCATATTTTTTTGTTAATTTTTTGAGAATTGCAAATTGTCTAGAAGAGGGCAATTTGCCAGCCATATGCTGCATGTGAATTTTTTATTTCCTTAAAGAAGTATGAAAATAGCATTGTGAATATTACGTGTGAGGGAAAAAAATGCATTTTTTTCAAAAGCAAGAAGGAGACAAGGACAATTTTTGGGAAGAGCAAAGCTCAATGAGACACTGGACATATACTCTCCATTAGTCTCAAGAAAGAATTCTTGTAAAAACCTCTTTTGAATTAAAAAAAATTATTTAAAAAACTAATGGTCGAAATAATCAAACTAGTATATTATACATATATATATAGACCGATCCGATCCCATCTTCCTTGGAATCAAGGACTGGACCGCCTGGTCACTAATTTCATTTATAGGGACCGGGGATCGGACTGGTACTTTCAAGGATCAGACCAAACCGGTCGGTCCCGATTCGGTCTAGTCCACTTTGCTCATCCTTTGGGCGGCCTCCTAAACCCCTATCCGTTCACCGAGGAGCAATGACTCCCATGCATTTCTGTCGATGGGGAATATGAATTATATTCCAACAGCTTTGAAGTAAACAACTTATCAAGCAAAGCCCAAGTGCCATGTGCGAATCTACTATGTACACAGTAACTTGGGGGTAGTTTCGGTTTAGTAACTGCAGATCAAATAGACCGTTACCCAACCGTCTAATCGCAAATCTTTGCTTCTGGTGGTGGCGGTGTCCTTAGAGGCGAGAAACTAATATTCTCACCTAAGAGGTCATGATGTCGAATTCGTTTGCGGTCGTGGCGCGTGAAAACTGGATTTTTGTTAGTGGGCGGTACAGCGACGGGCTCGTGTTCTACAGGGTGGACCGACCTCCAACCCTTCTTTTTTTTTAAGTGAGAGAGTCCACTAGCAACTCATGTGAATCGAAGACTAGGTAATGGAAAAACCGGAAAAGTAATAATAACCCAAAAAGAAACGAATGAGCTTCATGGACTGGATTGATTGGATCTCTGCTTTCCTCTCTCCTTTTTGCCACTTTTTCCAAAGGTGCTCATGACCTTTACGGAAAGAGCCATGGCTTATCTAGTCATCATCAATCCATCTTGGCGCGGCGACTTCCATTAAGAAGAGATATCTACATTATAAGTTTTAAAACTTATCACGATGATAGATCGGCAGCGGCGGCAAGGGCTCGCCAATTCTCATCAGCTGATTCAAATCCTTTTTTTAGCTTATTTTTAAGTAAAATTTAAATAAAAACTACATTGAAAATTAGATTTAAATCAAAACGACATTATTTCAGCTATGTCATCGTCACGTAAGAAAAATAAAATATTTTAAAAAATGTCATGTCAACATTTTTCATTAGCCAAATTATACGGAATTAACGAAATGACTCGATTAAACCAATTTAACAAGTTTTAGAATTTGATTGCACTTTTTGCAAGTTTTAGGACTCAATTGCACTTTCGTAATAAGTTTTAGGACTTTTAGTGAACATATCTCTTAAAAGAAAAAATAGCCTCATTAGCATTGCACGAACTTTTTCTTTTCCTTTTCTTCAATTATTGATCTCTGCAATTGAGAAATAATTGAATAAGCTCACTCGAATTGATCTAGACATCGTAAAAACGTGGACTTCTTCACGTTTGTTATTACTTTTTGGGATCATGATGTGTTCGGGTGTCCCATTTCGGAGGGTTTTTTTT
>BCNH02000010.1:11337249-11367763 GCA_001662345.2 Metrosideros polymorpha var. glaberrima | reverse complement strand
GATGAATTCAGGGTGAAGCTACTGGTGAGTTGGTGACATTAGAGACCGATCGGACGGTGAAATTGATCCTATTACACATCTCTAAAGATCTGGTCCTCGGGATTACTTGCCTTCGGATGTCAAAGGAATAAATCTCAGTCTTGTAAGGTAAAATCTATTATGATATGACGTTTTCAAGATGGTGAATCGGTCCGTCTAGAGATAATAGCAACCCCCAAAATTACTCCTGCTAAGCGAGAAGCCACCCCCCTCTACAAGCCATGTCGACACCACAAATTTCACCCCACTTAAAAAAGAATCATTAAGTTCGACCTAGGGTTGACCAAGAATTGAACAAGGTTTTACCGATAGTATACATTTTAAACCTAAAAAAACGGTGTAGACACTAGACACCAAATTTTAATCGGGTTTTGACTAAATTTCGGTCGGCAGTCAACGTGTCAAAAAAATTGGATTGAAGGGTACAATTGGATTGTGCTCAGCAAGTGCTTTCCAACAACACCCAATATTCCAACAAAAAAACAAAAGGGTTAATATCACAAAAAACCTTAAACTGATACACATATGATAAATTTATCCCAAACTAATTTTTTGATCCCAAATTGGTACATCTGTAACAAATTTACCATAAATTGGTACATTTGTGACAAATTTATCATAAACTGATACATTTGTGACAAAATTACCTTCCGTTAATTTCTGTTAAATAAGGTTAATATCACGAAAAATTTCAAACTAGCACACTTATAACAAACGGAGGGTAAAACCCAAAACTGGTATATCCCGTTAACTATCATGTGTCATCAAACTCAGCAATTTGACGGAAACTAACAAAGGGTAAATTTGGCACAAGTGTACCAGTTTTGGATTTTTTGTCACAGATGTACCAATTTGAGATTTTTTGAGGTCAAAAAATTAGTTTGAGGTAAATTTGTCATAGGTGTACTAGTTTAAGGTTTTTCTTGGTATCAAGAAAAAAAAACACCAAATTTGACCAAATTGAACAACTAGATCATGGAATATAGCTACTTTTAAATGTGAGAGTTCGATTTCGATAAGACCGGGAAAATCATGATTTTCGCAAATCAGCTTATAAGATCACGAGGATCTAGTTGTGAACTTTCCAAGGCCTCAAGAATAACTTTGATGGGAGTCTTCTCAAGGGAAATATTGTGACTTAATATCTCGAATGTCCATTTGGCCCGACTTGTAGAAATCCGTAATCTTGACACTTTTTAGGAAAGGGACCACATTTTTGGAAAGTTCAATTCATGAGCTCTCTATGGACGTGAAAATTGAGTCAATCGGAAGCCAAATGAGAGAAATGGGCGATTAAAGTTTGGTGAAAGGAAAATACATATGTAATTCTTTTTTGGATAGGTATTCTAAAAGTCCTAAAACTTATTCCAAATGCACAATTGAGTTTTAAAATTTTCAAAAAGTGTAATCAAATGCTAAAATTTATCGATTTGAAAGTATCAAGACTTCATCCAACTTGAACAACGAAAAATACGAATAAATTTTAGGCATTGATTGCACTTTTTGAAAGTTTGAGAACTCAATTGCACTTTTGTGACAAGTTTTAGGACTTAATTACACTTTAAAAGATTTAGAACTCAATTGTATTCTCACGACAAGTTTAGAATTTCTAATGTATTTATGATTTTTTTTTAAAAGGTACATTGGGTTTCAAGACGGGCCAACCCACGACTGCAACGTGGCTGTGGCAAGGTCGATGTGGTTCTGCACAGCGCCGGCTAGCCCTGCGCAAGGACGGACCGACCTTGAGCATGGTGGGCTGAGACTTGCGCAAGGCCATTTTCACCTTACGCAAGGCTATTCAAGTCTGGTGCAAGGTTCCCCGTAAGATTCAAAAGTTCCCTATTAATAGGAACTCTCATTTGCATTTTTCTTAAACGTCAGTTTGCTCTTGGCTCTTCCTTCTCTTTGATAGAAATTCTCCCATTTGAGGTTCATTGGATACAAAAGCTCCCTCGGTCCAGGTACGTCCCTCGATCTCTACGTTTATCGCATCGTCACATCATATTTTTGGATTTGTCATGTCATGTTACTGGTAATAATCGCCATGTCATGTTATTTTATTACCATGTTTCGAATATGTTATGAATATTGTCATGTCATGTCATTTTATTCTCATGTTTTGAATCCAAATTGCCATGTCTTGGTGCATATAAATTTTGCCATGCCATGTGATTTTGCAATAATGTTTTGAATATGAATGACCATGTCATGTTGCATGTGGATATTATCATGTCAAGTCATTTTATCATCATGTCTTTAATATGATTTGTCATGTCACATTGCATGTGATTATTGCTTTGTCATATCATCTTGTTGTCATATTTTGAATTTGAATTTGCCATGTTGTGGCCATGTTATGTTACTTTCTTAAATCATGATTGAATGTTGCATACGAATTGACATTTGCATACACAGCCTCACATATAAATGGAGTCACACCATTACATACGAGAAAATGGCTTCATTAATCAATAACAACGTCGAATAAGTTTTTAACGACATTTTAAAAGTTTAGAACAAGCCGTCATGCACGTTTAGGAAATTAAATGATGAGTAATTTATGACTTAACTAGAGATAGGGACATGGAACCAAAAGGGCGTCATGGAATGCTAATAATCCGACTCACATGTAATCGAACCAGTGGACCTAAGATCTCTAGTATTTATAGACCAATTTCCTCACATGTGTGCACTGAGGTAGTTGACATTGTCATCACCAACCTCTAGGTGTCCAATTAACCTAGACTTTCTTAATCGACATAGCCTTTTCGAATCGATTGGTGGCGACTCTTATATGGTACTTAAAGATTGTTATCATCTTTGCATCCTAGAGATTCTCGAATCTAGAATTTGAGAACATCATAGGAATCGAGGCTCCACTAGCCGGGGATCTCATATTTGCAAAATTGGATGTGCTACAAGTCACATTTGAATTTCCCAAAAGAGTAAAAAAATTATTTTACTTTGTTAAACAGTTGTAAAAATACGATGTGACTTTAAATGCTAATTATATTTCAAAAAATCATCCGTTTAACATTGTATGACGGTTTGACAAATTATTCTTTTTTTAAACGTAAAGAGAGAAGAAAAGAAAAGATTTACAACAGAATTAAAAGAAAATGCGACGCAATCAAATGCATTCACAGTAAAATAAGACGTCACGCGCCAGAATTATCGAAAAACTATAACTTTATGGATATATGTTGTTGTGGAGTCTCTGTCATGGACATGCAAATAATTAAAAGTCAAAGGCAAATAATTAAAGGTCAGATTCAGTTCCCCCTTTGGAATGTGGTTGTGATGGTGGGGCATCATCCAATATTCTATTCCAACAGATTTTAAGCCATCTTCTAGGAAAATCAAATGTGATGGCTTTGAAAGAGTCGGTATGCAAATTCGCTACTTCATTCTCAAAAGGAAGAATATAAAAAATGATTGAACCTGAGAGCATAAGGATATGAGAAAATTAGGTTTTTCCATTGAATTCAGGACCTCATATTCTAATACAATGTGAAATTTTGTGGGATCACCGTCAATTATTCTAAAAACTTAAGCTGTTAAATGATGACATGATTTAGTATTTTAATGTAATCTCTATCAGATCAAAAGATTCCCAAACCAACGTGAGCAGGTGATATTTACTATTGCTGACTTTTCTATGTATCATTTTCTTAATGATAAATTGATCACAATGCCCCCCCTTGTATATGTTGCTGAGCAATAATCGAGGAAAGGGCATGTGCAATGAGGAGCTGATACGAAATTCAATGTGTACCATCTTCAACTCGGTTGGCATTTGGCATCTTGGGAGTTGGGACCTCTCTCAAGTCTGGAGGCTTTCTTTTAGTTTTCCTTTTGTATTGTATTCTTTTGAATCTTCTAAGAACCCCTTACATGTAAAAAGCAACCAATTTTTGTTTAATCGAAACTCACCTAACCATCAAATGTGATAATCACGAACAATTATGAGATGGGGTTATCGAATCAATTCTAAACATATTGTACGGATATCGATTTAATTTTTTTTTCTTTAATTTTGTCAATTCAGTCCTAAACATTCATGTGAAATTTTCAATGTACTTATTTTTGGGCAATTTATCGGCCATGATTGGAGTGCCGCATTAGCGATTTCTGGCAAAAATTGACTGGAATGACTATATTGAAATTTTGCTCAAAAGTTTAGGATTACATTTGGTATATGTATAATAGGTTTGAGATTGATTGAGTAATTTTTCCCCTATAACATTAGGTACTTTTGTATTCTTCCTCTCCACGAGTCAATACTTTGTCAACCTACCACATTTCATGTACTAACATTTTTCTAAATCGTATCCAAGGCCCGATACTTTATTCGATTTTATGACAATGTGTTATCCTCATATCCCCTCTTAAGTTTCGAAAAAAATTTGCAGAGAATATGTTGAATCTAATTGCTAACATTTACTTTATGATTTCTTTTAACCCTATGAAGTGGATTTAGGGGTTAAGGTACATACTTGTATGTTGATTAGGTTCATGACACAATGCTAATTTGTTGTTGACACCTCAAATTTTTCTAAGATTTCAAAAGATTTACTTAATTGACCTAGGTGATCGAAAGTTGTCAAGATTCGATCAGACAGAATGCAAGGCACAAAACTTCCTTTCAATCTATAAATGGGACATAGCCATGAATACAAATCTTTTGATATTCATATTGCCCTCCAAATTCGACCGTCAATTTTCGGCCCTCCGGGATCAATTGGTCTTTTTCGCAGTGTCGAGAAGTCGTCATTTTCTAATTTTAAACACATGTCATATCACTTGTCATTTGCACGTCTTTTTATGAATTGTCATATCAATTTGTATGTTATTCGCTCATATCTTAATCAATTCTATGTTATTCACTCATGTAGTATTTGGTTTTTCACGTCTTATTGCATGTCATTCGCTCATTACGTAGTCAATTTCTACGTTGTATTGCATGTCATTCTCATATGTTGTATCTAAATTGCCATGTCATTTTGCACCTTATTCATTCCTGCCATATTCGATGTTTTCATTATCTCACCTGTCATTTGCTCATGTCATATTCGATTTCTTTGTCATACCGTGTGTCATCCGTATCTCATTTGAAATGCAACATCATTTTGATTGTTATTTGCTCATGCCGAATTCGATTTCTACGCCATCATGCATGTCAATTTCTCACCTCATTTTGCATATCATGCGACATTTGGACATTTAAATAGATTGTCTTACATGTCATTCGTGTATGTCGCATTCGATTACCATGTCATTCGCTCATGTTATATTAGAAATTCACATTACATCAATACGTTATGCTCAACCATTACATATTCAGTCACCATGTTGCATTGCATTTGACTTCTAAGTCATATTTGTACTACTCATCAGGTTTCGATCTCCACCGTACCATATGGGAATTTTTTTGGCCATCACATATATGCGTGCATGTATAATATTTTCTTGGATATGACATATAATAAATTGGAAAAAAATCCAAATAAAGGCCCGAAGTGCCCTTATTTTCTCAAAAAAAGGTCCAAAGTGAACCTTATTTCAAATAAGGGCTCGAAGTGGCCAAGTTAGTTTCAAAGAAGGTCAATGCCAAATCTTTTGGTTAGTCAAGGGCATTTTCATTCTTTACTTTATTTTATTTCATTTCTCTGTATTTTTTCTTTCCTTTTCGTTGGTGGCTAGTCTCTAGTGATGGTCGGCCACTGGCGATGCCTAGAGAGGGCTAGGCGAGGGTTGCCCTCGCTCGATCTAGCGAGGGTTGCCTCACCCAGTGGCCAATGAGGGTCACCAGACGCTTGCTGGTTGCAAAAAAAAGAAAAGAAAAGAAAGAAAATAATAATAATAAAATTTAAAATTAAAATTGTCGTTTGATAAAAATGTCCTTGATTGTTCGGAATATTTGACCGACTGATGAGATCAAACCCTTTATTTGAAATTATCATAGTCACTTCAGGCTTTTATATAAAATAATGTCCACATTGAGTGCTCCTTTGAAAAAATAACAGTATTTCATGCCATAATTTGGAAACCACAACTATTCTGCATATAAAAAGTCCAATCCGAAACAAGATAACACGATAAAAGCAGAAATGCTTATCATTTCAATTATTCTACAATATAATCATTTTTTATTTATTTATAAATTCCTCCCCCCCTTGCTTATTATTTATTGTTTATCCGGTCCAAAACAGCAAGTCAACTCCAATCCAAGGAAGAAGCCCGAAGGGGGGAAAACGAGGAATGGTTGGGTTGTCCGATCGAACGTCCTCTTGCGCATCACGCCTCACTCCAAAAAGCGCAGCCAGATGCGCTTTATCCACTGCTCGGATCGAGAGTTGAATCCGAACTCCATCTCGTTGAATCTTCTCGTTCATGCACCTTCGAGAGAGATGATTGGTCGGCGTTCCTCACATGGCACCGATCTTTAGGGCACTAAGGATCAATCACGGTCCCTCCCCACAGCTCCCAGCATTTCGAATTGCCCCCCCAAATCGACGGTCCTCTCTCTCTCTCTCTCGCCCTAGCGCTCCTCCTCGGCCCGCGGCGTTTTCGCTCTGATCGGCGGCGATTCGGAATGCGGACCGGCTGTTGATGTGGAATCTCGGCTTCTCTTTCCAGGTATCCTTCGAATATCTGCTTCCGATTCCGTTGATTCCGCTTTGCTTTTGGGTTGCGCAGCCTATTTTGGGTGATGGGTTTGTGGGAGATTTGTGCGGTTCGACGAAATCTGTGCTTTGTGGAGAAGCCGGGGGGGCATTCTAGGGTTTTGTGGAATCGAGTGTTTTTTGTTTGGTTGCCGAGGAGATGGGGGTAAACGGAAAGAATGAGAACGGGCATGGACGATGATTTCCACACGCGTATTATTGCTATTGTTAGTTGTGTGAATTCGAGATATATGGATCTGAGTGAGACTAGCACAGGAAATCTGGCCTTGGATATTGATTTGTTCCTGGGTATCCGGAGTATTTTCTTGGTGCACGTGAGATAGAAATTTTCGTTTGCGATAGTAGAATAAGTTTCTTGGATAGTTAAAAGTATCCCTCGTGCGAATCGTGTACCTTGAACCTCGACCTTCTTTAGTTTACTGATTATGGGATCGAGAATCGGATGCAAAATGAAATTCTTTCTCTTGGACTTTCATCTTGTCCTGAATCAAACTGAAGTTCATGCCCATGAGCTTTTTTGATTTTCTTAGTTGTGAGAAAAGAAGTTTTGATGTATCTGTAAGACTTGATTTCTGTTTTCAGGGCCGTGGTGATCTCAGGATGGTTATGTGTGCTGCGGGATATTCACTGAATCTGATGGATAACCTCTTTCGATATCTTGTGGTTGGATTCTTGTGGGTTCCATTCACTACGGTACTTCTGAGGGGTCTCTGTGGTTTTGTGGACTGACGGATCGGTGCTTGGATAATTCTGTATTTGCTTTGATTTGTTTCGTGAGGATGTTAGGAAAGATGTTTGCTCTAACTATTGATTAGAAGCACAAGCTGGAATTAAGACGACAGAAAGCAAAATTTGTGGGAGAAGCTCTTCTAAGAGCACTGTCAATGGAGAGCCATCATCCATCGACGTTGTTGTCAATGGACTCTGGCTTTTTGTCTCACGATGAATTGGAGAGAGAGATACATGGCTCGATCATCCATGGAGGACCACCTGATATTAATCTCCCTTTGTCATCGAGGCCTAGTCCACCTCCTCTGGCTTGGAACGACCCCTGTGATATTTTAGTTGTTGGTTTGGGACCCCAAATTTACGAAACAGAGATGACTGTTAATATGCCAAAAGTGGGGCGTAAGAGCAACAAGCGCCTTGACAGTGTGTGGGGCGCTTGGTTTTTCTTTACTTTCTACTTCAGGCCTGTTCTGAATGAAAAGTCAAAGTCCAAAATAATTAAGGACCGTAATGGTGTGTCCGGCTTCGAGAAATCAGACTTGCAGCTCGATGCTTTCTTGGTTCAGCACGACATGGAAAACATTTACATGTGGGTTTTCAAGGAGAGGCCTAATAATTCTCTTGGCAAGATGCAGCTGAGAAGCTACATGAATGGGCATAGTCGGCAAGGGGAACGTCCATTTCCCTTTAGCGCGGATAGGGGTTTTGTGCGTTCTCATAGGATGCAGAGGAAGCACTACCGCGGCCTCTCCAATCCCCAGTGCGTTCATGGGATTGAAATTGTGCGGACACCCAATCTTGCTGGTCTTGATGAGCAAGAGTTGAAGAGGTGGATGGAATTGACTGGCCGAGATATAAACTTTTCCATCTCTATGGAAGCTAGTGACTACAGTTCCTGGAGAAATCTTTCGAGCACTGAGTTGGAGCTTGAACGGCCGCTGCCTCTATCAAAGTGCAACACAAATCTTCAATCTAGGAAGTTGCTCAATGGCTGTGGTTTAAATCTGTCTACCCAGCCATCAGACCATAGTAATGGTGACGTAGTCGATCTGTCACCCGTTCACTACAAAAGGAAGAAAGAGTATTCTCCAAATGGAAATAGTGAGGAGTTAAATTTATCAAATGGTTCTCATTCTGACAGAGGTTTGGATCTGAAAATTCACTCTGTAGAGCCATCATGGTTTAATGAATTTACTGGGGTCATGAAGAATGTCTGCGGCCCTGCTACAGCAGCGAAAACGATATATGAAGATGATGAAGGGTTTCTGATCATTGTCAGCTTGCCTTTTGTAGATCTTCAGAGGGTAAAAGTTACATGGAAGAACACTAATTCACATGGGATCGTGAAGATATCCTGCGTCAGTACAGCTTGCATACCTTTTATTTCAAGACACAACAGGACCTTTAAGCTAACAGATCCAACACCGGAGCACTGCCCTCCAGGGGACTTCATTAGAGAGATTCCCCTACCAGCCCGCATTCCAGAAGATGCTAAGTTGGAAGCATATTGTGATGAGACGGGAACATTGCTCGAGATCATTGTACCCAAGCATCTTACAGGACCTGAAGAACATGAGGTTCATGTATGCTTCCTCCCCCTCCACTTGGAGTGATTGAGCATTGGTCAGCTGCGAGGAGGGATTAATGCACATGTAATGTTCGGCATTATTATGGTTGCTGCTCGTTGTTAACTTAGTTTATCTCGTAGAAGGCATAGATTGAAGTCTGTATTCTCTCTGGATAATATTCCATGTCTTTGTACTTTAATTATTGATTTCTCAACTCCCATCGCCTTATGCATTCTTTTTTACGTGAATATTTTGTTGAGATAGGGATGGGGAAAATTCATTTCCCACCTTGCGAGAAGGTGGTTCCATGCTTCTTAACTATCTCTTGTTTCTCCTCTTCATTACTTCAACTTTGATGTATTTACCTTAATGATGTTTATTTCAGTAATTTTGGTCTGGTGGGATTTGAAAATCTTACCTTGATGAAATAAAAACCATTTAGCGAGGTACGACGAGGTACTTCTTTGATGTTGTCCATCCTTGTTCTTTTTGTAGTCTAGTGGTCTTCTGTCTTCATTCAAAACTTTTGCATGACAATGATCTTTCGTTGAGATGTTTCCCCTGTCTGATAACGGACTTTTTGTTCTACAAGAAACTAAATAGAGTCCAACTTGGTTACACAGCTCACATCTTAGGTGAAGGCGATATCTCATTTACACAGCTCACATCTTGTCCAGATTTTGTAAGAGACAGTTCTTAACAAGTCTGAGAAAACGAGGGGAAGTTGTTGCTTGATTTCCTATAAGAGGAGAGATTGTGCTTGGTTATTCCTGCTGATTGAATGAAAAAGTAATACCAAATGTAAAATTCAGAACCATGCCTTTTTCTCTTTTTGAGAAACCCTCTGTAGAAATTGGAAAATTGAACATAGGAACCCCTTAAAGAAAAGCATAAGATTTGTCTAAATTCAAATGTTGCCCTAAAACTCTCCCGGGACTTAACATGAGATGGTCGTGCAGTGATGATCCCTGGATGACGGACAATGATGTGAGTATGCTAAAGCACTGGAGTCCTGATTCCTGAGTCAATACGAGGTGTTAGGCACAGCAATGATCGATCCCGTGTGATTTTCCTTTGCAACAATATGAATGTCCGCGGCTGTGAACTTGTATCTTTGCAACACACAGCGAATTCAAGAACTCCACAGATCTTATGTTTTCGTGTCATTTGCACTAGACGGACAAACTGATGATAGACTACCATGTTTTACCTGTTTTTGAACAATGGACAATTGCCGTATATGCTTTGTGGGAAACATTAACTGAAGATTCAGCCGCAGGACAGAAGGCTTCTGGGTTCATTTACCTGTGAGTTGGAACCCTGACCTTGTGGCTTGCCTTGTGCATCACATTCAAACATTCACATGTTTCTCTAGGAGTAGGAGAATTAGATTTGGGTCCAAGAGTAGTTGCCTCAGTGGAGTTCACTTGATGCGTCTTATCCTTTCATTTAGCTCTACAGACAAGCTAACAGAGCAGAGCAAGCAAACGTATGAATCATAAGAAACGGAGCATGGCAAGCGAGCGAGCATTTAGTGTAGAGAGAGAGAGAGGGGGGGGCTTGACTTTCCTGTAAATTCTCTGTGCCTAACAATTTCAGCTGTTAAAGCCTAAACGCATTGTCATCGGGGATAATTGTCCAAAAAGTCCAAAACCTATTATACGGTAGCCAATTCAGCCTTAAACTTTTTAATTGTGCCAATTTAGTTCTAAACCTTTTTTTTGTGTCAATTTAATCCTAAACCTTTTAAAAATTCGCCAATTTAGTGCTAAACCTATTATTTGGATATTTGGCCGAAATGACTACGCTAGCAAATCGTAAAAAGGTCTAATTTTAAATTGGCAAATCATTAAAATGTTTAGGACTAAATTGGCACAATTGAAAGGTTTAGGACTAAATTGACAAATCATCAAAATATTTATGACTAAATTAAAAGGTTTAGAATTGAATTGGTTTCTATACAATAGGTTTATGACTTTTTGGACAATTTTCCCATCTAATCGCGCTCATCTCTTGCTACAACGCTCTCCTCTAACATACTTCCTCATTCGACAAAACATCTTTTTCTTCGTACTCTCATCTTGAGAAGCCTAGCAAATAGCTTAAACTTCCGAAAGACATGAATCGATATGAATTGAATATACCTAAGTTTTATAGCTTTGTAAGCGTAACCAACAAAAATAGTGTTTTTGAATTACAAGCCTTGACACGATCACGAAACCTAATCGAGACACGTGAACATGAATTGCCAGCCTTTATGACAACAAGATATAACCATTAAAAGCAAATAAAAAGTAGTTCATGTGATCTTATGCTTCTTCCAAAATGTGTCCTTATTAAGCAAAATTTAGCTTTTTGCTCGATTTTGTAATTTAATGGACCTAAATTTCAAATTGTCGATGCATGACCAGAAATCTCAATAGCATATTACCATATTGGTAAACCTATCAAGATGATCTAATGTTTAGCAAGAAACTTTTCATATTCTCTGGTGAATTCTCAGCTATTATAAAATAATATTGTTCGCTCACTTCATAAGACTACTTTCCTTAATGTCCCGTTATGTCACCGTTTGTTTCGCAAAAAATTGAATGATTTGAAAAGCATATTCCTAAAAATAATTGCTTGTATCATTTACAAAAATGAATAAGGGAATTTTTTTTTTATCGTCCACGAAAATATTTAAATAAAAATTATTGTTGATAATGAAAATATTTTCATTGACTAATTATTTCAAGCGCTACAATCGATCATTTTTAGAAAAAACGTTTTCCAAATTATTCATATTCCGCAAAACAAACGAAATATAGATTTTTGGTCAATATCGTATCAACGGCAAATTTCAATCACATTTTTTGACGAAACAAAGAGCGCATCAAACAAAACAATGATACAACGGACTCAAAACAATTACACATATGTGCTACTTTTTTTTTTTTGTCTTCATCTTTTTTCATGTAATCTCTAAAGAGCAAGATTGATAAATTAATATAAGTGTACTGAAAATTCTAAAACTTGTCACGAAATTATAATCAAGTCTTAAAATTTGCCACGAAAGTGCAATCGAATCCTAAAACTTGTTACAAAAGTGCAATCGAGTCTTAAACTTTCAAAACGTGCAATTAACAGAAGGACTTGATTGGATCAATTTGATAAGTTTTAGGATTCGATTGTACTTTCTAAAATTTTTATAACTCGATTACATTTTCGTGACAAGTTTTAAGATTTAATTGCATTTTTTTTAAGTTTTAAGACTAAATTACAATTTCGTGATAAGTTTTAGGATTTTCAGTACACTTATCCAATAAATTAAATACCTAACATTATAATTTGTTTGTATTGTCAGTTCATTTCATCTCTCGATGATTTTGCACTAATCAAATTACTTGAGATAACGAAATCTCAATTGAGAATTAATGCATTGAGCTCGTCTTATTCTTTTGTCATTTATTAGTACTAGATTGCTGTCCCGACAGGATATCGTTCAGACTACCGCACCGCGAGGGCGTGAAGACTCGAACTTTTGGTAAAATTGTTATGCGTTTGGACACACATTGTTTCCATTCCAATATGTTTCGACCTTTTCAATTTTGGAATTATATACAGGAGTAAGAAAATATGTTACTTACGTATTCCCTACGGAAGAATTTGCCAGGTGTTGCCGACATGCCCCTGGAGCCCCACCACATCGCGGTACTTTCCGGAACCCGCCAGCGTGCTTTTTCGAAAAGTCTTCCCTAGCCAGTCGGAGCCCCAGTCCGCGCCTCCTCGTTCTCGTCCGCTCGTTCGCTCTCCCACGCCCATCGGGCCGTCCATCCACCACCCCCTATCCAACGGCTGCGAATCACCTCGCCGAACCTTCTGGAACCCTCAAAACCCTAACGCCACCTGCCCCCCATAAATACACATGGTTCCGTCTTCCTTCTTCACTTTCACGCTCGCGCGCCTCTGAAACTCTCTCTCTCTCCCTCCCTCTCTCAATCCGTCGATCTGCCGAAAACCGATTCAAAAATGGCCGGAAAGGGAGAGGGACCGGCGATCGGCATCGATCTCGGGACCACGTACTCGTGCGTCGGCGTGTGGCAGCACGACCGCGTCGAGATCATCGCCAACGACCAGGGCAACCGGACCACCCCCTCCTACGTCGCCTTCACCGACTCCGAGAGGCTCATCGGCGATGCCGCCAAGAATCAGGTCGCCATGAACCCGATCAACACCGTCTTCGGTAAGCGTCTCTCCTCGTTCGGGTTCGGTTTCGAGCGCGTTTGTGTCGCTACTGGTCTGAATTTCTGCCAGATCTGATTGATGTTGGGTTGATTCGCATGTTTCTGCTGTTTAGTTTTCCCTGATCTGCGATGTTTACTAGTGGTGAGCTACATGAGTTAGGGTAGGTTAGGACGAATAGATCTGTAGGTTCGAACGTAGGTTGTTGTGTGACTGACGGGTGTTAGCTACGATCAAGTCTCGATCTACCGTTAGTATTGGCTGTGTATTTGACAATGAGCTAGCCTACTGGATTAAGGTAATTAGAAATTAGTTGGAGAATTGCTGGTTGTTCTGAACTTTTTCTTTACTTGATGATTTGAGCTGCATAATTATTTAGCGTGACCGATTCTTGCCAAATCGTCTTAGTAGACTCCGTTGTGGCGCGCCCTAAAGGAGATTTGGCAAATAGGAGTTGTACGGGACCGTCATGTGGCCTTCACTGTGGATTTCTTGTGGCATTTCTCTTTCATATAAATTTATATTGTCGCGTTCATGCCGCTCAGTGTTTTGGCCATTGAAGCAGCTTGGCAACCTTCTAGTCAAGTTTTTAGTAGTATTTCAACTGTTTTTTAGTAGCCATTGCTTAATTTATCTGTGTGGTTTGTCGATTTAAATGCTTCTATGTCATAGTTACCTCACTGTGTTTGCATTTTTTGTTTGCAACCTCAGATCATTTCCATACCCATGGTGTTCTAATCTGTATTTGATTACATAACAGATGCTAAGCGGTTGATTGGAAGGAGGTTCAGTGACTCCTCGGTTCAGAGCGATATTAAGCACTGGCCCTTCAAGGTCATTCCCGGCCCTGGTGATAAGCCCATGATTGTTGTCAACTATAAAGGTGAAGAGAAGCAGTTTGCTGCTGAGGAAATTTCGTCCATGGTCCTCATAAAGATGCGTGAGATTGCCGAGGCCTTCTTGGGTTCGACTGTTAAAAATGCAGTTGTCACCGTCCCTGCCTACTTCAATGACTCCCAGAGGCAGGCCACCAAGGATGCTGGTGTCATTGCAGGGCTCAATGTCATGCGTATCATTAATGAGCCAACTGCTGCGGCCATTGCTTATGGTCTTGATAAAAAGGCCACCAGTGTTGGAGAGAAGAATGTGTTGATTTTCGATCTTGGTGGCGGTACTTTTGATGTGTCCCTCCTAACCATCGAGGAGGGTATCTTTGAGGTGAAGGCAACAGCCGGAGACACTCATCTTGGTGGGGAGGACTTTGATAACAGAATGGTGAACCACTTTGTGCAAGAGTTCAAGAGGAAGCACAAGAAGGACATCAGTGGAAATCCGAGGGCTCTAAGGAGATTGAGGACATCTTGTGAAAGGGCGAAGAGAACGCTCTCTTCGACTGCCCAGACGACAATCGAAATTGACTCTTTGTATGAGGGTGTGGATTTCTACTCTACAATCACTCGTGCCAGATTTGAGGAGCTCAACATGGACCTCTTCAGAAAGTGTATGGAGCCAGTTGAGAAGTGTCTCAGGGATGCTAAGATGGACAAGAGCACTATCCATGATGTTGTTCTTGTGGGTGGTTCCACTAGGATCCCCAAGGTGCAGCAGCTATTGCAGGATTTTTTCAACGGGAAGGAGCTCTGCAAGAGCATCAACCCTGATGAAGCTGTGGCTTATGGTGCGGCTGTTCAAGCTGCAATTTTGAGCGGCGAGGGCAATGAGAAGGTCCAGGACCTATTGCTGCTGGATGTCACCCCCCTTTCTTCTGGTCTGGAAACTGCTGGAGGTGTCATGACTGTGTTGATCCCAAGAAACACCACAATCCCCACTAAGAAGGAGCAGGTGTTCTCCACCTACTCGGATAACCAACCTGGAGTCCTTATCCAGGTTTATGAGGGTGAGAGAGCCAGAACAAGGGACAACAACTTGTTGGGCAAGTTCGAGCTCTCGGGCATTCCTCCGGCACCTAGGGGCGTTCCCCAAATTACCGTCTGCTTTGACATCGATGCCAACGGTATCTTGAACGTCTCTGCTGAAGACAAGACCACTGGCCAGAAGAACAAGATCACCATCACCAATGACAAGGGGAGGCTGTCCAAGGAAGAGATCGAGAAGATGGTCCAGGAAGCTGAGAAATACAAGTCTGAGGATGAGGAGCACAAGAAGAAGGTGGATGCTAAGAATGCTCTGGAGAATTATGCCTATAACATGAGGAACACGATCAAGGACGAGAAGATCAGTGCCAAGCTCTCTGAAGGGGACAAGAAGAAGATCGAAGATGCCATCGACCAAGCCATCCAGTGGTTGGACTCGAACCAGCTGGCCGAGGCAGACGAGTTTGAAGACAAGATGAAGGAGCTCGAGAGTATCTGCAACCCCATCATTGCCAAGATGTACCAGGGTGCAGGTGCGGATATGGGTGCTGGCGGTATGGATGAAGATGGTCCTGCTGCTGGCGGTAGCGGTGCTGGGCCCAAGATTGAGGAGGTCGACTAAGCGGGGTGGAGTTGTTGTTAAAGAGACCACACGCCAGGTCACGAGCATTTCGATTTTTTTAGCCGACAGTAACTTGCTTCATTTCGTGGGAAGCACATATGTAGCTCCTATTATTGGCGTTTGTCGTTAATTTCTCTGCGATTTCGAGAAGACAAGGGGATTTTGAGCCTCCATCATCTTCTTATCTTCCGCCTACCATGCACGTTTCGTTCCTGTTCTTTAGTGTGACATTGATGAGTGGACGAGAGCTGCTTTGGTCCTCCAATTGTGTAAGTGGTTCGGTATATATACGTATACTGTACCCAATCGGCCCTCAAATGGGTATGTACCTTCGGTCTGATCCCTTTTGTTTGGCCTTCAGGGGATTGAGTTAGCTCGTTGCATGAAAAATGGTGAAGCCCAAGGTTCCATTCATATTTGAGGTGTCGAAACATGACAGTTGATGACCCCCTACGCTTTTCAAAAGCCAAACTTTAACTCCAACTAGCCTAAAAAGAATAGAAAGAATACATTATATCACAACCTCTTGCTTGCCTAGGGTTGCCTTATTGACAAGTTGGAAGACGCCAGTAGAAGCTGCCTTAAGGTCAGTAGGATTTACCTGTTAGCGATGAAAATTGGAATGAAGCTTAAAATAATCAACTCATGAAGCACGGCCAATTCCCATGTGCCTCTAAAATGGCTAACGTCTGCTGGTTTCCGCCGGTCGAACTGGAGTGTACTTTAACTTGGAGCAAGAAATCCTACCTTTGATTATAAATCCAACTTATCTAGAGAATCTGCATGGAGCCTCTTTATAAAGGGTGTGACACTGTAAGAAATCCCTCCGCAATAGAGATCGACAATCCTAAATGACAATCCGACATCTAGACCTTGTTCTTGTTGTTGTCACTAAACCAGTACAAATCCTCTTGAGTATGGATGGCGTAGTACGTTCTAGAGCAACCAAGTGATGTACATTCACTTCACTTGTCAACTTGAGGCTAGTTTCGATTGAGTAGCCACATATCAAATATATCACTAACTAATCAACTTATAACAATTCGATCTATTTTAGCTTCTTTTTCTAGGGGTATAGTTGTGGCCTATATAATTTAATGAACTTAATGGACCGGATCTCTCTTTCTCTCTCTCCAAAGGTTCTTATGATAAGGGAGTCTCCTATGGATCCTTGGTGTCGATTACAAGTATACCTCACCACAAGAGAGGTAGCAAGTTATCACTTGGGGCTTCCGTGGCCTGTCCGTTTACATTGTAGTGAAGCGGGCTCTATAGACGCATTTTTTACACATCCAAGCCTTCTCAATTGAAACTGTATCTTTTTCCTTCTCTGCCCCCGATAGCATCTTCTAAGTGTTTTACATCCAAGAGATCTTAAGGTTCGGACGTAGCCTCAAACGAAGTAATTTAAGGACTTACTTAGGTTCAAACTAACTAATCAACTTATAACAGTTCGATCTATTTTAGCTTCTTTTTTTGGGGGTATAGTTGTGGCCCATAGAATCTAATGAACTTAATGAATTGGATGTGCCTCTCTTTCTCTCTCTCTCTCTGAAGGTTTTCATGATCAGGGCGCCTCCTATGGATCCTTGGTGTCGATTATAAGTGTACCTCACCACAAGAGAGGTAGCAAGCTATCACTTAGGGCCTCTGTGGCTGGTCCAATTGCATTGCAGTAAAGACGAGTTCCACAGATGCGTTACTTATTTTAACATGTCGGTGCCCGCACTCCCAAACCCCCTCAATTAGAACAATATCCTTTTCTTACCCTGTCTCCGGCAATACTCTCTAAGTGTTTTACATACAAGGGATTTCGAGGTCTAAGCGTGGTCTTAGACGAAGTAGTTTAAAAACTTACTCAAGTCAAAACTAACTAATCAACTTATAACTGTTTGATCTATTTTAGCTTCTATTTCTGGGGGTGTAGTTGTGGCCCATAAAATCTAAAGAACTTAATGGACTGGAGTTGCCTCTCTCTCTCTCCAAAGGTTCTCATGACTTTACGGAAAGAGCCATGGCTTATCTAGTCATCAATCAATCTTGGCCTGGGACTCCCACTAAAAGAAATAGCGTTGAAGATTAATCAGCAATTAAGCACTTAAACTAAACTAAACCAACCATTTGTAGAAAAACTGAGCCACATAAAGACTATAGGCCAAAAATTATAAGGAAGGTACGTTTAAGCTGTTGAAAAATTTAACTACTCATGAATATGCGGCGAAGATGGATTTGAGTAAAGGTGTGTCGGGGAATAAATTGTGATGTGAATATATCCCGTATCACCAAGATGCCAGCTTTTTGGAGGAACTGAGAACTTATATCTTAATGAATTATGGGAATCATTTCTAATACTTTTATAAGCCTTTAGTGATAATTAAAAGTGTGATTGATTGCCATATAAAAATGACCTCAATAATTAAGAAGGTATAAAGGAATATAAAACACCCGTATCAACAAAGAGCATTACGATAAGCTGATTTTGAAAACTATGTTAATCGTGATATTAAAGTGTGATATATCGTTTCTTATATCGATATATCACCCATTTAAAGTTTTTACATTCCTACGGACCGTATTATTAGAATAATTCATTTGACTTTGAATTTACTTCGAAAGATTAAGGGTGGATTTGGTTCAGCATTTGGAAGGAGCTTTCAGTCTGAATGCTCTTTTGTGAAATGCTGAACTGTTTGGTAAGTTTTTTCCAAATGAGCATTCGACCAAATGCTGACTTTAGGAAGGCTGAAATGCTGAATGCTGGAGGGACCAGCATTCAGCACTTCTGCCTTTCCAAGGCCAGCATTTGGCTGAATGCTCCATTAAAAAAAAATTGCCAAACAGTTCAGCATTTCGCAAAGGAGCATTCAGGTTGAAAGCTCCTTCCAAATGCTGAACCAAACCCACCCTAAGTCCTCACAAAAAAAAAAAAACTTATAAAACAAGTAAATGGTGCTTCAATAATGCACCTCATGAACCTTTTTTCCCTTTTCAGTAAATAATGCTCTTCAATGGAGTAATTCTCTATGGAAAAGCTCACTTCCCTAGTTTCAGCGTACTTATCATATGTTTGCGAAATCTGAATCTTGTATTTATGCACGTGTAACCCCCGAATCTAGAGCCGCTTGGCGTTCTAACCTAGGGTAAACGGACTCACTCCTGATCGGTGTCCCTTGCTCAAAGGGACCTCCAAAAAGGGTTTTCCTGAAACAAGTAAGGGCCAAGAGATTGATAGTTGAACCTGACGGAAGTCAGTGCTGTGTCAGCGTCAAGTCGGGCGGGAGTTCATGACAATGACTCTCCGGGGCACTAATTACTTGGATGTGGTAAAATCACCCTTACTAAGCACCTCTCTAATTGAAGCTCTTGACTAAAATATTGGAGCCACTTGATGCCGATACCCAATGCCTGATTACTTTTCATATAATAAATGATTAAGAAAGATTGTTGATTAAACAATAATAAAGAAGGATTAAGATACAACCTGCATCAGAAGGTTCTTAACCCAAAACAAGAAAAGCACACAGGTCACATATATAGTTCTTTTTCAGTAATTATAATCCATCATTGCCCCAATTCAACTATCGAAACTTACAGTACGGTCCATCCACTATGGTTATTATATTGTCCTAGCCAAGCCTATGATGCGGAAACACCTAAAAGCTCCGCCTTTTGCCAGCTTCTGCTTTATCTTCATCACATGATAATCTTCCTGACTTATGACAAAAGAATCTCGCATATACATATAAAAATTATTAAGGAGTTTCCTGTCAAGTTGCCAATAAAAAAGATATTTATTGTAATGACCCGGTTTGACAAGAGCGGAGAGTGATTGCCGAGGCTAGAGGGTTCAGATAATGAGCGGCTCCTAACAGGCTTTTGGGATTATGGAAGGGATAGGAATGAATTGAATTGCATACAGAACAGGAGGAGAGTGTGTCTGGAATATATATGTGAAAACTGAAATTAACTCACGGAGACGTCTTTTGACGTAACAACATGCTTTGCTTTGAAACTCCAAAGTTAAACGTGCCCAAGCTAGAGCACTACCAGAATGATTGACCTCCTACGAAAGTGCTTGCCTGTAAGCCAAAGAACAAAACCATGAGGCTCGGAATGAGACTGATCAAAGCGGACAATATTAATCCAAAGACGCCACATTCATAATTTCAAATGTATTGAATTTTCTTCTATTATATGTATAACCAATACTCGGAAATTAAACTACCTCGTGTTAAGTACTTAACTAGTAGACAATTACACAAATAATAAAAAAGAGAGCACTTCATATGGAGGGAACACTACTTCCTAGGCTTGTCCCGTTGCTAGGGTTTTGGAATATAAAAATCCAGGCCAGGGTAAGATTCAATTCATCATTTTGAAAGTGGTTGTGGTAGTGGGGCATCATGGAAACTTTTATTGGGAGTCATCTACTCGGAATATTGAACGTGGTGATGGCTTTGTAACGAGTCAGTATGCAATTTTGCTACTTCATTCTCAAAGGAAGGAAAACAGTTGGTTGGATATAAAGACATTAGAATATACTGAAGACCCAGGAAAGCAATTATTCATTCAGATATGGAATCAATTCCTATTTAAGTTTTTATTTTGTTAGTTTATCTTTTTCATAATTCAATCTCATATTTTCATAGGATTTTCTAGATATAGATATGTGTTATTGTTATCTTGTAAGAAAGCTTACCTTTGAATATAGTGACAGAATATCGACATTATTCTTTATTGCACTTCGAATGTGTGTGCGCCTCGAACTGATAGTCATTCATGAGAATTCTGCACAATAATTAAGAATGCAAAATTAACAAAATTAACTACAAAGTTATATCTTTCCGTGCAACTGGGGAAAATAATGCCAATTTCCGTCCATCACAGATTGGCGCATTACATAGTTAGCGTGTGGGATGTGGATAATATTTATAATTTATAATCCACAAAATTACAAGCATAGTTGCAAGAAGTTTCTTTCTTTCAGAGATGGAGAAAAAATATAACTCTAAAAATAGGGTTGTAAGAAGAGGACTTCCCAAATCGTTAACTGTGAAATCACGTTCAAACATGCTTAATTTTCAGTTCGTTTTAGAAGATCACGTGCGTTAGTGTCGGTATGATCGCGCACTTAAAGCTCAAGAAATTCTTCACTCACTATGATGTTCTTTTGACATGTACTCACTCAATTCCAAATAATATACATTTTCTTGACATGGTTATCTGATCATATATCAATGACTTCTTGCTATGTGATTCCCACTATAGTTATAATACACGTAAAGGGGAAAATCAAATCATAGTCACTATATAAAAGAAAAGTTCTCGAAAGAATTTAATTTAACTTTTAAAAACATAATATAAAATTATTATAGACAAATTAAGATGAAAAAGTATCATACACAATTCAAAATTAACAGATAACAAGTAGGGAAACATCTAAGGAGGACATATATACACAATCAAATTAACCGAGTCATATGTGCACACAGCCTAATTTGTGGTTAAAAGGACTGTGAAGTTCTTTCATAGCGAAGCATGTATTATAAAATCGAACTGTTGATGCACACATTTATATTTTAGTGTAGTTAGTGAGTGGGATATATGATGTCCATGATTGTAATCCACGGTCAAGGCACGGTTGCAGAAAAAAATTTTCAACCAGAATTTGAGAAAAATATAGCCCTAAAAAGAGAGTTGCAATGGGAGGACTTTCCATGTTTTAACCCATGTTAATATTAATCACATCCATTCATACTTAATTTATAATTTTGGTGAAAAGATCGCATGCATTAGTGTCGATATGATCGCACACACAAAGCTCTTAAAATTCTTCACTCACTATGATGTACCTTTGGAATGTGCTCCCTCACTTCCAAATAATTTACATTTTCTTGACATGGTTGTCTGATCAGATATCAATCAATTCTTGATCTGTGATTCCCACTATAGTTATGCAGGGAAACAAGAGAGAAGTGCAGATGCAACCTCCATCAGATCAGCAGATTACTAAACCAACAGGAGCAGGTCATACCTGAGGCACACATAAATCCATAATGATTGCTAATTTTTAAACTCAAAAAGCACATTATTTATGGCAATAATAATCCTAGTGGGGACACCAAAATGTCTTTAAGCTAAGGCCCATTTTAATATGGCGTCTTTGACCCATCAACCCACTGCTGCTTCTACCTGATTAATATAAGGAAAATGTGTGGTTTCCCCAATTTTGTGTGTGATTATCCTAATAAGATGGCATTAATTGCTGACTTTTTAAATAATATATTCTTAATGACAAATTGATAACAATACCCACTTATATATGTTGCTGAACACCAATCGAGGAAAGGGCATGTGCAATAAGGAACTGATACGTAATTCAATGTGTACATCTCCAACTCGGTTTGCATTTGGCATCTTATAGCCGTGACCTCTCAAGTCTCAAGGGTTATATATAGGAAAAATTTATAGATATTTTATAAACTTTGGCTCAGTGCATCGTGGTCTTTAGACTTTTAATTTATTTAATGTGGAATATTCAATCTAGTCCCAAACTTTTAATATATTAGATCTAATCTCTCAACTGTCAATAACAAAGTCAAATTAGTTCTTCATTATTATTGACATGTTTTCATGATCACACTATCGCCTAAATCAACAAAAAGATATGCTATATTTTTTTATACTTTTTACCTTTTTAGTCTTTATATATATTACTATACTAAACTTCCGTTTAAGTATATTTCATTTTATGATCTCTATAATACTAAAAAAATATAACCCCAAATATTGGATTCATATTCCTTTTATTTTCGAAATAAGTATTTTCATAAAAGTATTAATAACGATATTAGTTTATCTATAGATTTCTCGTACTTATATTGATCTAAATCATGTTCCTAACTTTTCATATTGATAAAATTTTCAATTTTTTTTGTTTCTTGTTTTCCTAATTAAATTTAATTAAATCTATAAATTAGGAAATTTAAATAGTGAGAACACTAATAAAACTCTAAATGAAGTTTTATTTTTACTATTATAGAAATCATAAGCTAAAATATGCTTAAATAGAACTATCATAATACTTATAAAGACAAAAAGGGTAAAAAAGTAATAAAAAGATAGCCATGTTCTTTTTGTTGATTTAAGAAATGGATTGAAATGAAAAAGTATTCTAAAATCTGCGTAATAAGGTAATTATGAAACTTTTGACTTTTTTGTGTAAAGTTGAAAGACAAAATTAAATAAATTGAAATTTTAGGGACAAAATTGAACATTTATGAATAGTTCAAGGATCACATTGGACGAATTAAAAATTCAAGGATAACATTCTACTTTGGGCCAAAAATTTGAGACTATTTGTGTCATTCTCCCTTATATTTTACAGTTGAAGTTCCAAGTAGACCACTCGAGTTTTGGAATACTATTCTACACTCACATAGATTATGTCAAATTCATTAAAATACACTTGTGTGATTTTAATGTTTGCTGTATGACTTCTTTTAAAATCAGGGAAAATTACAAATAATGGCTCGAAGTGGACTTTGTTTAAATAAGGGTCTAAAGTGCCCTTATTTTCTCAAATAAAAGCATGAAGTGGCCATATCAGTTTCAAAAAAAGGTATGACTTCACTAGCTAGTTAAGGGCATTTTCGTCATTTATTTTATTTATTTTCTTCTTTTTTCCCATTTCTTTTTTTTTTCCCTCGCCTGGCTAGCGAGGGCCCGGCAACCCTCGCCAGTGATTGGCAAGGGTCACCTCGCCTAGGCCCTTGTCGGCCGCAAGCGAGGCGACCCTCGTGCAAATCTAGTGAAGGGAACCCTTACCAGATCGGGTAGGGGCGACTCTCGCTTATTGTCTTCAAGGGTGGCCTCACCCGAGTAAGGCAAGGTTTGCCTTGCCTTCGCCCTACCCGGGCGAGGGTGACCCTCGTCTAAGCCAGGCTGGCCCTCGCCTGTGGCCATCAAGGGTGGCCTTGCTCGGGTAGGGGCAAAGGCAAGGGTCATGTCGCTTGCCCTCATCCCATCTGGCAAGGGCTTCCCTCGCTGCCACTAGCGAGGCCATGGCCAATGATGGAGAAAAAAAAAGAAATGGGAAATAAGAAAAGGAAAAAGGAAAAAGGAAAAAAAAAAGAAAATGACGAAAATGTCTTTGACAAACTAGTGAGGTCAGACCTTTCTTTGAGACTGATATAACTACTTCAGGCTTTTATTAGAGAAAATAATGGCACTTCATGCCCCTATTTAAACAAAGATTCATTTCAGAATCTTATTTGAAAAAATGATGGCACTTTGGGCCTTTATTTGAAATTTTATCTTAAAATTATAATGTTGAGTTAGTGGTTAACAATCTTAGTCTTGTGTTGATTAGGTGCGCAACATAGGTCTAACTTGTTATGTCACTTAGTGTCACTTGTGTGATGATGATATTTATGTTATGATATCCTTTAACCTTATGTCATTTTGCATGTCCTTTGCTCATGCCGTATTCGATTTCTATGACATATCGCGTTTTTGTCGCCCATGTTTTATTTGAAATGTCATGGCACTTTGCTTGTTATTCACTCTATGCCACAACTGATTTCTATATTGTTAGGATTGTCAGTTTCTCACGTCATTCTGCATGCCATTCGAACATGTTGAGTTTGATTGTCTTACAGGTCATTCATGCGTGTCATATTTGATTACCATGTCGTTCGTGCATATTCCATTAGAAATTCACATCACATTGAGATGTCACACTCAGCCATTGCATATTCAATCACTCGTCCTATTGCATTCAACTTCCAAGTCATGTTCAATTACTACTTGTTCCATTTCTATTTTTATAACATGGTATTCGATATCTCATTCTCTGGCACGCATCATGCATTGAGTATTTGAACATATATGAACGCAAAAAAGGGGTTGCCCGTCATACAAGACGATGTGATCTTTTTCCCTGATTGCATCTCGATCAAAACTTCGATTCTCAAACTCTTTCGAGGAAAACGCGCAGTAAATGTGAATTTGGGCTTAGTCAAAGAGCTTGTGGTATCGAAAGGGTGCCACGGTATACATTTACAAATCCAATATGGAACAAGATGACACAGTCTAATCAGAAATGCCCAAAATGAATGATTTCTTTCAACTCCAACATGGAGGAAGCCAAGGGAGAGGAGAAAACTAGGGGATGGTTGTTGTTGGGGCTCTCTGATTGAGTGTCCTTTTGTGCATCACACCTCACTCCCAAAAGCAAAGGCAAATGCGCTTTTCACTGCTCGCCCCCGAGGGGTTGAATTGAAACTCCTTTTTCTGAATCTTGGATGTGCGGCTCCGAGGGAGATGATTGGTCGGTCCTCCTCAGATTCTACCAATTCTAGGGCATAAAAATCGATCCTGGTCCCTCACAGTGCCTCCAACTTCTCCCCAGTTCATCCCCAAAATTAGACGCCCCCCCTCTCTCTCTGTTCTCCACATTCCTTTTCCCCCTTCCCCCCTAGCGCTCGCCCTTAGCGTACGGCGTCCTCCTTCTTTGATCGACGGCGACTGGAAATGCGGACCGACTGTTGATGTGGATTCTTGGCTTCTCTTTCCACCGGGTATACTCTTCGTCATATCTGCTTCCAATTCGTCGATTTCCCTTTGCTTTTGTGTCGTGCAATTCGTTTTAGGTCATGGGTTCGTGGGGGATTTTGTTGGGTTCCACGGAATCTGTGGTTTTTGGAGAAGATGGGGGCATAGTAGGGTTTGCAGGATCGGGTGCTTTTTTGTTTGGCTGCCGAGAAATTGCAAGTGAAAGGAAAGAATGAGAAATTGCATGAACGATGATTTCGATACACGTATTGTTGCTATTGTTAGTTTTGAGAATCTGAGATGCATAGATCTTAGCGAGATTAGCACAAAAATCTGACCTTGGATATTGATTTTCTTCCTAGGTATCTGGAGGATTTTTCTTTGTGTATGTGAGATTAGAAGTCTTTCGTTTGCGATTTCTAACTCAATAGTACAGTACGAAGAAGTTCGTTGGATAGTGTAGAGTATCCCTTGAGCGAATCATGTTCCTCTAACCTCGATCTTCTTTAGTTTACCTATTATGGGATCGAGAGTCAGAATGAAATTCTTTCTATTGAGCTTTCGTTTTGTCCTGAATGAAACTGAAGGTCGTGCAAATGAACTTTTTTGTTTGTTAGTCGTGCTGAGAAATGAAGTTGTGATGTATCTGTAAGACTTGATTTCTGTTTTCAGGGCTGTGGTGATCTCAGGATGGTTACGTCTGCTGTTGGATATTCACTGAATCTGATGGACAACCTCTTTCGATATCTTGTGGTTGGATTCTTGTGGGTTCCCTTCATGACAGTACTTGTGAGGGGTCTGTGTGGTTTTGTGGATTGACGGATCGCTGCTTGAATAATTCCGTGTTTGCTTTGATTTGTTTGGTGAGCATGTTAGGGAGACCTTTGCTCTAACTATTAATTTAGAAGCACAAGATGGAAGGAAAACAGAAAGCAAAAATTGTCGGAGAAGCTCTTTTAACTGTATTGTCAATGGAGAATCACCATCCATCCACATTGTTGTCCATGGACTCTGGCTTTTTGTCTCACAATGAATTGGAGAGAGAGATAGATGGCTCGATCATCCCTGGAGGACCACCTGATATCAATCTCCCTTTGTCATCAAGGCCTAGTCCACCTCCTCTAGCTTGGAACGACTCCTGTGATATTTTAGATGTTGGTTTGGGACCCCAACTTTACGAAACAGAGATGATTGTTAATATCCCAAAAGTGGGGCGTAAGAGCAACAAGCGCCTTGATAGTGTGTGGGGCGCCTGGTTTTTCTTTAGTTTCTACTTCAGGCCTGTTTTGAATGAAAAATCAAAGACCAAAGTCATTCAGGACCGTAATGGTGTGTCCGGCTTCGAGAAATCAGACTTGCAGCTCGATGCTTTCTTGGTTCAGCACGACATGGAAAACATTTATATGTGGGTTTTCAAGGAAAGGCCTGATAATGCTCTCGGCAAGATGCAGCTAAGAAGCTACATGAACGGGCATAGTCGGCAAGGGGAGCGTCCATTTCCCTTTAGCGCGGATAGGGGTTTTGTGCGTTCTCACAGGATGCAGAGGAAGCACTACCGCGGCCTCTCCAATCCCCAGTGCGTTCATGGGATTGAAATTGTACGGACACCCAATCTTACCGGTCTTGACGAGCAAGAGCGGAAGAGGTGGATGGAATTGACTGGCCGAGATATAAACTTTTGCATCCCTATGGAAGCCAGTGACTTCAGTTCCTGGAGAAATATTTCGAGCACTGAGTTTGAGCTTGAGCGGTCGCTGCCTCCACCAAAGAGCAACACAAATCACCAACCTAGGAAGTTGCTCAATGGCTGTGGTTTAAATCTGTCTACCCCACCATCGGACCATAGCATTGGTGATGTCGTGGATCTGTCACCCATTCGCAACAAAAGGAAGAAAGACTTTTTTCCTAATAGAACTAGTGAGGAGTTAAATTTATCAAATGGTTCTCATTCTGACCGAGGTTTGGATCTGAAAATTCACTCAGTTGAGCCACCATGGTTTAATGAGTTTACTGGGGTCATGAAGAAGGTTTGTGGCCCTGCTACAGCAGCAAAAACGATATATGAAGACGATGAAGGGTTTCTGATCATTGTCAGCTTGCCTTTTGTAGATCTTCAGAGGGTAAAAGTCACATGGAAGAACTCTAACTCACATGGGATCGTGAAGATATCCTGTGTTAGTACAGCTTGCGTACCATTTATTTCAAGAAGCAGCAGGACCTTTAAGCTAACAGATCAAACACCAGAGCACTGCCCTCCAGGGGATTTCATTAGAGAGATTTTGCTACCGGCCCCCATTCCGGAAGATGCTAAGTTGGAAGCATATTGTGACGAGACGGGAACGGTGCTTGAGATCATTGTGCCCAAGCATCATGCAGGACCTGAAGAGCATGAGGTTCGTGTATGCTTCAACCCCTCTTCTTGGAGTGATTGAGCATCGGCCCGCCGAGAGGAGGGATTAGTATGTGCGGGGTTTGGTATTGTCGTGGTTAGTGCTTCGTTGTTAACCTAGTTAATTCCATAGAAGACATATGGATTGAAATTTGTACTCTCTGGATAATATGCATGTTGTTGTACTTCTTTAATTACCGTCAATTCTCAATTCCCGTCGCCTACATGCTTTCTGTAATGTGAATAAGGTGACGGGGCAAATATATTTCCCGCCTTGTGAGAAGGAGAGGTTCCGGGCTATCCTTAACGCTCTTTTTTTTCTCTGCCATCGTTACTTGAACTTTGATCTTTGATCTTTGAACTGTCTGTCAACAAACTTGTAGCAGGCGTCTTTTTTCCGACGTCGATGCCTTCGCATTCCTTAGGTGGAGGCGAAATCGCATATTGTCATCTTTTCCAGATTTTGTGAAAGGCAAAAACACTTATCAATGGGTCTGAGAAATTGTTCCTATGCATATTCCTGTCGTTTGAATATGAAAAAATAAAACGAAATTTAAGATTCGACGTTTTGTAAAAATTGAAAAACTGAATATAGGAATACCCCGAAAAAAGCTCGTACACTTCGACTAATTTCAAATGTTGCCCTAAAACTCTCCTGGGCATACCATATGAACTAGACGTAATCTACGCTTAGATTGTTTCGTTTAATCGTAAAGAATTTAACGTATTTATGCAGTAAAATAATGTGATGTCTTGACCTATTTAGTTTCTTTCGTTATTTGCTATATTTTAGTAAACTTACTTGGATACTAAAATACTATATTATGTTAAATTTATGGTAGGAATTTCTTTAATGGAAAAGAGTTACAACTAGAATTAAGAAATAATGAAGAGCAGAAAATGGGGGACAAGGGTAATAAATAGGCAGAAAATGAGTGGAGAGTGCAAGAAAAGTAGTCCATGCACGAATAATGACCAAATCTGCTTGTAATTTAGAGTTCTATGTGTTAACCTTAGAGGCAACACTTTAAGAAGACATTTTTATAAATATTTAGATATGCTCAAGCATTCTTGTACTTTTGAGTCTTGATTTTTGAATCCCAATATTTGGGATTAGGCACAGCAAAGATCAGCCTTTGTGACATTACTTGCACCTTGTGTAACTCCGCACTATAGTATGAATGTCTAGTGCTCGTGAACATGTATCTTCTAGATGGATTGAGATCCTCAAAAAGTAGGGGTTACTTTACCTGGTAAAGAACCTCTAATATAAAATAAATAAATAAATAAAACCCTTGTTTTGCGAAGGAGTTTGCACAAAACCACATCCAACTAGGATTGTGCAACCAATTCGCTTCTATTTGAGAATAGGACCGAACTACCTATAGAAACAGGTCTAGTTTTGGTTCCAGTGGAAACAGGACCAATTCTGGTTCCAAATTTTTGGAGCTTGGAACGAAACTTGTGTGAGTAAGTTCTAAGTTCTGGGTGCTGATCGAGAACCAGTTTAAACTTGTTTTATGAAGTTAAAACATGTCTTAAATGAGTTTGATTTCCCTTTTTCTTTATGTTTATGTTTGTTTTGTATCGATATTTTACTTTAAACCATTTTGATGCTCATACTATTTTGCTATAATTGCTATTTATCTTGTTTTTTTTAAAGAAAAAGAACCAAAAAAAAAGTGTTCTCGAGTAAACCCTAGAACAGAAATGGACAAATAGGATAGGTTGCAGGTTCTAAAAAATGGGAACTGTTTCTAACAGGGTAGGTTCCAAGTTCCAAGTCTAGAACTTACCCACTCTGAAACCAATCACCTCTACATCCAACCTTAGACCCCTCCCTTGATCTGCCTCAGTCATGTAACCCCTCTATTGTTGCTCGGACACGCCACTGCCACCTCCCCATTGTTGACACCTTAATTTACCAACATGTCAAAGTCGAAATTGGAAGTCTCTTATTGCGAGAGGACTTGGTCCTCGACCCAAAAATAGTCGAATAAGCATTCATAGCATTTCATTTGCATATAGAAATTCATTCCATTACATTTCATTAGTATTTATGCACTATTTCATTAATAAAAAGAGTTGACTTTTTTGTCAAACCGAAAAAGTCAATCCCTAAGTAAAAAATCGCCAAATCTTGACATCGCATGTAAATATCGCATATAGACATCGACTCAACTTCTGCATCCAGATCTAGGATTTTAAAATTTAAATTTCTCACAAAATGGTCAAAGGTTGACTTTTTCGTTTTAAAAAAAAAAAATTGACCTTCAATGGAAAAAATTAAAATTTCGTTGACTTTTGATATTTTTTAGATTTAGTTTCTTCTAGACGTTTGATTTAAGGACGATAAGATATAAAGATCTCGGGCATGAAATTTTGAGAGTCGGTAAACGTTCGGGAGGAGTATTAAATCGCCGATTGAGCTTGTTCATGATGCTATAGGATGCTAATTAGGAGTGTTTTGAGCTTGTATAAACTTGTTTTGATGATTAGAACACTTGAGTAGTTGATCGCATGTTGAAGTAAAGTGTAAGTTCGGAGTTCACTGAGGTAGCTTCAATAATTACGGTGATTAGGCCTAATAAACATCAAAATTTCAAAAAAATAATCTTAACTAATGAAATGATCCTAACATCCTAAGCTTCGATTTGCTAGAAGGTGATACAATTTTGAGCGTCGTTTGCTAGGTCAAATCCACCTCGAAACTAAGGTCTGAGAATCAATAAAACTGGAAGAGGAATCTGTTCTTAAAATCCTGAACGAACCTATCTCGGTTATCTGCAGATTCAAAGATAGCGTCAGAATTTGTAAATGTCATA
>BCNH02000010.1:11260217-11337055 GCA_001662345.2 Metrosideros polymorpha var. glaberrima | reverse complement strand
TCAATTCCGACTGATTTCGAAAATTGTTAAACTTCATACGGAAGATTATTATATCAGGAAAAATTTGATTAAGATTGAACTTTTATAAGACTCTTCAAGCATCTAAACGAGCATAATTTCATCAAATTCTGAAAGATTTTCTAGGACTAATGAATTTTCCAAATCAGATTGATAATTTGTTGGAAATTCGGGATAGAATTTGACTGACTTGGGAAAAGATGAAAATTCACAAAGTTGTGTGCCGAATTTGAAAATGTGATAAATTGTGGAGTTATTACTGACATCTTAATCTCTTCAACTGAAAGGTTTTGTAGTTTTTGGAATTAATTTTCCATGTTATCTGAATTTTGGAAATATCGGGTCTGAATTAGAGGAAAATTTGACAAGTTCGGGAAAATGTGCAAAATTCAAATTCTTAAGGGCCAAATCGTAAAAAATAGTCAACTGAAAACTTGAACTAAGCTTCATAAGCTTTAAATCCATGCAAAAATCACTTAATTGCAAGATCATTTGGTTAGGTCAAGCCACTAAAACTTGACTAGTCAGATTGGGGAAAAGCTCTAACCAAAAAGAGAAGAATAGAGAAAAACAGAGAAGTCAACTCGATATGTCTTGATTGTCCTTTCTTGATATGTTTGATACCTGAGATGTGCTGAGTGTAGTTGATGTCATTCGTTGTTTGATCGATCAATTGTGTGTCTATTTGTGATTTGAATTTGAATTACATTCGAATTCTCTTGACATTGCATGTGATTACCGGCTGATAGATTGGGAAAGGGGGCGATTAATTTGTGATTACCAGATGAGTCAACTTACCGCTTTGCGAATTTTGCTTAGTGGAAGTCGATCCTTACTTGGTCAAATGATATCACCATAGTAATTGCGGATAGGAGGTGGATTGGGTAATAGCGACAATGTGCCTTATCCGATTCCTTGACTCGTCGGAATTCATTGGTGGTTGATCCCCTTTTGTATGAACATTCTAATGTTTTCATTGAATGCGATGCATGATTGAATGCCAAGCCAACGGAGGTGGATTAGAGGACTTGGAAGACTTTCATTAGATATCATTAGGATTAGTGATAGCCTTAGGTTTCAAAGTTTAGATTAGGTTTCATCATAGACTTAGTCTTTAATTGAATAAATCTAGGGATATAAATAGCTTAGTATCACTTAGGCATAAATTCAATTAGATGGTTTAGACATCATCTTGAAATAAAAAGATTAAAAAAAAAATGGTTTTACCTAGCTTAATTTAAGTTAGTAATCACCTAAAAAAAGTCCAATGAATAAGAGAGATCCAATACCATTGGGATACCCTCTAATTCCCTCATCGAAATCAGGCCACGGTTGGTTCGGACCATGCCACCGAACCACAAATGGACGGGTCCCACCGCCGACCCATGATAATCTTGAGTAAGTGAGGCAAAGCAAGTAATCCTTTGAGAGATATCATCGATGTTTGTCAGTCCCTATAGGCCCGTAGAGCCTTCTCTTTAGGATTAGGATTAGGATTAGAATTAGAATTCAATTTCAATAAACAAGCTCACTGTCTCGGGACTAATAATTGAATCTTATATATTCTTTGCCCAACTTGCATTGGGTTAGGCTCGCAAGGGATCATGTCTTGGGGCTCATGACATGCTCATGCAATATTCTTTGCCCAACATATTATATCGGGTTATTTTCCGGACTTTACTTTCTACTTACTCTTCATAATCGCTTTTGATGTGATTGTCTCTATTCCTTAACGTCATTTCCTTGATTGTGTTTCTCCTAGTTTAGTTGGCTAGTTATGGCACAAGCTAGGATCATAATAAATACAAAAAAATCACATGGTGATATATTGAGCAAGAACCTTAGTATTCAACAAGAGGTGCGGCTGAGAAGAGGGACACCAGGAGGAGGGACGTCGGGATGAGGAGTAGTTGCCTATTGTTTTCTCCCAACAGATCATGCGTGAGAGTCTTCAACAGTCGAATGTGATCTTGAATGAGTGCATGAAAGTGTGGACAAGAGGCTCTATGTGTGCGTGTGAATAAATGAGTGCTATTGCCAAATATAACAATATATAGTTCTTGAAATTTAGGAGTAAATTTCACAATTTCCTTTAAATTGGCCGGCCATTATATGCTACTTTCCCTTTTGGGATTAAGTGAATATATGGCCCTTCAAAATATATGCTCTTATCCCCATGCGACTGAAATAAGAAAAAGAGTGCACCTTTGCTCTCCAAACTTCATCAATCAATCAACGAATGATTGAATTCGTGTGCAAACTGTGCAACATTGATATTTTTGTTTAGGGATCAAGCTCGATCCCTAATTTTCTTATAAAATGAATGATGAGTCTATGAGCCAATTTAACCAAGAAGTTTTGACTCCTTCATTTCCAAATTCATATAGAAATGCATGCTAGGACATCGTAATGTCTGCTTAGAATCATAGAAACTAGAACACTTCGTTATGCTGCCCATTTGAATAGTAAAAAAATGCATGCTCTTAGCCCGTCGTAATTCTGAAGTAAAAATTCAAAAGCCTAGGATATCTTGTTAGATGCCTGTTTGAATAGCCAAAAACGCATGTCCTTAGGCTGTCGTAATACCGAAATAAGATCTCAAGCTATATAATGCATCATTGTGTTGCCGAAATGTCACTAGAAATAATGCATTTAGTAGGCTGTTGTAATGACTATTTAGATCTAGAATTAGACCGTTATGATGCTGCTGCGACAAAAATACGATAAAATGCATATTGTTGCGCTTGCTAATGTATAAAATGTGCAGATTGGATCGGATATAAGGTGATGGATGTATTGAAGTACAGCATAGATCACTCATTTATCTCAAAGACAGCTCATAGGTCATATACGGAAGAAATCAGGTTTAAGAGTAGGATAAGTTATGACAATGCCAATGAAAGTCAAAAGACAATAGCCATCATAAGTCGAACTCATGAATTGAGGCCCCCGTGTAATTATTCATGATTTTCATTTCGAAAATGATTTTGAAATCAAATGATGATTTTGTTTTGACCTCGCCAAAAGAAAAAGGGTGTGTCTCTATGTAAAAGTTACCATGTCCAAGTAAAGCCGCGAATTGAATAAAATGTCTCCTCATGTAGTATGCACATCACGGTATTGTCATCATCATGTCTTGCATGATTTGCCATGTCAATCTACATGTGATTATTGACATATTATGTCATTTAATCATTACGTATTGCATTTGATTTGGCATGTCATGTCGTATATGATATGTCATCTCATTGCCATGTAATGTCATGTCATCTCATTGCCATGTTGCATTTGATTTACCATGGCATGTTACATGTGATTATTGCTATATCATGTCATTTTTTGTTATATTTTGCATATGATTTGTCATGTCATATTGCATATGATTATTTCCATGTCATCTTATTTCATCGTTATATCATGCATCTGATTTGTCATGTTATTTAGTGTTATGCCTTGCATTTGATTTGCCATGTCAGGTTGCATATGATTATTCCCATGTTTTGCATCCAATCTACCACGTCATGCTATATGTGATTATCACCATGTTATATCATCTCATTGCCATGTTTTGCATTCAATTTTCCACGTCATGATGCATGTGATTATGGTCATCTCATCTCGTCTCGTCCTTATGACTTGCATCATATTTGTCATGTCATGTTACATGTGATTATTGGCATGGTATGTCTTTTTTTTTTATTATCGAAACATGTCATGTCATGTTATGTCATCGTTATATTTTGTCTCCAATTTGCCATATCTTAAGTTTTCATTGACCAGTTCCTTCACATGTGCAACTAGTTTGTTTTCGTCTAAGCCCTTTGGGTATTTGAAAGGTTACAACTCTATTTTGGTACTTAAGTTTATGATTGTATCCTGATCCTATAAATTGTCCGAACCTAGGATTTTCTCTAATCCTAGAGGCAGAAGGCACAACTGGCTGAACAAATCCCATTTCCAAAGGATCACCTTCACCCGTCGGGTAGGGGTATGAAGTACATTGGGTTAGATAAAGACATGTGTCGCGCATCTAATAATTAACTAAATCTTGTAGTATCAGAATAAATTGAAGGAATGGCAGTTGAACACTAGATATTACCTAGATTATCTTGGGCACTTCTACCTTCACATACTTATTCACAAGAACACTTAAAATGTCATAATTTTTATACGACACTCACTTTGGTGCCCAAAACCTTTTGCTAGATCACTTAAAATGCCAAATAGGAGAAAAAACGATCACTAAGGTGCCTCCAGCAATATATTCTGACTAAAAGTCTTACATGGCTTTTTTAATAAAAAGTTTATTCATACATGATCCTTTTATATATAATGAAAAACAAAAAACAAGTCCAACATGGACAATGACCGGTCTCTCTCTCCCTCTCTATGGGAAAAAACTGTTGGAAAACATCCCTTAGATATTTTAATTATCACAAAACCATCTTAAGTTCTAATGTTTATAATAACAAGTGCAGATGATGAAATAAGTGATAATCACCATTGATCTTATACCGTCAATAAAGACAAATACCTGATTTGTGACAAGAAGGTGAACAAGTGCCACAAGGAGATATCATGGCAGCTTGGTAGTGCCAGTCAAGATAGTATTCGTAATATCTTTGGTACTGATAAAAGGTAATAAGATTGTTACTGCTATTTTAACAATTCGCTAAGGTCGATATGTTCACTGGTAATTGTCAACCAAGTTACTCAGGAAAGCATATGATTGTTGTGCGAGGAGTAACAAAATTGGTGTGATAATGGTGGATATTTGTATCGTAAGTACAACTGTTGATGGTTCAGATTAAAGTAGTTAACCGCTGGATTCCTCAGACAAAGACAAAATAAAGACAATAATAGCTAGCATAGTACAAAGGACGTTGTGCGCCCTTCCAATTGTACCTGTAACGAATAAGAAAAATCGTACTGGCGTCCTTGGCGTACAACTTGTCCTCTGCGCATCCTATCGTCCTTATGTACAAGTTGACGTACTGTTGTCCGTGTGTACGGACTGCGCTGTTGGCGTTCTTTTGATCATTTAGCTGAAAATGCATCATTGATGATGATAACGACTATGATGGAAGTTGAAGGCTTATAAAAATAAGAAAAGCACAAGTCCAATTGTCAGACAAAAGATAAGCAGAAAGAAAGAGAGAACAACAAGCGTTAGAGAAAGCTCTACATTTCATATTCGATTTTTTGCTCCTCAGTGCTAGAAAGCATTACTGCTCCTTGTCTTTAATTATCTGATCACTGTAATAGCATATGTGTAGTGAGACAAGCGTGAGTGCAAGTGAACGTGTCCTAATAGTGTAATCTATCTTGTTGAGGAACGTCACTAGCCTATTGTAATCTCCAATGCTCATTACTAGTGGAATCTGACCACTGTTAAGGCTATTAGTCTGAAAGTAGATGTAGGCTTATTGTTAAGCCGAACCACTATATATCTCTATGTGATCTATACTCTTACTTGCTACACTCTTACTTATTTTTTATTATCTGCATCACACATACTAGTCCTCTGTTCCTAGAATTTTCAGTGGTGATTCCTAGTATTCCGCACAAGTTTTTTTAAAACTCATCACTCAACTTATTCAATCCCCCGTTCTAGGTTGTTCGTTCATTCAAAGAAATCAAATCATTTTGGACATGTAACTAACCAATTGTAGATCAGTTAGAAACTCTAAGTAAAACACGGGAGTCTGCCTTACTTCCCGAACCAAAAAATCTAAATACATGGGCTTGATTACGTTGTATTACTCTAACGCCATTTCATTACCTTTTCTCTTTTTAAGAAAATATTTGCGTGTGACCTCTTCATCAATTTTATCCTCAGCCACGGACGGTGCGCAATTCATGAAGATAACATCCAATAGTCAACGCGGTAAATAGATTATAGAAAAAGTTTAAAAACCTGAAATGCGGGAAGCAAGCCTCGTCATCAAGCGTTGGGACGGGTCCTATGCACTTTATTAAGATCTCCACCAAGGACGCCAAGGGCACGACAAAGCGAGGACGCTGGAGGGATGGAGGCAGAGGAATTCGCGAGTGAAAGGGAAGCCGGGGGTGGTACTAGAGCCGAGAGAAAGCACGCCGGAAAAGGGGACCTTCACAGATTTGACTCAAGGCCGCTGGCGTTGATGGAATCGCTAGATGAAGATCCAAGGATGGAGGGTGTGTTGTGTAAGAGTTTTTCTAATATGTGGGCTATATTAATTAATATTGTAATTTATCTTTTTATGGGATTGGTCTAATGATGTTAGATATAAATATTCTTAATTAGTCTAATATGGAGCTAGCTTATGTGGGCTGAGTAGAGCCCGGCCGGTAATGAGAGGGTTTGGCTGAAAACTTTATAAATAGCATTCAAGTTTCTCTTCTAATCCTAAGACACACATAATTCCTCACATAAAAAACGGATACGGGAATTGGACGTGAGGGGCAGTCTTATTGAGCTAGTGATCGAGAGGGCAATAGAGGAGAAACGCTTGTGTTGGATCGTCGCCAATTCCGCAACAAGAACAATGAATCCTAAATCAGATGTGTAAATCCTTTGATCCATTATTATGTTATATATACTAGTTACGGAGATTTTGGGTGTCGTTTTTCGACTTCTAACATGTTGATCACAGCCTTACGAAGTAACGCCGGTAGGAGAGTTGCCAAGAGGCACACCAAGGTCACCGGTGGAGAGAGGGCCACTAGGCTTGGAGATCACCTTGGCGGAAAACCGCCCGAGGGAGCTTGAACCGATAAAATAACAGGAATGTCTACTCAATATAATTCAAACGAGATTCTATTTTGACCATCATTAGCTAAAATAATTCCTAAACGGCATGTTGGTAATGTATACAAGCTAAGCCTGAAGAGTAAAAAAAAAGGGGATTAAAATTAAAAGTTAAAATCAAAATTGAAAGACTTTTATAAAATCGAAAAAGGGTAATTATTGCGAAGGACTTGTTGTGAATATTAATTGTAGAGGGGCTTAATTAGACAATTTAAAAGGGACTTGATTTGCCATATGGCTCCGTTTCGTTAAACTTGGCAAATGAACTTTGGGGCTCTAAAGGCTTTGGATAAATGCAAGTAATGTTTGCAATTTTTTTTTTTAGAGTTTTGGGGATTTGCAATTGCACCTCCAAAGCCCTCTATCTAAAGTCCCTACTTTGGGCTTTCGACATTTGTAGAAAGCCAACTGATTTTTTAATTTTTTTCATTTTGCCCTCATTAAATTAATTGAATTCCAACTCTACCTTTCCCTCACACACCAATCTCTCTCTTCCCCCTCTCTCCTCCACTGCGTGGCTGCGAACCCACCATCTCGGCAAGCCGAATCTGAACGATAGTGAGAGTCGCCTAAGGTCGCGTAACCCTAAGCGGCGGTCACTTGGGGTTGCACCACCTTAGGTTGCCTAGTCAAGGGACGCCTCGAGTCATGCAACCTCAGGTGACAACCGTCGATACTAAATCTAGCTTGCCAACAACTTATGCCCTTTGCCAGTGTTGGATTTGAGTTTAGTTTTCCTTTTGAAAAAAATATCGGAAGTCCTTTACAAATGTGATTTTTTCTAAACAGTATTTAAACCAAAGTTGCTTACCAATCACTTTTAAATTTCATTTTAATAAACCCTATTTGTATTTCGAAAAGAACCCTTTAACCTAAAATCATTTGCATTCACCTAAAGGTTTTCTGCAAAAAACAGAACCAAACGGCAGCCATAGTATTGCATGTGATTATTACCATGAGATGTCATTTCATTATTACTACTTGCATCCCATTTGCCATGTCATGTCGCATCAGTCATCTCATTGCCATGTTTTGCATTCGATTTACTAGATCATGCTGCATATGATTGTTATCATGTTATATTATTTCGTCACCATCTCTTGCATCTGATTTGCCATGTCATGTTTCATTTGATTTTTGCCATATCCAGTAATTTCCTCATCCTGTTCTGCATTTATTTGCCATGTCATATTGTATATAGTCATTACTATGTTACATCATTCACATATGTCATAATTAAATCTTGTGTTTCGATTGACATTTGCGTACACTTCCACACAAATGGAGTCACTTTACTATCTGCGACAAAATGGCTCGTTAATCAATAGTGAAGTCGAATCAGTGTTTCGATGACATTTCAAAATTTTCAAAATTTTCAAATCAAATACACATGAATGCTAGGAAATTTACTTGAGGAATGTTCTGGTGCTTAACCAACACTAGAGCCGCAGTACCGTAAAGGCATATCATGCAATGCAGATCTATGTTCTCCTATGTTCTTTTTGACCAGTTACTGCACACGCGGACCTACTTACAATTCATCTAGGCTCATTGTGTGTTAAATCGACCTAAATTTAGAATTACCTTAAATTGATTGACGATCAGCCGAAGCTAGGATTTGAAAAGACCCTAAGAACTTATGACAATCCTAGACGCGCACGTCCCACTGCCAAAAGACATCCCTCTTCACCCGTCTTGAGTATTGCCTAGAATTGTTTTGGGTGCTTCTACATTCACATGCTCATCCACCATTCAATTTCTTTAACAGGGGAGAGAGAATCTGGGCCCAACTTCTAAGTAAGAATCCCATCTGGAAACGAAACAGAAAAAGTTGCGCACTCATATAAGTTCCAACATTTAAAAAGAGGAAACACAACATGACCTCCAACTATAAGGTTCCTTCCACAACCGAAAGAACCCAAAATTACCATATCTAAAAGGAAAGGGAAAATGTAAAAATCTCAAAGACACAAACCACCTAGTATATCCTCAAACATCGGCCCTCCCATCTTAATCAACCTCCTCGATCTTGGGGCCGGCGCCGCTACCACCGGCCGGAGGACCATCTTCATCCATGCCACCACCCACGTCAGGACCAGCACCTTGGTACATCTTTGCAATTATGGGGTTGCAGATGCCTTCTAGCTCCTTCATCTTGTCTTCGAACTCGTCCGCCTCGGCAAGCTGGTTGCCGTCCAACCAGTGAATAGCTTCATCAATGGCGTCCTCAATCTTCTTCTTGTCTGCCGCAGGGAGCTTGGCGCTGATCTTCTCGTCCTTGATGGTGTTCCTCATGTTGTAGGCGTAGTTCTCCAGCGCGTTCTTCGCGTCCACCTTCTTCTTGTGCTCCTCATCCTCGGCCTTGTATTTCTCGGCTTCCTGTACCATCTTCTCAATCTCCTCCTTTGACGGCCTTCCCTTGTCGTTTGTGATCGTGATCTTGTTCTTCTGGCCAGTGGTCTTGTCTTCGGCCGAGACATTCAATATACAGTTAGCATCAATGTCGAAGCAGACGGTAATCTGTGGAACGCCCCTAGGAGCTGGAGGAATGCCCGAGAGCTCAAACTTGCCCAACAAGTTGTTATCCCTGGTTCTCGCTCTCTCACCCTCATAAACCTGGATGAGTACGCCAGGTTGGTTGTCCGAGTAGGTCGAGAAGACTTGCTCCTTCTTGGTGGGAACCGTGGTGTTTCTTGGGATCAAGACAGTCATGACACCTCCAGCGGTTTCCAAACCAAGAGATAGCGGCGTGACATCCAAGAGCAACAGATCTTGCACCTTCTCATTGCCCTCACCGCTCAAAATTGCCGCTTGGACCGCTGCGCCATAAGCCACGGCCTCGTCGGGGTTGATGCTCTTGCACAGCTCCTTCCCATTGAAGAAGTCCTGCAACAGCTGCTGCACCTTGGGGATCCTAGTAGAACCACCCACAAGAACAACATCATGCACACTGCTCTTGTCCATCTTAGCATCTCTCAAGCACTTCTCGACGGGCTCCATACACTTCCTGAATAGATCCATGTTCAGCTCCTCGAATCTGGCACGCGTGATGGTGGTGTAAAAATCGACACCCTCGTAAAGAGAGTCGATTTCGATAGTTGTTTGAGCAGTCGAGGACAGAGTCCTCTTCGCCCTTTCACAGGCAGTCCTCAATCTTCTCAGAGCTCTGGGATTTCCACTGATGTCCTTCTTATGCTTCCTCTTAAACTCCTGTACAAAGTGGTTGACCATTCGGTTATCAAAGTCCTCACCGCCAAGATGAGTGTCTCCAGCCGTAGCCTTCACTTCGAAGATACCCTCTTCAATAGTAAGCAGAGAAACATCAAAAGTACCACCCCCAAGGTCAAAAATCAACACATTCTTCTCTCCAATGCTGGTCGCCTTCTTGTCGAGACCATAAGCAATGGCCGCCGCGGTCGGTTCGTTGATAATACGCATGACATTGAGGCCAGCAATGACACCGGCATCCTTCGTGGCCTGCCTCTGAGAGTCATTGAAGTAGGCAGGGACCGTGACGACGGCATTCTTGATAGCAGTCCCGAGGTACGCCTCCGCGATCTCGCGCATCTTCGTGAGGACCATGGATGAGATTTCCTCCGCAGCAAACTGCTTCTCTTCGCCCTTGTAGTTGACTACAATCATGGGTTTGTCGCCAGGACCAGCAATGACCTTGAACGGCCAGTACCTCATATCACTCTGGACAGAAGGGTCGCTGAATCTCCTCCCGATCAACCGCTTCGCATCTGTCGACAAATCAAGATTATCATATCAGCATCGGTCGTCAGAACAACACCATGATGAACTAGGGCTTCAAAATGATAAGAAAACAGCGAGCAAGCCAAGCCATCATCCATACATAGCCTACTCACATGTCATCAGTGCCATTAACATAGCTTGAAAGTACAGAGCGTTAAATACAGTCGCCCATAACTACTTGTGATAATTAACAAGCGCAGCAAATCTTGCCCCCGACTAGAAAAAGCAGGGCATCAACGATTTGACTACCATCCTCTAACATGTAGTAGACATCAACTGCGCATACGCACTGTTTCGCAAAAGGTGTACGGCCAAAGAAAAAGTAAGTTCATCCAAAGGAAACTGGAAAATATTAAGAACATCGAATCACCATGTCACCAAAACGATCGACGCGACACCTATGAACCGCCGGAACAGAGACCCAACCGAGCCACCGAAGAAAAACAGAGCTAAGAAACGAGGTTACTTACCGAAGACGGTGTTGATGGGGTTCATAGCGACCTGGTTCTTGGCGGCGTCGCCGATGAGCCTCTCGGTGTCGGTGAAGGCGACGTAGGAGGGCGTGGTCCGGTTGCCCTGGTCGTTGGCGATGATCTCGACCCGGTCGTGCTGCCAGACGCCGACGCACGAGTACGTCGTCCCCAGGTCGATGCCGATCGCCGGCCCCTCTCCCTTTCCGGCCATCGATTCCTTCTCTCTAGGGAAAAAAACTGGGTGCGAAGACGACGGTGATTGATCGCTGATGAATATCGGTGAAGAAGAAGAAGAAGACGAAGAAGTCTCTGTTTCTACAGTGACGAACGTTTGTGCTGAGAGGGAGAGGGAGAGAGAGGGGAGAGGCTTTATAAGAGTTGCGAGGGAAAGCGTGTTTCGGGGGCATTCGAGAATGTTCGGGTGATTGAGCGGTGGCCGTTGGATCTGAGATACGCGGACGGTGGAGGATGCGGCCGTGTGATTGGAGGAGAGGGATGGTGGGTACGTGCCGGATGGCCGTTCCCTTTCTTTTCCTTATGATCGATCTCTCGGGTTGGTTCGAGATTTTTCCTTGTTGACTTTTGACTGTTGTTAGGCATGCACGTTTTCTTTTGGTTTGGAAAAAGGAAAATAACATAAATAATCTTTAAATTTTGGTTTAATGTATAATGTGATGCTTAAAATTTCAATTTGATACAAATGGTTCATGAACTTTAACTTAATATTTAATGTGGTTCTTTGAACTATATGAAAATGTTCAATGTAATCCTTCCATTAATTTAAGCGACAATATTGAATATTTTCATCTAATCTAGGGACTAACTTGAACATGTACTAAAAGTTTATGGATCATTTGTGTCAAATTGAAAGTTCAAGAACCTTATTAAGCATTGAGCTCAAGTTTATGGCATATTTGTATCAAATTGAAAGTTTATGGATCGCATTGCACATTGGACAAAAGTTTATGAACTATTTGTGTCATTATCTCTTTTGAAAACGTAGGTTCCGCTGAGTGTTCGCTTTTGTTTCTTCTTTCTTGTCAAGGGCAAAAGCCATTAAAAACTCTAAATTATGCCTACCATGACATAATTATTTTGGATTTTTTCGGTGACACCAGAAATCTCAAATTTGAACACATGTGACCCATTCACACCTCGTCAAAGTTCTATTATTGAGAACCGTTAAAAATCTAGCTATATAGACGCTAGAAAGCAAACATCAATGACATGACACCCACTTGACTTGAGTGAAATAAAAAAGACGTTGTTATGACTGAAAAATCATCCAACTGAACCTTAACGATGGAGTAAATGTGTCACATAAGTATAAGTTTGGTACTTTTCATGTTACAAGAAAGAGTTTATGATAAATGTGTCATAATATTGATTATGAATGATCTTGTGCATTTTTCCATAGCTTATGATAGTTTAGGGTTCCCATAGCTTTTTTCCCTTCTATCAATGATCTTGTGCATTTTTCCCGCCAACATTATAAATTATTGATTATTTGATAAAGCCCTTGAACATGTATAACTTTTCTATTTAAATTCTTCCGACTCCAAATCTGATTAATGGAATTGAACTTTTTTTTAGTACTTCCTCTCTTCTTCTTTTTTGTATTTATTTTCCTTTTGTTTTGCTTTTGACCTCATTCGTGCTGAGCACCTCGACTGCTGAGCGAGTTATGAAGTAGAGAATGTTGTTTTTTAACAATGTGTAATTTGGTACTATTTATAAACAATCAAACAATATGGCTCTTGAGAATATGTATCTCATTGAAACTATCAGCACTTTTCTTGACCAACAATCACTTTTTTCACATCCAACAATAATTTCTTTTCTCTTATTTATTTATTTAATTATTTATAGATAATAAACTATTTCAACAATTACCCAATTGAGTATTTCACCTTCTCCTTCATCAACACAACCTTTTATGCAGTTCTTCTTAAGAAATGTAAAGTTACCTTTGGGACATTGAAAAGGATATGCGCATTTATAAGGGTTCAGAGTAGCTTGATCTCGTTACCTTTATCCTTCAACGAATTTTCAATTTTGTTGATCTCTAGTTGCGTTTGATCTAATTGTTCTATTAATCCATTGTTCCTTCTAAATGCGTTAGTCTACTTAATAATTCTAATAGCAAGTCAATACTGACATTTTGTTGTGCAGATGTAGTGTGCTTACTACTTCCAACCGGAACGTGAACTATGAGATAATTACCCAAAAAAATCCTTAATCTATTATATGGATGCTAATTCAGTCTTAAACTTTTCAATTTGATAATTTAGTCATAACACATTTGATAATTTGTCGATTTAGTCATTTTGGCTAATTTCGGGCGACAATCGCTGGCATGGAGGTTTTTTGTAATTTTTCTGAATTGTAATTTTTTTAAAAATAAGCAAAAATTGTCTACGTCAGTCCCGATTGTACTACATATGACGGCAAACATCCAAGTCAGCGATTTCCAACCAAAATTGGCCAAAATGACTACTTTGGCAAATAGTAAAAAAATTTAGGACTAAATTGGCCAAATTAAAAAGTTTAAAACTAAATTAGCAGCTATACAAAGTTTAAGACTTATTTATTAATTTTTCTCGCGAGCTATATGATGAAAATAAGTAGTATAAAACACTCAACTTCATCTTGCAACTTTCCGGATTTAGCTACGGCCTAGGGCTCGATAGCAATTGAGAAAACGCAAATTAAGAACTATTATATCTAGGAAATTAGGAACGACATGGAGATTAATATAATAATGAGTATCTATAGTTTTAAAACCATTTCTAGCATTCCTTATGAAAACATTAAGACTTAAATAACAAGAATATCTACTCTGTATAATTCAAAAGAGGTTCCATTTTAGATATTATAGAGATCCTTAACTAGTATATTTTCAAATGGCACTTTTGTAATATCAACAAATTAAGCCTAAATGCTAAAATGAAAAGATTTTTATAAATTCGAAAACTTGTAATATCTACAAATTGCGAAAGACTTGATGTTAAAGTTTTTTTTTGTGTCTAGATGGGCTTGATGAGACAAATAATATGGACTTGATTACAAGAAACGCGTAAGTGATTAGTATAGAAACTTAAGATAGGATTCCGCCAATTCTCTTTCCAATCCCTCCTTTATGTTTGTTATTTTTCTACTTTTCGAGGAGAAAGAAGAGCAATTTGCTTGGTGGAATACCGTAGTCCAATTGAGTCAAAAGAGATGAACAAACATTGACTCCTTCCGCGCCCGCCATATGATAAATGATGACATTATGTAACCGATCAATTTCCATTATATGTGCTACGAATCCTATCCTACTTGGCCCCACATGAGTACGCATCGCATTTTTTATCGGTTGGCGTGCACTAAATGTCACCGTCACGTAATACATCCGTCCCATTAAATACTTTCTCCATGAGCAGTGGAAATAGCAAATACCTAGCCTCACCTTCGACACACAACTCTCTTTCCCTATCCCCTAGGATTTGCTCTCTTTTAGAAGCCGCCGCCCAATGAAGCCGCGTCCCTGAGGGAGGGAGCCCCTCTCTCCCTCTTCCCTTTTCTTTTCGGTTTGTTACGGGAGTTTGTGTGTAAATAAATTTCTACAACTGATCATGGGTGAATGTTAAAACCATTTTAGCTATTCCAATCGACAGCCACTGAAGAGGATGTTCGTGACGTGATTCCACAACCTCTACAAGATTAAGCCCCTCTCCTCTCCCGATGTAAAGTTAGGTCAAGTTTTGAAAGTTTTGTTCTCCCGAACTAGATTTAGATATAGACCTGGGAGTTCCTTACAGGTATTTGATCTGTGTTATTTCAACATTTTGATGTTAGTATAACTACATGACAATGGTGATGACGACGTTAAACTTATACGCACACCGCAAGCTGTTGTAAATGAAGTGGGAGATCTTGGCATGTGCTCATCACCAATTCTGGTGATCGGCCACCAAATGGTGATGGCCTCAAATCTATTCTTGAGGGATGAAAGTGTGCTTTTAGTTGTAAATTGTGCTTTGTTATTTGCTTTATGGTTTTTTGTTTGTTTTTTGTTTTATAGTTATTTGGGATTTATTGGTTTGAAAGTTTTCTATACACCTCTCGATAATTATTTTTATATATGAATGTCATCTTTCTTTTTTAAAAAAAAATTACTTTCTCGATGGCGAAGTGCCTTGCAATGAGGTATAAAGAATCTATGTGCTGATGCATCTAATCTAATTCAATAGGCCATGCACAAAAGGAACAAAGCCGACCCTAGACGTCGGTTTGACTTAAGAAAAAAAGAAGAAGAAGACCAACTTTCCCACTAAAGAAGCATCTTTCAATCTCCAATCACAAAGAACGCCATAATCTCCAAATTCATCGACATTTCACTGCTCAATCGTTTGATTAAAGTGGGACTACAGATCATAATGATTCGTGCTTTCTATGGTTCGTGTGAGATCTGGTGTTGCCTAGGATTGTGGGCCTCAAAGGAGAAAAAAAAACTTATGGAAGACTATTCACCGTGTGAAAAGTCATTGGGTTAATACTACGAAAAACTTTAAATCAATATGCTTATGATAAATTTATTTCAAACTAATTTTTGGTCCTCCAAAAATCTTGAATTGGTACAGTCGTGATATATTTATCTTCTGTTAGCTTTAGTCACATTTTATCATGAAATTGCTAAGCTGAATGAGATATCATGACAAGTCTACGTGGAAATTCATATAAATTTATGATAAATTTATCACAGATGCACCAGTTTAAAATTTCGGTAATCCAAAAATTAGTTTGGAATAAATTTGTCACATGTATATCAGTTTAGAGTGTTTTTTTTTTTTTGAGGTATTAGCCCAAAGTCTTTTGAGTCTAACATCTCTATTGTGAACAGAGCAAATTAAGTACGATACTTCAACGTTAAATTCATCCTAAAGATTTTAGAACCCATGCCCTTCATTAAAGAACAAGCTATTACCTTCCTTAGCTATCCATGCACAAAATTGTATTCTATAATAATCAAGATCACCGTCTAGTAATATGTGTAACCCTCGATTTCTAATTTCGATCTCGAGATTGATTACCAAGCATTTACTTGAATTCCTCATCTCGCCGGTCTCCCAATTGACTTTTGTAATGAATTGAAAGCTTTTCTCTTTGGACCGGCTTGCTTCTCCATACTAGAATATTTGCAACTTAGTTAACACATAATAGTTTAACATAGGTGCATGGATTCTTGTATATATATATATACATGCTGCATAGGGATGAATCGTACAAGTTCAAGTTGAAAATTGGAATAATGACGTGTATAATAGACATAGACCGAGCGAATAAATTGGTAAGACCATTTAAAAAAGATTATCAATTTTCCCAATTACTTAATTTCCATTGGGTTAGTTAAGGGTACACTTCTCACCAATGCCCCCCCTTCTAGAATCCATCATCCATCTGAAATCAATTACGTTATGCAAAGGGGGGCAAAGCATCAATTCGATCCGAAAAGAATGGGATTTAAACTTATCCTAATTAAGCAATAACGAATATTCATCGTCCCTATCTAAAACGACAACCAAGTGAGAATCGAACCTTGATAATCCGACGATCCGATGTGGCCCCCCAAGATCGTTTTGCTTTTTGAACCACATAATCCTTCTCCACTTTAAATTAATTCAAAGAAATCATTTTTATTTATTTATTTTCCAATTCTTTCCTAATTAGTTTCTTTTTTCTTTTTGCACTTTTTTTTTTATATATTTTTTTCTCCATGTGAAGGCTGCTTCTCAATTAGCTTTTTCGGTATCGTCTACAAAACCGACTCTCTCTCTCTCTCTCTCTCTCTCTCAACGAAGACTCCCCTCCGATTTTGGTTCCCTCCCTTAATAATCGGCGGGTGAATGGCTTCGAATCAAGGCAGTCTTCTTCTCCAGAAGCAGCTCCGAGGTTCCGATTCCCGATTCCCGATCGATTTCGTCTCTCTTTCTTCTAGGGTTTCCTCGTCTTTTGCCTTTTTTCTCCCGCGGTCGATGATCGCGTCGGTGTCTGTGATCGGCTGCAGATCTTTGCAAGAACCCGGTGGATGGGTTCTCGGCGGGGCTGGTGGACGAGACCAACGTGTTCGAGTGGAGCGTCTCCATAATTGGTCCTCCCGACACCCTATAGTGAGTTGGAATCGGCTTGTTGATTTTGTATGAGCTTGGAAGTGATGGTCTTGATGGAGTTTTTTTTCTTTCCTCGCGTGTTGATTAGTTTGACGTGGTGGCGTCGATGGTTTGGGTTTTGTTCTGGTAAGGTGCTCGCTTGTTTGAAAAAAGCGGGTCGTTTGCTGTGTTGACCGTAGAAAGAGGTGTTTCAATTGGGTGTCCTTTTTATTTGGAGCTGGAAATCGTCTCGATTGTCACGATGCTTCGGCTCCGGCTATTCTTCTGTGTGCGCGTTCTTGAATCAAAATTTGGGAGCCGACCGAGGAAACGTGTGTTTTCTAGTTGTTTGAAAGACAAAACTTGGCGGTGGGCCACCTTACCAAAAAAAAAAAAAAACTTGGCGGTGGGCGTTGCGTTAGACCATGGAAAAGAAGGGTATGGCTTGGGTATTACATGCTCAGCTAATGGTTTAGTTGATGGATATTACTTGATATATTACTTTGACTGCACGAGGTGATGGGGCTAGATGAATTTCCTTGCGTTCTTTTCCCAACTTTGATGGGTCATTACCTTGACTAGATATATGATTTGTACTACAAAAGGTAGTGGTTGTGTTTCAACAATCTTATATCTTTGTTCAGTGAGTTTTTTCTTCGGGAATTTGCTCAATACTCGCAACAATTTGGGCAGAACAAGGATTTTCGCATTTGATTTATTTTTGGGAGAGTTTGAGATTATTATTATTATTATTATTATTATTATTATTCCTTTTGATTTATCACTATCCAGCTTAATCATCAAACACTGTATTCTACATTTATCAAGTTAGACTATGACCTTGCTGAAGGACAATAATTTACAGATGCCTCGTAGGTAATCTCGTTTTTAATAGTCTGTTGTTATGTCCGATTTAGCCCTTGTTTTTGTTGTTCTTCTTTTAGGACAGTACTACTTTGCTTGTCTGTTTCTACTTTAGTATGAGACAAGGATTTCAAGAGGATTAAGTCTGTATGCACAGGGGGCCAGTTCCTTAAACATTTATGTGAGATTAAATACCTCATATTGCCTGTTTACTTTTGAGTTTTAGTCTTCAAATTTGTGTTTATTCAACTCATATTGCCAAGAACAGCAGCCTATAGCTTAAGATCCTCGTGTGGCTTTTAGAAGGAGGCTAATAATTTGTTCTTGTACTTATCAATTTTGTTACCCTGTATTTATGTGAAATGGAATTTTCTTCTTATGTTCTTTAATCTGTTTTACTCCTAAGTGAGCTTGTTATTTTGCTGCTTCCCACGTCCTCTGCTGACTTAGGGCACTGGCACACTTATCTAGCATCTTTTGTTATCCGAGGTGTATTATGTACTGAAGAAAACTTTTGACATTTTTCTGCTATTCACATTCTTATGGCAGTGAAGGAGGTTTCTTTAGTGCAATAATGAGCTTTCCACCCAACTATCCTGTCAGTCCTCCAACAGTGAGGTTTACCTCGGAGGTGTGGCATCCAAATGGTGAGATTCTTCTCCTACCATCATGAATGTGGCGATGCTTTTACTGTTGTAAGCTGTCTAATTGTCTGAACATTGCCATCTGTAACTTTAGTTTATCCAGATGGAAAAGTTTGCATTTCAATACTCCATCCACCTGGTGACGATCCAAATGGATATGAGCTGGCAAGCGAACGTTGGTCTCCTGTTCACACAGTATGTCTTTAGATTTACCATGTTCTCCTCGTGTTTCATAACCTTCATTCCCAGTTAATTCGCCTATTCTTACTCATATTATGTTGATCACCTTCCATGGTATTGCCCGATGGAGAGGCATCGACTCTGAATGCATGACTCAGTCGTGAATCTCAATGAGTGAGCTTTTTATCAGTCTTTCTTGTGGTGTATTCAAGGATTCTCTTTACTTTGCCATCAAATGCTGCAACTCTTAAAGAGCACCCAGTGTTGCTGCTTACTTTTTTTGTGGGAAAGGAAAATAGCTAGTTGCTGGAGACAAATGCAAGTGCTTTTTATCTGTGCTTGATACGAATCTCTAGTTGAGTAGACCAACAAATGGTATAACAAGCTGAAAATGACATACGGCACCGCAACACAACGCTAAGCTTTTGATGGGAATGCATTGTTAAATCAATGCCTTTACATCGATAACAAGATGGCGTAATTACCTCAAAATTCTTGGTACTTCTATGCTTTTTCTCAAATTTACCTCAAACTTTTTTACTATGAACTTTGATCACTTTTGCAATTTTTACTCCATTTAAGTACACATAGAAACATGTTTTACTAGCCTTTTGCCTGAGTTAATTTAGTTTGATCTGGGTCCTATGAATAGTATATGCATAAATTCTGGTAGTTAGTTACCAAGACTGGCAGTAGAAACTCTTAAGCTGGAGTCGGTATAACGCTTTCACTATTCTTGTTTTGGCTTTTTTTTGTCTTCCTAACAGTGGGGGTGTCCTGGGCTCTTCAATTCTCGCTTTAGCTCTCCATTTCTTTGTAATGTAACATCTTCTTTGTTTATATGTGCATCATTTGGTCGAAGTTCTATCTTTTCAAAGTTTGTGTCACATAAGTGACATTATGGTGCCTTGTTGTTGGCCATCAGATCAGTAATGAATGGTTGCATTAAGAATTGCTCATGGTGGTGGGATAAAAAAGTCAGGAGTAGAATTGAAAGATTAAAAAATTTGGATGAAAATTGAAGAGACCCTTAGAGTCCATGCTTTTTTTAACTATAACTAGCCTACACCGCATTGTGTGAGTTTGCCTCAGTGGATTTTGCAATGGTTCAACTTTCAGGATACAAATGGACCTAAAAGATGATTCTTTTTCCTTTTTATTTGATAGCCTTTTGTGACTACTGCTAGTTTTAAAACTAAAGATAAACTTATGTTACAAGTAGAAGACAGTATCGTAGTTGATACACCCATGCCGAAGTACATCACTCGTCTCATGATGAATGTGATCTACCAAGAAAGATTTGCTATAGGGGATATAGGACTAGTGTTTCAGTCCTTAACATGCATCAGATGTATAGGGTGTCAGAAACTCTCCCTGTGCGACACTTTTTATTCTATTCCATTAAAAGAGCATCAATTTTGGGACTTGAGCTGCTTTCCTGGCTGTACGTCAAATTCCTCAGAATTCAGAATACCTTATCTGGGAAAGGCTATAGAGTTGTCTGAGTGGGGGCACTTTTTGGAAACAAGCCATGTGTGGTGGTAGCTCAACTCTATTATCCTTAGATTTGGAAGGGATGCAAAGGTGTAGTGGCTCATATGAAAAAAAGGTAGTGAGCCTACGGTTTGAAGAGGGGGATCACCTTAAACACTTGCATTTGGTGGAAGCAGGGGCTTTGTTATCCATGGAAAAGTGTATTCTACAAAGATGGACGCCATAGTGAGCTGTTCTGTGGGTGCTTTGCAAATATGCTCAACAAAAGTACTGAGGAACACGGAACACCATTCCTTCACTATTGTGATTCATGCAAAGCACCATACTATTGCCATAATGTGGATGATAGAATCAGGAAATGGGAAAGTCAAGTCATTTAGTCGGTACAATTTTTGCACCAGTTGCATGCTGTTACTGTAGAAACTTAGCAGAAAACACATCTCGCGGAAATGGTGGAATATACGGGGAGTGTGGTATCAGGGACTTTGGGGCATGTATTATCCTTGGAGGGGAAAATATTAAGTTTTACCCATTTGATGACCTAGTTTATTGGATTGGAGAAAGCATTCAACATTTTACACTTGATAATTGAATGTTCGTGTTGCTTTTGCAAAAGCAAATGATACTGAATTGAAAGATTTCGACAAATTTCCTATAATGTTCATCACGGTTCAGGCCTAGGAATACTTTCAAAAGTTTGTGTGGCCTTGTTTTCCTGTTTCCCTGATTTACTTTGACACACCAAAGTTAGGGTATTGACTGCCATGTAGTGACTGATGTTTCTCCATTTGGCAGGTTGAGAGCATAGTATTAAGTGTTATATCGATGCTTTCCAGTCCCAATGACGAATCTCCAGCAAATGTTGAAGCTGCGGTAGTTTTTTGACGTTTTCTTTTTCTTATTTGTTAAGACAACTATGTCCAGTTTGGTAGATATTGACCTGCATGTAGGAACAAGGTTTTTTCTGTTCTAAGGATATCTAATGAGAAATGCAGTCATAGTATTGGTAGGAGGAACATGTTGGGTGCTATATTATCTGATTGTTGTAGTAGCTGTAACATCCTGTTTCTCTGCCTTCGTATGAATAGCTGGATATATCCTCCTTGAAGTCAAAATGAGCTGTATGAGGTACCAATAATTGGAGGCATTGATTTATCTTTGTTTGATAGAAGCCTTTTTATCCCTTGACCTGGAAGGATATGTATACCTGTGCATGTCTATGATTGGTAAAACTTCTTGTGTGGTGGGGCCCAAATCTCTGGATGGACTAGGTTGCTATATGTTTTGGTTGAAGCTTTTCCGCATCATATGCAAAAGGCTTTCTGCTAGATTTTCTATTTTTTTGGCTGATATGGTAGATTGAGAAATGCATTTTTTTTATTTTTTTAGTGATGTTTGTGGGCTCGTGGTAGCTCTACTTTCCAATTATTCAGAACTTATTTTTTGTGTCGTTCTAAACTTGTACTGCAGAAAGAATGGAGGGAGAACCGGAATGAGTTCAGGAAGAAAGTTGCTCGCTGTGTGAGACGGTCTCAAGAAATGTTATGACCTCTTACTTTGCTTCTTCTTCTTGGTGCTGTTTTAGTTTTGTCTCCTATAGCTTAAAGACTTCTTCCTAGGAGGGAGGACTTTCTGGTTGCAGCCAATTCATAAGCCTGTGTAGAATTTTTCATTCAATGTATGTGCATTCATTCGGTTTATTTTCATGTTGGGCAATCGTCACATGCAGTGATGCTTGCGTATGGTACTTCTACTGGTCTGTTGCTCAAATTGTGAAATCGTGCATGATTTCCCTCTATATGGTTTTTGTTTCCTATAATCTGGATTGAGTTTGGGAATCTGCCAGGTTCATTATGTCCCAGGTGTTTTGCCATTGGCCAAGAAGACCTGTTGAGGTGACGGCCAACAAGTGTAACGGTTGCCTCTCTTATAATCTATTTGGGATTCATTAGGAGTCAAGGGCTCCGTGATATTGCTCTTTGGGTATATAATTTTGTTTACATTATACAGGATATCTGCTCATCTGAGAACCTTATCCGAATATCCCAGTATTCGCTGCCTAATCCTGTAACTTGGACATAAGATTTTTTGTCTCCATATTGGTTTTTGAAGCAAAAAGCCAATGCTTGGGTATTTTAGTAACTGCATTGCATTGCCCCTTCCTAATGTGTGCTTGTATTCCGGTCCGCGACACTTTCGCCTGCCTAGAGGGGTGGATTCTTTTTTCCCCTTGCTGTCATGGTTGTTCGAGATCTAAGGAGCTTTATAGCTGTTGCAACGATGGGAGTGGCTGACATTTCATGAAGAACCACTGGCCGGTTTATAGGTAATTCCTGTCACCCCATCCTAATGTTATCAACACATTCACAAGCACAGAAACACCAGCATAAAGCAATTTACAGAAAGACAAACATGGTGGCCTTTGTGACCTGAAGGTGCGTCATAATAAAGCAGGTTACTTGCCCCTACAGAAGTTAATTCACTGAGTCGTCACAGATTCGTTTCTTGATCTAGTTTTCCATGTGATGTTGCAACTTTGAGGCGATTGCAGAAGCGGAGGAACCATTAGCATCGGCCAAAGGATGGTGCAACTTTTGTTTTGACCGGTCGGTTTTTAATCTAGAGACAAGATCCGATTCCTTCAGCCTATGAAATAAAAATAAATAAAATGAAGAGAAATAGAAGCAATACGAAGTAAGGATCCTTTGGTCTGCCCGGAAAAGAAAGAGGGGTTAAACTTCAGTTCTTCCACTTTCGTTCATTGATTCACTCTCTCTTCAGATGAGATAGAGGTAGCTCTATCTCCCAACAAGCGAACGACCAACCCATTTTGAAATCTGGGGAGGGGGATCAAGATAAGGGGATCAAGATCAAGAAGTTATCGAAATTTTTTCTTTAAGAATTTGTTTGATTCAGGAAACAAATTCAATTTATTCATCATTTGATTCGATTAGATAATTGGAATCTATGTCGAATTGAATCTCAATCAAATGAAATTCGTTTTAATGGGAGTCAATTTATTACTCAATTAGGGTCTGCCTTGAAACAATATTCACAGCTATAGTAGTGTCTGCGGTGGCTCAGCATTTTTCTCGGAGTCCTATTAACATTGGTCGATAATCAGATGAACTAATAAGTCGATTGGATCTACGGTAAAAGAAATTATATGAACTCTTGGGCAGGGTCGATGCGGTTTTATAATCAGTAGCAATAAGGAAAATTCTTCCTATATTTATCGTATTAATTAGAATCCCGCTCATTTTATGGGATCAAATTATGCGTATTCGACGTAATAGATCTAATTTTTGTAGAGTTTGACAAGCTTCAGTTCATTTATATTTATGATGATCATAGGGACTATAGATAATGATGTGGTGTCATGACAAGATATAAGAAAGTGGACTTGGGACTCCAGCCATCTATTCCTCTTTCCATTCATTCCTTTCCCCATTCCATTTCCGCCTCATTTTAATTCCTCTACCAAATGTCTCCATTATAAAGAAATCAAGTTCAAATTGGTCCGAGTTTTAAATGAAGTTGAGCTTATAGATATATCATCACAAAAATTTTAATATGACAGCTTGTGTTTATGGTAAAAGTCATTATAGTGAATCTTGCTCGAGCTTAAGAAATAAAATTTGCTGGTTTAACGAGATTAATGTCAATCTTCAATTTTCAGTCGGGTCTGATTGACTTCGAGCAACAAATCATATTAAGATGACCCCAATCTGCATTCTAACTTACACTCTTTGCTAACCTTGCCAAATGTCCTAGATACCGTATTAAAGTAATTTCTCATCGAGATTGTTGGTTCTTTTTCTTTCTCTCGTGAAAAAAAAGTTGATTGTTGTTTTCAGAAGTAATGTCAAGAATAGTCCTCGTATTATTTGTCAATGTACAATTTAGTCCTTGAACCTTTGCTTATATCCGATTTAGTCATTGAACTCTGAGAATCGAACCGACCTAGTTCTTTTGAGTCAATTTTATTACGAGCCATGTAATTAGTGTCTTAAGCTTAGGCTCCCGCTCCTCTTCTTCTGGAAAAAAAAGACCGGGGCGCCAGAAGGGGCCTTCGATGGACGGATCAAACTTGCCTTTGGGTAATTCGTTAAGTTGCTTCCCTGGCTGAGCCAACTCTAGAGGGGTCATCCTATAAGGCACTTGAGCTGGTGGTTTGGCTCTAGGCATGAGCTCAATCTCAGTATCATGGGGTCACTACTCTTGTGTAGGCCACCGTCAGCTCTTGGCCTATGCCCTTAGGTTGGCGAGGTGCATGGTCGATCTCCAATGGACAGCAAAGGGTCCGTGAATGACGTTGGTAGAGCACGCACTTGTCTCGGGAACTCGATCCTAAGAACGGTCTAGAAGTCATCCAAAGACGCAGCTGTGAGGGTGAGCACCCTCTCCACGCTCCAATTGTCACAGAAACTCCTTTGGCCACACCGTGGACCTAGCGCGCCTTAGAGATTACGACCTTGATCTTGCCTCCATCATCCTCCAATGCAAGTCCCAGTTGCTAGGCATCAAGCACATCCACTGAAGGTATGGGTTGCACCTAAATCAATTGCGGCCTATGCGGTCTAACCATTAATTTGCAGCACCGCACACATCAGCTAATTCTCAGCAGCACCTTTGGCCTTGCCCTTGACTATCCGAATCGGCATAACAGCGCGCTCTCTTCCGCACCCTTTCACTGCACATTTCGGGCGTTCCCTAGCTCTATGCAATCCATTGCACGTGAAGTGAACCCACGGTTGCTATCGGGGTCCTTCCATTCTTGTGGTACTGATTCTGAGGTGTGAATCATTGATCGAATACACTGCTGCTACTCAAGTTGGAGACACTTCATTTCTTATGTTCCTTGTCGATGGAGCAGTCAGTCGATCCGATCGCGGCTTTGGCCGAAGGTAAGTCTCTCACTTGCTGCCTCTGCAACTCAATCCTAGCTCATGGCTTCAAGCCTTCCAATATGTAGAACATCCCATCCGGCTTGGCCATATCACAAAGGTCCGTCATTAGTGCCAGGAACTCATACTTTCGAATGTCTCACTATGTTTCGAGCTCACGTCATGCCATCTAAGCATTATACCCCATGGTTACGTTTGGTAGTTAGGATAAAATTTTGAATAGAATAAATTTTATCCCCCCGTGTTTGACGTCTTCCCAAAATGGGATAAAGGGATATATAGTCTGGATGAAATTATCTTATGGGGGAGGTGGGATAAATGTGGATATAATTCTAATATCCATAAGATAAAATTTATTTTTCTCCAATAACAAACTTGTTAAATTAATAAAATTAAAATAATATTTGAATATAAATAACATTTGAATTCTAATATAAGAAAATTCAAAATAACGAAAAAATAAGAACAAATTCGATTTTATTTATTCCTATTTTTATTTATATATCCAAATTTCTTTCAATATTTTGATTTAAATTCCATATATATAATAATATCTACTTTTAGTATTTATATCTTACATATTTTAGGTATATTAGTATAATTTACTATTTAATAATATTTTATTAGAGAATGATGGAAGGGGAAAATTGAATTAAAAAAAAAGAGGGAAAAATAATAAGCAAATAAAAATAAAGCAGGTAAGAGCATCATGAGAGATTCTTAACATTTTCCTTTGTGCAATTTTTACGTTCACTTAGGCTGATATGCCGTTCATAGTAAATAATGGACTTAATAATATGTGAAAATATCTGACTTTATTACTGTGATTCACTAAACAATAGATAGGACGTAGCTAAATCCCTGAATTCCATATCATCTTCTATCCAATTTTATTCGGAGTAGAAATTCAAATGACCAAATGCAACCCATATTCTCTTGAAAGAATTGATGCCTTGGTTTTTGCTTCAATTCATCTCATGTATTGACTTGTGCACAACGATGTTGGAACTTGACATACTCGCACCTCACATTAAGTGAATGATACATGGAAGCCATCGCTACCTTAGTCTAGTCCAATAAAGGGAAGTGTGGCCCCAAATCATTGTTCCATGTCGAATAGAAAGTTCTTGAGCTGCTTTAGGCTCTCATGGTAACACTTTTAGAGTCAAATTTTTGCTCCAGAAATTCGTTTATTTAATGCAATTTCAGTTTTCTACTTCTAGAACACTTTTTCACTTATGGAGCAAAAATACGTTTGATAAAATAACTTCTTTTTTTTTACTCCAAAAGTGTTTTTTTCCTCCAGAAGTTATTTTTCCCATAAAAAAAGAAATAACTTTTTTTTACTTCTCAACTTTAGAGAACTTTTTTTTTGCCAATTGAATTCTAAACATTTTACATTTTTGCCAATTTAGTCAATTTGGCCAATTAGCGCTGATGTGACACGCTGGCCAGCCAAAATAATAATATTTTAATATTTTTGAAAATTTTAATATTTTTAATATTTAATTTTTTCTTCTTGCTTAAAAGTGTGGCCAGCGAGGGTCGTGGCCCTCACTTAGGCTCACGAGGTCACGAGCAAGACTGCCTTCACCCACGGCTGGCGAGACCATGGTCGGCTTCGCCCTCGGCCGACAAGGCTCGCAATGTGACGCTGGAGCTCGCGATGGGTTGTGAGGCTAGCCTCACCCGTGATCGGCGAGTCGCGGGCGAAGTTGGCCATGGCCTCACCAGCTGTGGGCGAGGCTACCTTCGCCCGCGATTGACGAGGCTGCCTTGCCCGTGGCCTCGCGCACCTAGGTGAGGTTGGGTGAGGGCTGTGACCCTCGCTAAAGAGCTCCGGCAACCCTCGTTGGCCACACTTCTTGTTGCACATGAAGCAAGAAGGAAGGAAAAAATTAAAAAATTTGAAAAAATATTAAAATATTATTATTTCTTCTCTAATAGCAAAAATTTTCTCTTGTTTTATCAAATACATATCTCCTTCAGAAATCTACTTCTAAAGTAAAAGTAGAAAAATCAACTTCTGGTCGAAAATTAATTTCTGAAGTAGAAGTGTTGTCATGCGTGTCCTAAGCATCTCAGGCACCAAAACAAGCCCTTGGTTCTTGCATCTTAATGCGACATCGCCAAGTTGTGTGCATTACCCGTTGCTCTCATGAGCACAACAACTTAAACAATCGCCTCACGCAGAACGCGCATAGTTTCTCAAGACACCTTCCTCCTAGATACCATCTTCAAAACTCATAACACAATGTGTCCAAATGACATCCCTAAGCCATCTAGAGCAATCGCCATAACCTCTAAACTCTCAATCCATTTTCGATCTTCGGTCGTTCGAGTGTGAAGTACAACTCCAAAGGTTGTTGTTAAACTTGAGCTCCAATAGCAAATGTCACGATCCGAGCCTAAGACCGTGTGACATTATACGTTTGATAACCTGCCAAAATTTTTAATTTTATTCTAAAAGTAATTCTAAAATAGAAATGTGTTTGGTAAAGAATGACTTCTGGAGTAGTTTTCTATTTCTGAATGAAAATTACGTTTGATAAAGAAGTGATTTTCTAGGGCTAGAAGTGATTCTTTCTTATTTTCACTTCTTATTTTCTTTCTCGCTCTCGTAGGCCGCCGGTTGCCGCCGTTGTTGATCGCCAGTCGCTGCCGGTTTGCTGGTCGCCGGCCACCGCCACCGTTGCCATTGTCACCGCTGATCGCTGCTTTTAGGGTGCCGTTTGGTAAACTTATAAAAAACAGAAATAGAATGAGGGTGTGTTTGGTAAATATAATTTATCATTTTCTATCGAAATTGATTCCGGTAAGAATGAATTATTATCATAATAAAAAATTCTAACAATAATTGTTTTCAAATGAGCCCATACTATCCTCGGTGCCACTACCAACAAGTAGCAATAAGAACTTGTCGGCTCATGCATATCCGGTGATACGATGGACCTCAGCTTGTTTGCTTTTTAAACCCCATATAAATCCTTCTTCAATCAAATTTAATTAAAAATTATTTATTTATTTATTTTTTCATCCTCCTTTTGCCCTTTCTAATATTCTTCTCAATTCAAGCTTTGCCAATAAAGCGTTTTTAGGTCTCTTTGTCTGCAAAAATCGACTCCCTCTCTCTCTCTCAACGAAGGCTCCCCTCCGATTTTGGTTCCCTCCCTTAATAATCGGCGGGTGGATGGCTTCGAATCAAGCCAGCCTTCTCCTCCAGAAGCAGCTCCGAGGTTCCGATTCCCGAATCCCCTCCCGATTCCGTCTCTCTTTCTTCTAGGGTTTTCTCGTTCTTTCTCCCTTGTTTTTCCCGCGGTCGATGATCGCGTCCGTGTCTGTGATCGGCTGCAGATCTTTGCAGGAACCCGGTGGATGGGTTCTCCGCGGGGTTGGTGGACGAGACCAACGTGTTCGAGTGGAGCGTCTCCATAATTGGTCCTCCCGACACTCTGTAGTGAGTTGGAATCGATGGGAGCTTTGTTCTTTTCTATGCTCCTGATGAAGTTTTCTCGTTCTTCTTCTTTCGTGTGTTGATTCTTTTTTTTTTTTATTTATGTGGTGGCGTGAATTTTGTTGGGTTTTGTTGTGAAAAGGTGCTTAATTTTTTTCGTGGGTTTTTGCGTTTCGAATTGGTCTCCAAGAGCGGGATCGTTTGTTTCATTGACCGTGGAAAGATGGTGTTTTGATTTGGGAATCTGTTTACCTGGAGCTGGAATACGTCTCGGTTGTCATGATGCTTCGGTCTGGCTTCTATACTTGCGTTCTATGAATCAAAGTTTGGCTGCCGGCTGAAGAGATGTGTGTTTTCTAGTTGTTTGAAAGATGAAACTTGGCGGTGGGCGTCCATTAAACCATGGAAAAGAAGAGTATTACTTGGATACTGCATGCTTAGCTAATGGTTTAATCGATGGATATTGCTTGATATATTCGACTGCACGTGGTGATGGGGTTAGATGAATTTTTTTCGCATACTATTCTCAACTTTGATGGGCCATTACTTTGACTGGATATATGATATGTACTACAAAAGGTTCTGGTGTGTTTCAACAATCTCATATATTGGGTCATTGATTTTTTTTTGTTGGGAATGTTCTCGATACTTGCAACAATTTGGGATTCATATCTTGGGAGAGTTTGAGATTATTATTATAATTGTAGTTAGAATTATTACTATTATTGTTTCCTTTTGGTTTTTCACTTACGCTGTATTCTACATTTACTAAGGTAGACTATGAGCTTGTTGAAGGGACAATTCACAGATGCCTCATAGGTGATTGTCATGCCGTGTTAGTATATCCCTTTTAGTCCTAGTTATGTTGCTCTTTGAGGACCTCTGCATGTTTGTTTATACTTTGGTATGAGCATGAGATTTTCATGAGTCTTAAGTCCATTTGAGCAGGGGCCAGTTCTTGAGATATTTTTATGTGAATAGAATACCTCTAATTGTCTATTCTGTTTTGGTCTTAGTCTGCAAATTCATGTTTATTCAGCTCACATTATCGTTCAAGTGTCCAGAACACTGACATATGGCTTGAGATTGATGTGTGGCTTTTAGAAACGAGACAACTGATTTAGTTCATGTCATCGTCAATTCGGTTGCTCTACATTAATGTGAGATAGGAGAACTACTTCTATGTCTCTTACTCTTTATACTTTTTAGCGATCCTTTTATTTTCTGTCTTCTCACATCCTCAGCTGACCTAGGGCATTGGCACATTTATCTAGCATCTTCACTGTCTGGACTATATGATGTACTGAAATTGAAAACTTGACATTTTTCTACTATTCATGTACAATATTGTTATGGCAGTGAAGGAGGTTTCTTTAGTGCAATAATGAGCTTTCCACCCAACTATCCTGTCAGTCCCCCAACAGTGAGGTTTACATCAGAGGTGTGGCATCCAAATGGTGAGAGCCATCTTCTACCGTCGAGACTGTGGCATTACTGCTTTTAGTTTTACTTTCATTAGCTATTCTAACTGCCTAAACATTACCATCTGTAACTTTAGTTTATCCTGATGGAAAAGTTTGCATTTCGATTCTCCATCCACCTGGTGACGATCCAAACGGATACGAGCTTGCAAGTGAACGCTGGTCTCCTGTACACACAGTATGTTTTTTCATGTTAACATGTTCTCCCCATGCGTTGTAGGCTTCAAATTTCGGAACTTTTACCTATTCTTGTTTTAATATTTTTTTAACTACCGTCCTCATATTGCTTGATTGAGTGTCATTGAGTGTGAATGCATGACTTGGTTGTGAATTTTGGTGAACTGAGCTTTTTATCAGTCTTTCGTGCGGCGCATTCTAGGATCCTCTTCACTTAGGGATATCTACCCTCAAAAGCTGTATTCTGTGCTGCTTACTTTCTTGTGGGAAAGCAAAATAGAAGCTGGAGACAAATAGAAGTGCTTTTTTTCTGTCCTATAGAGACCTCCCATTGACTGGGCAAACTAATGTTGTTTCTTATTTGAGAGACTACTCACCTCTTAAGGACTTATCCTTTAAGCCATAGCAAACTTAAACTGTCATACGTCCCTGGAACACAACTCAAGCTTTTGATGGGAACGCCTTTTTAAAGTCCTTTTTTTCTCCCATATTAAGAAGGCTTCATTGCCTCAAGAGCATTGTACTTTAATAGGTTTCTCAATTTTACCTCAAACATTAAAACTTTCATTTTTACCATGAATTACGGTGTCTATTGCAATTTCATTCCATTTCCTGGACACACATAAACATGTTTTACTAGGGGTGGGTTTGATTCAACTTTGCAAATGGGCCTTGGGGAAATGCAAATGCTTAAAGTTCAATGCTGGTCCCTCTAGCATTGGGCTTTTAGCATTTCCAAGGCCAAAATTTGGCCAAAAGCCCCTTCAAAAGGCTTGCCAAACACTCTAACATTTCCCTCAAGGGGCTTTGGAGGCCGAAAGCTCATTGGGAATGCTGAACCAAACCCACCCTAAATCCCATATGCCTGAATTGGTATATTATATCGGGGACCTACAAGTAGATCTTCATAGATTTTGGTAGTTCGTGACTAAACAGGCATTGAAAACTATCAAGCTGCAGTCGGTATCACTTGCGCTTATTTCTTGCTTTCGTAAACCTTGTACTTTTAACAGTTTTTCCTATCTACCCTAGGTGCCTGCCCTTCGGGATTAACGTCTGGTTATTTAGTCAGTCATGTTGGGTCTGCTGCCCATATGCAATGAATAGTTTGAATCGGATACTTATTTATACCTCAACTCTAAAAATTTCCAATTTTACTGTGAATTAAGATGTCTATTTCAATTTTATTCCATCTCTAGTGCACATGCAACTATGTTTACTCTGTGCCATATGCCTGAAGCAGTTCAGTTCAACCTGGGACACTTGAATAGATCTTCACGGATTTTGGTAGTTAGTAAAGACAGGCGGTGAAAACTGTTAAGATGGAGTTGGTATCACTTGCATTATTCTTGCTTTCGCTCTGTCTTCCAGACAATGGGGGAGTTTGGGGTTCTTCAGTTTCTGCTTTAGCTCTTTATTTCAAGTTATTGTTACATTTGCTTTTTGATATGTTCATTATGTGGTTGAAGTTCTATTTTTTCGAAGTTTGTGTCACATTAGAGTCAGGATGGCGCCTTGTTGGCCATCACATTGACAATTAAGGGTTGCATTAACCAATCACTCAGGCTGCGTTTGGGAACCACTTTCCCAAAGGCAGTTAGGCCTCTGAAAGCCGTAGGGCAAATGTCAGGGTGTTTGGCAATTTATCTCTGGCAGAATTTCTATAAAGTCCCTTAGCCCAATACAAGTCCTACCCAGCTTTGGGCTTTACCCTCGCTAAACTTGTGAATTTCAGTTTTACCCTCACTATTTTCACCTTGTGCAACATTGCCAACAAGCCCAGATCTAACCGCCAGTGAGCCTCGCCTGAAGTCGCAACCTCGGCTTGGGGTCACCAAGGTTCACCTGAGGTGATGCGACCTTAGGTGACAGCATCCGGTGCCAAATCTGGCTCACTGGTGGTCACAAGTAGATTTTCTTTTCAATTATTTTTTAATTTAATAGATATATTCCTAAAGTCCTTTACAAGTCTAGCTTTTTCCAAACAGCGTTTAAACCAAAGTCAATTTCCAAGGCAATTCTCAATTACACATTATCAAACACTATTTGCATTTCGAAAAACCCCTTTAACCTAAAGTCTTTGCATTTTCCCAAAAGCCGAACCAAACACAGCCTCATTGTGATTTAGGATAAAAAAGTCGGGGAGTAGAATTGGAAGATATGAAACTTGGACAAAAATTGAAGAAGCCCTTAAAGTGTAGGGTTTTTTAGTTAACTAAGCCTATATATATAGCACATTGCTTGAGATATCTGCAGCACATTTTGCAACGGTTCGACACTTAGGATACAAATGGACCCAAAAGATGACTTTTCCTTGTTCTTTTATCAGCTGCCTTTCACTGCTAATCTTTCTAGTTTTTATTAGAAATAGACAATGGTGATGTTGTTGACACACCAATGCTGAAGTGCATTGGTCATCTCATAATGAATGTGATCTACTGAGAAACGTGTGCTATAGAGGATGTTGGACTGGTGCTTTCAGTCCTTGACATGCATCCAATATATTAGGTGTCAGAAGTTCTCCCTGTGTGACACTTCTCCATTGTTCTGTTAAAAAAAAGCATGAGTATTTGGACATAAGATGCTTACATGTTTGTACATTAGGTTCAACAGAATATCTATCTGGGAAAGGATTTTGAGTTGTCTGAGTGGGGACTCTTTAGAAACAAGCCATGGTGAGTTGCTCAACTCTATGATCCTTATATATTTGGAAGGAATGGGAGGGCGCATTGACTCTCAAATAAAAGAGGTAGTGAGGCTATAGAGTGGAGGGGCCCCTTATAGACTTGCAGATGGTGGCAGCAGTAGATTTTTTATCCATGGAGAAGTGTATTCTACAAACCTGGGGCACTGTAGCTAATTCTTTTCATGGGTGCCTTTGAAATATGCTGTGCTGTCAGAAGTACTAACAAATGTGGGACACCATACTATCAAGAAAAAGCATCATACTGTTGCCGTATTGGGAATCACGAAAAACAGGAACAAGAAAGATGAAAGTCATGGTACAATTTTGCACCAGTTGCATTGCTTTTAACGGAGAAATTTAGCAGAAAGGGCATCTAGAGCTAATGAGTGAATATGTCAGAAGTGTAGTTTTCTGGGAGTTTGGGGCATTTATTTTCCGTTCGAGGAAAAAATATATTAAGTTTGCATAGAATGTTTTGACCATTTATCTGGTGACCTAGGTTTTTTTTTTATTGGAGAAGACATCCATAATTTTTCATTTAATTGTTGAGCACGTCGCTATTGCAAGAGCAAATGATTGCGAATATAAAGGTTTCAGCAAATATCCCGCAATAGTTCGTTACGGTTCAGACCTAGGAGGCTAGGACTATCCTCAAAAAATGTGTAACGATCCTCTTTTGGCTAATGAACGTGGACGCACAGAATTTATGGTTTTGACTGTTCATTTATGGTTTATTCACATTCTCCTTCTTGCTGGGAATCACAAATATTTAATTGGTTGCCATACATGTGTTTTCATTTTTTCATACTGTCATGTAGTGACCTATGTCCCCTCCATTTGGCAGGTTGAGAGCATAGTTTTGAGTATCATATCAATGCTTTCCAGTCCCAATGACGAATCTCCAGCAAATGTTGAAGCTGCGGTAGGTTTTTGATTTCCTCTTTTGCTTATTCAATCTGTGAAGACTACTACATACAGTTAGATAGATATTTATCTGCATGTAGGCATGAGGGATTTTCAGTTCTAAAGATATCAAATAGGAAATCTTATCATAAGTGGTAGGAGGAATATGTTGCAAACTACATTTTCTGATTGTTGTAGTAACAGTATAATCCTGTTTCTCCGCCTTTGTCTGAATAGCTGGAGTTATCCTCTTTGCATTGAATAAGAATTGATTAATGTTTATCTTATCGAAACCTTTTGCCCCCCTAACTAGAAGTTGCACGTGTCCTGGTTGGCAAAACCTAGGGTTGTGTGGCTCAAGTCTGTGATATCTGGATGGACGGGGTTGCTATATGTTGTGGTTGAAGCTTTTGTGAACATATTTAAAAGGATTTTTGCTAGATTTAAATTGCTGTTTTTTTAGGCTAATATGATAGATCTGGACGTGCATTTTTTTTTTTTTAAGTGATGTTTGCGGGCATGTGGTAGACTCTACTTTGCAATTATTGGAAGTCTTATTTTAGCATCGTTCTAAACTTGTGCTGCAGAAAGAATGGAGAGAGAATAAGAATGAATTCAGGAAGAAAGTTGCTCGCTGTGTGAGACGGTCTCAAGAAATGTTGTGATTCATTATTGCTGCTTCTTCTTGGTGCTGCTTAAGTTTTGTCTTCCTGTAACTTAAGACTTCAATGTGGGAGGGAGGGATTTTCTGGTTGCCGCCAATTTATAAGCCTGTAGAATTTTTCATTCAATGTATGTGCTTTCAGGTCTCGGATGCATTTTCCTTCCATGTCAAGCAATCATCACTTAAGTGATGCTTACCTATGGTACTTCTGCCAGTCTATTGCTCAAACTAGTGCAATCGCCACGATTTCTCTTTATATGGTTTTCCTTTTCCGTGAATCTGGATGAGTTTGAGAAAATGCTAGGTTAATTGTGACAGATGTCTTTTGCCATTGGCTGCTGGATCTGTGCTCTCACTCTCTGCTTCATTGTGATCTTTGCAACTTTTTGAGTTTTGAAGCAATTGAAAAAATATGTAGCCACTGTATTAATAGGAAGGTCCATTGGCATAGGCCAAGGGGCAAAATTCTAAATGGGGATAGATTCTCTGTCAAATAAAGTTGTAGGTACGGATTGTGGACAGAAAAGAAAAGATAAGAGGATGATTGTAGAAAGCTCAAGGAAAGGCTATTCATTCGGGCCCTTCAAGATGATTCACTTTAGGGCATCAGCTTTTTCTTTGCTTAGCTTTTGTCCCTAGCCCTTTTATCTTCCTCCCCTCTTCCCAGTGGATTTTGTATTCACTTGACCTTTTTGATAAACCGAGGAAATTGGTGCTTCGCTTGATAGGGTTTAAACACAAAAAGTCAATGGTAGACCCGGCAAATTCATCTTCCTCGTTTTCTTTTCAGGACACAAATATGCCACGAGTATGTACTCTCACTCGAATGGTTTTGGAGTGTCAGAGGGGGTTGGTTTTGTTCGGGTTCTCAGAAAATTAGAACCGGTCCGAACCATTTTGGAGATTCCATTGACGGTGACCTGATCCTCGGTCCGGACTGTCTTGACCCGAACAAACCCAAACGTAATGGTATGGCTTGGGTTTAAAATACCGACCTTCGGGAGCATTCTTTCAGGAATAAAATGCAAGAAGCTGAGAAAACAAATTGCATAATTTAAGCTGAAGACAAGAAACGATCCGTAATCATACTGGCTACAGCTCAATGAAGAGAGAGGAGAGAGAGTTGCCTCATCACAGGTCCTTCACGGCAAGCCTTGCCTGCCTCCATCTACCTCGCCGGAAGCGGCGTTCTATCTCCTATTAGTCAAACAGTTCTCGATTCCTCTGTACTGGCCATTGTTGACAACACGGTGCCATAGTGGCAGTGGAGCTTGGCTGAGCCCAGGTGACATGCATCGCCACTGACCACTTGCTGGAGATCCACGATCTTTTGACCTTGTACTTCTGGCGGGTGAGATCACCCCATGAAGATGCAAACCAGCTTCGGCTTGATTTGGGGGTTCGACGATGCTCAAGGTCGACGTCGATCTCTGAGTTGTTGCCAATCGGGGATTCATCGAACTCTCGAGTCAAGTCAAAGACTCGTTTCAAACTCGCTTTTGGTTTCATAGAGGTCAAAATGGGTTGATTTAGGTTTAACACCATAACCAAATTTGACCCGCTTAAGTAGCTTGCTCATACAACCAGAAACGTGAAGTCCTCCGACCGGAACCGAGAAGTACGTTTGGGGTCGGGTTTTCGGGCCTTCCGGGTTTTCTTGACACCCCTACTTTTATGTTCTGTTTTTGAGTGTATGTGGTTCCTACTTATCAGGTCTTTGCCTTTCTTGTCCACTCACTCAATTTGGACAATTGAAGACACTGTTTACAATCTTCAGAGCTCATTTTTTAATGTTAGATGTAGTCTCATGGTTGCAATTTTCTGGTGGTTTCATCATTTTTAATTTAGTCAAGCAGTTGGACAGGATTGATTTTTTTTGTCAATTTAACTCATGGCAGTCCATGTGGCGCCTCGTCATATGTTCGATTCCTATTAACATTTATCAATAATTGTATGAACTAATAAGTCCATTAGTTCTGGAATGACAGAAATGACAAGATTGAGCATTTGTTGGTTCATGATCACACCATTAGTCAAATGTCAATCTCCGACAAATAATAGAAAACAGCATCGAAACTTCGAGTTTCAACGTAATATGATGATAATCATGATTTGTTTACTTGCTCCCGTGACAAGCAACTTCATAAGAACAACACTTAAAAAGATAACTTAAAAAATAGTCGTGTTGACTAAAAAATTGGGTCTGTGCGGTTAGTGAAATAAACTTTGATATTTAGTATTATTTTCGACATAGTGAATTGGAAAGGAAAGGTTTGTAAAATTTTAGCATATCCTTGCCTTTTTTTGGGGCTTTTCATACTTCTTTTCAGGGAGATATTGAACGTTTGACATTAATACTTTCAGATTTTCATTGTATATTGATCACAACTAAATAGAAAAAATTGTCCAAAAAGTCCTAAACTTATTATACAGCGATCAAGTTAATCCTGAACCTTTCAATCTTGCCAATTTATTCTTAAACCTTTTAACGATTTACCATTTTAGTCACAGGCGAGGATCAGCCTCGCCAAGCCTCACTTGGGCACCCTCATTCTCAACGTCCCTCACCCACACCTAGGTGAGGCTTGGCGAGAGTGGCCCTTGCTGACGCTTGGATGTGGTCGATGGCTGACGACCAGCCATTAGCAAAAAGAAAAGGGAAAAAAAAGAAAGAAAGGAAGAAAAAATTAAAAAAAATGGAAAATTTCCAAAAATCATTCACGTCAACTCTAGCTATGCCATTGGTTGGTGTTCATGTTATTGATTTTGTCTTTAATTGGTCGGAAGGACTAAATTGGCAAATTGTCAAAATGTTTAGGCTTAAATGGATACAATTGAAACGTTTAAAACTGACTTGACCACTATACAATAGGTTTAGAACTATTTTGACATTATCCCCCAACTAAACATTTGAATTGAATCACTCACTGCATTCATCTTTCCATATTTTCCTTTCACCATTTCGATTTCGCCTTGTTCTGATTCTTGGTAGCAAAAGTGTAGTTATCGAGCAGTCGAATTCGAATGTTCCAATTCTCAAATGGAGTTGGACTTAAGTTATGTAATGCTTGATCGAAGTAGCTCACGTTATTGAGTAGCTAAATCATGTTCATATTGATGTATGTTTCTTAGAAAGCGAATATATTATATCTCCTTGACTTTTACTACGAAACTCAAGGTAGTGACTAGTGAGTCTAGTTTGAGCAGAAGAAACACAGTTTGCAAGTCTGATGAAATTAGTGCGGAATCTTCGATTCTCAGTTGAGTCTGGTCGAGTTCAAGCATTGAATCATGTCAATAGGACGACATGCCTATGCTGTTAGACTCTTCATTGTCCCAGCTGAACGTCCTAGACATCATTTTTAAAATACTTTCTCACTGAGACTGTTGGGTTTTTTCTCTTCCTCTAGAGACTAGAACCGATTGTTGTTTCAGAGAGGGTAAATTGACATTGTCCATGTATTATCCATTGATATTCAATTTAGTGCTAAGACTAAATTTTTGTTCAATTTGGTCATTGTACTCTTTAAATTTAATCCACTTAGTTCTTTCAAGTTGGATTGGTTTCGTTGGCATCTAACGCAACAATCGGTTCCTATGTAAAATCCACATTTGATGATGTGATCGTACATGGTAGCAGCCTCATCAATAATTTTAAAAAATAATGAAAAGAAGATAGGGGAGAGAGAAGGGGGAGGGAGCGCCCTCTTCCATTAGCGAGGGCCGGCGACCCTATCGGCAAAGGAGAGGTGGTAGTGCTTATTGGAATATTTTATAAGTATAATAATATAATTGTTACTTTTTATTATTTTTGTTATTTATATTTTGCTGAAAGATCATGCTTCTTGACCATTTATAGCATATGTGTTTTGAAGAGATTTGAGTTCTTTTTTGTTTCATTCAATTCGCTCGTTTTCATTAATTGGCTACCAAATAAGGTTCAATCGTTGGTCTTCTCTAGGTGCTTAGACCAAGAAAAGAACGATTAATCGTGGGCATCGTGTCATAGGGACATAATTTTTATTGTAACTGTTTTGCCGGAATTTGCTGACGACAAAAAATCTTTCATCGAAAGTTGTTTTTCAATTTTTTTTAAAGGAGACAGGCTCTATGACAACTCTGAACAGAAAACACCCACAAGTACACAAGGAAACTAGTAGATATATTTTAAGGGAATTGAATCAACATTAAAGTACACAGGATAAAAATACAACGTCGGTATTTATCGATGACAAAGCACCCATAAGCTACAGTAAATATACATGTTGGAATTTAATTGACGACAAAGCATCTTGAAACTACAGCTAAGATATAAGGTGGAATTTAATCAATGAAGATATATCTGATAACTATATCTAGGACCATGATACATGAATTGAAAGATAACTGAAAAAAAAAAAAAGATTTGTTTGTTTGTATGGGGTTTTTTTGAAGAACATAATGTAGCTATTTAAAACTTACAATCGACGGTCACCAATGGAGGTTACAAACAGTTACTTAAAAAAAAACTTCCTAGTGTTCAAGAGAAGTTACGACATTCCTAAAATAATGGCAAAATAACCAACTAGCCGTTATCCTCTTCTCGATTGCATGTTGTCGATGTCAATGACTTTGTCGATTACATGTTGTCGACATCAATGACTTTACCAATGGAATTTAATTAATGACAAAGCATCTTGAAACTACAGCTAAGATATAGGTTGGAATTTAATCAATGAAGAGATATTTGATAACTATATCTATGACCACGATACATGAATTGAAAGATAATTGAAAAAAAAAAAAAACAAAATTTGTTTGTTTGTAAGGGGTTAACATAATGTAGCTATTTAAAACCTACAATTGACGGTTACCAACGAAGGTTACAAACGGCTACTGAAAAAATAAATTACTTCCTAGTGTTCAAGAGAAGTTACAACATTCCTAAAATAGTGGCAAAATAACCAACTAGCCGTTATCCTCTTGTTGATTTCATGTTGTCGATGTCGATGACTTTGTCGATCAACTTCAAGGTTCTCATCGATAACTTCACGGTGTGTGTCATCAATGACTTCATTGACGAGTTATCAATAATTGTGTTTATAAATGACCAAACTCTACTCTCATCGACTAAGTCTATTACATGTCGATAATAACTAAAACTTAATCATTTCTTGGTGTAAACAATAACCGATAACATTGGATTATGTATATTGGGAAATCATTGTCTTTAAGACAGTATCAATGCCTTGTCAATTGTAGAACGACGTGTTTGAAAGCCATGTAGCACAAGTGAGCCGAGATCGAACCGAACAATATCGTGTCAGCGCCTAGATGGGGCCACCTATGGTGGCATCATAGCCAAGGCTGAGATGTCGGATTTCAGATGTCTTCGATCCCACATTGTTTAGATACGAGCCATTGTGCTAGTAGATAAGTCTCGCGTAATCTTAAATCGACACAGCCTGTTACATACCCATATGCTCACAGGTGATCACATTTATGTTTCACCAAAAATTCAGTACTCATTAGTGAGATTTACTTCTTCTAGAGACACTTGTATGCAGAAGAGAAGTTGCATTCACATTCATGGAGGATGGTCAAGCCAAAAGCTGACGTCTGAATGATGACAGAACAACGTTGGCATTTGTTATGAATAATGATTAGTGTGAATCTGTAGGCTGACTGGAGAACATGCGACAGAAACCCATAGGCTGTGGGATTGAATGATTTCAAACATGAAAAGGCCCCTTCTCCCTTCTTTTCAAAAGCTAAAGAAGAGGAAACCCACACGGAAAAGGAGAGTGGTTAGGGCAAATCATGAGAGCACAGTGGACCCATTGCAAGCAATTAAACTTTACATATTGACCAGGCTTTTCCAGTCTTCATATTCAGTCATTTGTCCCCCTAACTACTTCTAAACTCTTGGGTCAATCTTGGTGGTAAACGACCACCTTTCTCTAATCTAGGGATTATTTCCAATTAATGGCACAATTAGGAGAGGCTAACCACATTTGAAGGTGAAATGTATTAGCAAATGTGGAGATACTAGTAAATAATTGAGAAAATGACACATATGGTCCTTAAACTTTGGCCCAACATGCAATATGGTTCATGAACTTTCAATTTGTTCAATATGATCCATGAACTTTAGCTCATTTTCCAATTTGATTTCTGAACTTTTAATTTGTTCAATATAATCTCTGAACTTTTAAAACATGTTCAAACTAATATCTGGATTATATGAAAATATTCAATGTTGTCATTTCAATAATTTAAGTTCAGCGATAACATTGAACATTTTCATATACTTCAAGAACTAATTTGAACATGTATCAAAAGTTTAAGAATCATATTGAACAACTTAAAAATTTAGGGAGTACATTACACATTGGGCTATAGTCAGGGACTACATTAAACAAATTTAAAATTTATGGATCACATTGTACATTTGGTGAAAATTTAAAGATCATTTGTGTCATTATCTCTAAATAATTCTTAAACGGATGGCGGGTTTTGAGAATTGAGACAGGTTTTGGGTTGATAGCTAAAAACCCTATGGATCTTTGATGTTATAATAGAAGAACCTGAAAATCGAAACCAATGGCTATTAAACTTGCATTTGTTGACTATATAACCTAACAAATTTTAGTACGATCAGACATTTTTTGGCAATAGCCACCATTTCATACCTCATTGGTAATTATAGGTTGATCCGAGACTTTTATGGTCATCGACCATGAATTCTTTTCAATCTTCTATGTCGAAACTCTATAGATTTTTCATTTGGTAATCTACTTGAGTTTTGAATAAATGCTTGTGTTTGAAAATTACGGCTATTTATTATATATTTAGTGGGAATTAATTATTTACCAAAATAAAGTTATGCGACGGAATTGGGACGACATGAGCTTTTCCAAAACTGGTCCCACTTCTATCATTAAATTTTCGGCCTAGACATCGAGCCTAAAGAATTTTGCACTTGGGCTCGGTTTTTTTCTTTTTTTCAATAATCTTTTTTTTTATTCCTTTTCATATTTTGTCAATATAGCTTTTCCATCCAAGACTTTTTCACGCATCAAGATTTTTTAATGGACTTAAATGCAAACCTCAAGCAAGCCCAAAGAGACACGAGAGAAAGGGATTGGAAAAATTACTTTCGTGGACATGTAAACTATTGAAATGGAGATCATTTTCAATTTAGGTAGGAATTATTTAACTCATATACATTTTCTGTGACGATTATTGATTAATGTCGCCTCTATTTATGGTTTTGATTTAACAACAACCGATAAGAACAAATAATGATTGGATTAGGGGGTGACTGTTTTCTCACATTATTATTAGGTTCAACTCTAATTTGCAACTGGGTTCTCTCATGTGTCAACAGTGATAATATAAACTATTCTTTGTATCGCTAATAAACATGCAGCCCTCCTGATAAAAAGGATTGGGAGATGAGGACGCTAGTATCATAAGAATGGGATTCGACTCCTACGCTCCGCAAATAAGTAGAACAAAGGTCAAATAGAAGAAAATTAGAAATAAGGCAAACAAAAAAACTACTCTTTACATTGACAGCGAACCACATAAAAATTCTCGATATTCTTAATTTTGTACACGGGATTGTTTGTCTCGACTTATTAGAAGTTCGCTTTCTCGTTAAAATCGTGGGTTTTGAAAAAATTATGGAAAAAAGCTAAAACTAACTTTACATGTCAATATTAAATTATGAAAAGATTATGTTATTTTGCTTTTCACTATATATAAGAGAATTTTGGATATACAAAATAAAATAAATAAAATAAGTAGAACCTGCATTTGATCTCTCTCTCTCTCTCTCTCACTCAAAGTACAGACGTTTCTGGCGAACGTCTCTCTCTCTCTCTCCCATCCTCTGACCTCTCTCACTTCCTCACCTTTTTCCCCGTTCTCTGCCCTTTTCTCCATTGCACAGAACCTCCTCTCTCTCTCTCTCATGGAAGTCTCGCCATGTCTCGTGACTGCAACTCACTTTTCGATCTCATCCCCATAACGCCCACTCCACTTTCTTCTTACCTCTCATTCTCGCAACCCCTTTCTCCCATGTCTCCATAAACCCCTTTCATTCCAATCTCTCTCTCTCTCTCTCTCTCTCTCTCATGACTCAACCCAGAACACTGCTTTCCTTCCACCACCCGACATCATCGACGACACCAGCAACATGCGATCTCCACCCCTGCCCCACCACTCTCCTCGCAACGGCGACGCCACCCCGCCGCAGCACCGCCGCCCCCACGACCACGACCACCGGCAGTACCAGTCGACGGTGTCCGTGCAGAAGCTCCGGCGCTTCAACTGGCTGATCCTGGTGCTGCGGCTGGCCGCCTTCTGCTTCGCTCTCGCCTCCTCCATCTTCTCCGTCACCAACTCCCGCGGTCCTTCCTCCCCCCACTGGTACGACTTCGAGGCTCTCAGGTACACTCTTCCNNCAATTTTCTCTTTCCCTCCCCTTTTCTTTTCCTTTCCCACTCGCTTTTCTCGCCTCCCTTTTCCTCTTTTCAAGACCGGAAAAAAAGCAGCTTTTCGTCCGTGGATTTTTCTATTGTGAAATCGAATCAATGTCGGGATGAATCTGCTGAAATGGGGAATTGGGTTTTTTTGTTGTTGTTGCAGATACGTGTTCGCGGCGAATGCGATGGTGGCGCTGTACTCGCTGCTCGAGGCGGGTGCTTCGGCGTGGGAGATACTGAAGAACGCCACATTGTTCCCGGAAACGTTTCAACTCTGGTTCGATTTTAGCCACGACCAGGTAGCAACTCCTCCTCCTCCACAATCTGGAATTCATCTTCTTCCTCGGCTCCTCCCCAAGAAAATGACGCTGTGCCCTTTGTGATGTTCGTGAAAATACAAAGTAATTTTGAAAATTTCTTATAAATGATATCCTGTCGTTTTTCATGTCGATTATTATTTATGTTTAAACATTTTCATTAAATATGAAAATATTTTTTTTTTCGTTGTTTTTAAGCGTTACCATTTTAAAAAAAAATGTCATATGAATTATCTATTTTTCGTTAAATAAGCGCACCTAAGACTTAGATGGTTCGCAATAGAAGTAAATTTACTAAAAATGTTGATTCTTTCTCAAATAAATGTAGGATTTTGTCTAGGATTATTATTAATTAGATTATTACTGAGAATATATCAAGTCCACCGAGCAATACCAGTGTTTGGAGTTTATTTTTTTATAATCGAAGTCTTCCACGTGCCGGCACCCAAAGAGAAATGAATAGGTTATATTTCACGGCAATGGACCCAATAAAAATCTGTATTTTTATTTATATATGACGGTTGTTAGACAAATGAGTTATTCGACCAAGAAAAAAAAGACAAATGAGTTGTGGTCGGACTGAGATTTTCTACATAATGAAGTAACTCTGGTGGACATGTATAACTATATATTCGTAGATTATTTTTTTTCGATACACTAGGAATATGCATATAAAAGACTTGATTTTTTTTTAGGATTAGCAAATTGAAGGAATTTTATTTAGTATTGGGTAACTCCAAGAAACTTTGCACATCCATATAAACTAAGAGACAGTAAAACTTAGGGGTGTGCAATAGAACCGGGAACCCCGTCCGTCTAAGAACTAGACCGGATTGCTCAAGAATCAGTGGTTCCTATGGGAAGCGGTCCAGTTCCCAGTTTCAGGTGCGGAACCGCTCACCCAAATCGAACCTCTATATAATATATAATAGTATTTTTTTGGTAAAAGTAAAACCCTCCCTTTTAATCTTGACAGGAACGTTCTCTGTCACTCTGTCACTTTATCATTGTGTTGGATTGACAATGTCTAGTAAATGGAGAGGGGGAAGGGGAAATCTAAGAGATACAACATCCTCGATCTTTTGCGGATTGGATATTTCAGTTGTAGAACTTAATGAGACATCATCTTGTGCTATGTTGTCTTGCGAGTTGTATGGAAAGAGTCTTTCTTGAAATCAACTTTTCATATGCGTTGTTAGCCTTTAAACTGCTTGCATCAGCTCTTGGTGTTACAAGCTTGCTACTTGCAGGCCTTTTGCCCCCTAGTATTTGGTTCTATTGGTCGTCAGTGCTGTTTCTAGAGTCGACCGTACTAGTTTGGTGTTTGTTTTTTGTTCACGTCAGTGTTTTTCTTGGTTACATCCTGTTTTTTCCCTTACAATTGTACGCAGCAGAATCCATTATGTGTTAGTTTGCATCTATTTATTACTCTTGTTGGTGGTTTGTGTAGCTATCTGTTGCAATCTGGTGTCATGTTTGGCTTGCGGCAGTTTATTTCATGGTCTGCAATAATTTATTTCCCTACTCTATGGTACAAGGGACTAGTTCCATGGACCCACCTGGGAATCAGACTGGACCGGCGATTTGATTCTCGAGTGGGTCCACGGAATAAATGTGCGATTCCTGATTCCAATTTTTCAGAACCGGTTTCTAGTGGGTGGTTCCTGATTCTAGGGTGTAAACTGTCTACCCGGACCATGTCCACCCCTAGTAAAACTTATTTATTGGATCTGTTTATTAAGTTAGGCAATTCTCTGTGAGTGGTTATCTAAGTTAATCAGTCCATTTAAGCATCTAACATATCTATGTACACGTAAATAAAGCATGTCTAACCATATCTAAAATTTCCCTGTCCCTCCCTACTTATGAAATTTTGAAATTTTTCCCGATTTTCTTCTCAAATTTCGATCCTATTTTTTCCTCATCTCCAAACATGAGATTAAGGTTTTCATTGTGACTTTCCGAGAAATTGAGTTTGATTGGTGTAGGTGTTTGCGTACATACTGATGTCGGCGGAATCAGCCGGGATGGCGCTGGCGAGGACGCTGAAGGGATCGGACACGTGCTCGGCGTCGAGCGCCTTCTGCATCCAATCGGACATCACCATCGCCCTTGGATTCGCGGGCTTCCTCTTCCTCGCCTTCTCCTCCCTCCTCTCCGGCTTCCGCGTCGTCTGTTTCCTCATCAACGGCTCTCGTTTTCCTCACTAGAGATCACGAAAGGTGGTTGCGGGAGTGTCTGATTTTTTATTTGATTTTATTACTTTCTTTTGAATTTTGATTGCTAGAGCTGCTCCTCCTCCTCCTTTACTGTAAACTATAGTTATATATTACATTATAAACTGAGTAGATGAATTTCATGATTTGTGAATTAATACAATTCTTCTGAAATTCCCATCTGCCTTTTTTAGAAGATTAACAACATTAGCATCTTTTTCAAACTACGCAGAGTCTCTCCTTCATGCTTCCGACGTCCTAAAATCCTTTGTCAAGAAAGAGCTACATCCCAGACTGATAAAGTCCAGTGGCTATTTTAATCGAATTTTTTAGGATCGACTTTGGTCATTTCTTTCTCGATTGAGGAACTCGAGAGACTAATGAAGTTGTCGTCGAATCTTTTAAAATAATTCGTGATTTTCAAAACACCTGGACCCATAAATTGTGCCCTGAACTTGTAATCCATCGGTCAATTTTTTGGAAATTCTATGTGTTGCGCAGCATGAATGAACAGCCGACAATCACATTTTGATTCCTAAAAGCTGTCCCCATCTAGGTGTACTTCGCCAAACGCCAACTTTATAGCGAAATAGAACCGACATGGTGCATAAAACACAGATTGGGTTCTCCAGAACCCGATTCTCCAAAAGAAGACATCTATCTGCTAAATAAGACCAGAAAGCTGGGTGATCATGTTGCATCGACACATAAAATAAACCGATTTATGGCCAAACTTCTTACCCGGGAGCATCCTGCGAAGTACGTGATTCGAAAGCCGTTTTACCCTTCACATACACGACATTCACCTCATCGAACAACGACTCGCTGGAATGGAATATCACATGCGGCCGTTCACTCACTGGAATCTTCATGGTGTCAAAAGTTTTAGCAAGTCATACTCGAAAAAAAACACGGGACAAGCTAGTGGCACACACGAAGCACAGAGGAGCCTTCAACAGAGGGATAGAGTGGCATTTCCATAATTACTTCCGCTTGCACCTATCTGGATTGGCCAGTACTTTACACGAGGGGCGAAAGATGTTGGATCACATCACACCCTCATATCATGTTCCTCTCCAGCACCCTCAAGTGTCACCTTTCTTATGCTTTGATGCCACAAGGATGCCTTTGGCATCTGAAGGGTTCACACTTCAAACCAAAAACCTCCCCAAGTGCCAACCCTTCCGAGACACGCACTCATCTCCAGACTCTGTTTTTTCTTTGCTTGATACATATCATGACAGATTTTGCGCTAGGCCACGGATGTGGAGAAGCTTTTCAAAAATGGTATCAACCATCAAAGACGACAGAACAAGCAACCAATCATTATAAGAAACGTTCTTCACTCTATGCTAGTATTGTGACAACAAACCTGTCCAATCATATCCTATTAAGCAACTGAAAAAGAGTACTCCGGATAAACTGTGAAAGTCTACAAACTGTTTCAGTTGCCTTCATATTTTGGGTCAGCCATCACAAAATGGTACGCTATTACCAGGAGAAAGATGAAAACACCGAGAAAGTTGGCGAAAAAGCCGAGGTCCTGATCATTAATCATCTGCAATAGTCATAAAATAACACATTAGTTCCACATGAAAAAAACTACAACCACAGGCCAAAACAGGGACATCTTAAGGAGAATTAGAAGAAATATATTTGTCCAAAACACACTATTCCATCTTGGTCCATTGCTCAACTGCAGCACAACGTAATAGGGAGGGGAAAAAAGAACCAAGAACATTAGTCCTCTATCATGCCATTTACAAGGAACCAAATCGAATCGCTTTTACTCAACCTGCGATACCTCTCTGAGATATTTGAGGTTAGTGTCTGTTTGGGTGACTTTTACTTTTGTCATCATCTTATAAGTGCGCTATGACTTTTTTTAAGTATAATGCTTGATACCTTAAAAAATGGTCATATATTAACATGTAGATTTACATATACTCACAATTTCTTAAATTTAACTAATATTTTTTATATTTGGCGGAAAATAAAAAAGATGAGTCCAGGCAACCAGACTATTGTGCAAAAGATTATCAGCGCTAAATCCATAGAAACCAATAGCTGGCTGTGGCAAGTAATCTGCATTACAGGCTACAAGTGCAAATAAAAAAGTACAACTTGGCATCCATTTAAACCTACTAGACTACTCAACATGGATCACATCACAAAAGCCTGGACATATATTGACCATTTGGACTGAGAAAGATCACATAACTCGTGATTTCTGAAACTATATGATGCTAAGAGAAGAAACCTTCCACCGCTCAACCTATAATCCTTCACCATAGCATCTAGTCATGTCTAGACTGATGCAGGCTAATTATCTTCTCCATCATAAGATTGAAAAAAAAACAAGTTGAAATACCTTTCTTTCCTGATAACCAAAGCACAACATAACACTTTTTTCCTAATTCATCCAAGCACTCATCAACATAAACAAGACAGTCTACTACCAACTTTTCACATGGAAAAAATTGATATTTAACAAAATCAAGGTCAATATTTGCAAATATCACAGCTGCAAGACAATTTGGTATCTTCAATGTAATTGAACTTTTGATTCACAATCCAAAAAATCATTTCCAAGATGGAGAGATCAGCTGTTTTCTACATATGGGATAAGTCGATCCTCAAGTTGTCGGTCAATGTCGAAGATACAGAACTATGTTGCTAAGAATAGTTTGTTTCCTAGTACCTTATGCTCATTAATTAAAGATTCCAGTATGTTGTGACTGAGCTTCGGTATAACTTAAAGTTTTCATAGACTTATTAGTCAATTCGACCACATTAGGAAAATTCACCAGATAGAACAAGTAAAGATTAGTATGCAAAATTGTAGAGGATAGCACAAATAGTGACAACCAATATATTCCCAGCAAGCATGTGAATGTTCGAGCAAAAAGCAAATTGCAGCTTAACTTCCAGGAGGTATATAATCAGAAAACTCATGGCACCATCATGACACACACAGAGATCTTCATGTTTTGCATGCAGATGTACTTGTGATACATATACCAAATTTAGTATTACATAGAGTTGGAATTTCTTTGAAAAGAGGGAACATAGAGATCATCAAGTTTCTTTTCAGAGGTCAACATGTCATCATGTACATAGCACCCGAATGAAAATCAAGGAATGCAAATTTTCCTCCATCAATTATTAACAGATTCGAATGAAAAGAGGAGGCTGAATCAAGACATCTGTTCTTTCCTTTTGACTCTTCTGAACAAGTTTGGAATGGAATTATCCAGTTGTGTGGCATTTATAGAACAATTGGTAATTGGAGTTTTGAGTCTTCTTGGGCAATCCAGGAGCTACACCCAAAGATTTTTCTTCAAGAAACTACTGGAATTAGCTTGATGTTCTATTCTTTACTTCTAGTCGAAATATCAAAATCAAGTCCAAGAAGAGTTGTTCAATGGTTGAAGTTTGCTGTCAAGCCAAGATTTGAAGCAGTTCATAATTCTAGTAGGAGATTTCAGTTTGCTGGTCATAGGGAATTGTGCACTCAAAGTCAATGGAGTATTTCTATCCTTGTTGCTTCGTTTCAAGTTAGGTGGCCTTAGTATGCTAGATTCAAGTGGTTAGTTGAGTGCCACTGATCCTTGTTGATGATTCATTGTTCGTAGTTGTCAGCGATTTAGTAGGGCTGGTTGGGGGCCTGTAGCTCTCCTAATTTCAAGGTTCCATGGATGAAAAGCTAATATATAAACATGTTCTCAAATAAGGAAATTAGAACCCGAGTATTTTTTTGCCTAAATGTATGCATACTAACCACCGGCCGATGTACCTGTCAAACATGATGCACGGAATTATGAAGATGCGCCTTATCCTGTAAACCCTCAGTAAAACTCCTAAAAGTTTTCTTATAGACAGCTGTTGAAGCTGTACTAAATGATAGAAATTGAACAGCTTTAGAAAGTGAAATAAGCTTGAAACCATTACCAACGGAGCTGTGTCTCACATCTATCTTATACTTGGTCCAGAGTTGGCATAAATACTTCTTAAGGTCTAAGATACAGACCCATAACACATAAACAGGGATATGTGAAAAGGCTAAAATTGTCCTAAAGAAATCCAATAATCAATCATCTCCTTCAGGAGGAAAATATAATTGGATTTTGATGTCAACACAATAGAAGCAGGGATAGCTACAATTGACAGGAACAATGGAGGCACTATTGCAGGGGGCATCTTATTAGTGATGGAAGATAGTGTTGAAGTCGCAAAAGCCCTAGTAGTAAGAAATACTATTCTGATGGATAATGAAAAAGGCTGGGAGAAAATCTGAAGCCGAAACAAATTCAACAGTAGTTTAGATATGCATCCTCTGTCAAAGATAGTACAACAACTGCAAGAGTGAATCCTTCCCACAAAGACTTTAAGAGCTCGTTAGATTTCTCTTGTGCTACATTTCTAGTAACCAGGAGGAATGCTAATGAAGTAGCCCATCAGACTACTTCTCAAATCAAAGGAGAAATCCCTTGGCTCCCGTCAAGTTTAATACATTGAAATTGCTAATGAGAATCGAGGTGCGCGTTTTCCCATCAGATAATACAACAACTGCCCTCACAATGGCATCAACACACACAATCCTTACCCCCAGTGACCGTCCTGACTCCTGAGACAGTTCACAATTCAAATCCTGGGTTACTCGTGCTTGACGATGACTCAACCCAAATACACGTCAAGCTGACTTCTGACTAAAATGAATTGGCTTCACTAACCGGCCTTCCGTCCTGGATCGCGCCCTCGCTAGCGCAAGCATGCTCAGACCGCATTGCTGCGCACATCGAATAACATCAAATGCAGAAGAATCGTAAGACACCGCAGATTCACACTCCAGAATTCTGATACCTAATGCTGCGAACCAACTAGCGAGGTGCTATTTCCATCCTAACCTTTCCAGCATACAATATCCATGAATCTTACTATAATTCCGTCATCAGTGTCGTACTCAAACGACAATCCTCCAGCGCTTCGAGAAACAGGAAGTGGCCTCAGAGATCAAGACCTCGAACGAAGAATTAACTATGGAGCGATCTCTTTCTAGAGAGAGAGAGAGAGAGAGAGAGAGGTACCTTGGTAGTCTTGATCGGATGAGGAATCGCCGGCAGCGACGGCAGAGAGGGGTCAGATCTCCGTCCGGAGGTTAACGAAGACGAGCTCCTCGTCGTTGCTCTGCGTTGCGATCGCGAGAGAGGTTGGATCCGCGCCTGTCCGAACGACCTCAAATATATTCAAGGCCATCATGGGCCTTGGGCCGTCGCACTCTTCACATCTTAAAAAAGCCCACTTATAAAAATATCAAAAGTAAATTGAATAACACAAAAGACTATTCCCCAAGTACCAATTAACACTGAACGAAGTATATTTTTATCATATACGAAATTATTTAGGAAAATTTTTTTGTCGATAATAAAAATAATTTCATCGACTAATTATTTTAAGCAATACTGACGATCATTTTACGAAAATATTTTTCAAATTATTCATCCTCGCGAAACAAATGCACCTAGGAATTAGTACTCTAAATCACTTTGTAAATTTGAATGTGAAATGCCAATAGTAGTGACTTAGTGATGCCGGTTGAAATTCTTAAATGTGAAGTCTCAAGTTCCAACTCACTTGCGGTAATAGTGGGTGCATAACTCTCTTTGGGGAACCCGACAAAAAAAAACTCTCTTTGTGGACCTCTTCCATCTTGATGGGGCTATGGTTATTGGAGCTCACATATCTCAGACCAATCGGTCGTGAGCAAGTGCAAGTGACGACATTTGTGCAATCTTAAATTTAAATATCTTGTAGTGAACGTCGGATTTTCATGATTAACACATGAGAAAACTTAGAATTGGCTTGAGTTCTGACTCACTTGCGATAATAGTGGGTGCATAACTCTCTCTGGGAAACTCGACAAAAAAAAACTCTCTTTGTTCCATCTTGATGGGGCCATGGTTATTGGAGCTCGCATATCTCGGACCAATTAGCCGTGAGCGAATGTAAGTGACGACTGTTGACAGATATGCGAATCATCTAATTGGATATTACACAGAATATTCCAATATTGCGATATCAATCAGAATTGGCTATTGATTTTATTTCCTTCTGTATATACCTTTTGTATTGTATTTATACACTTACAATTGTAAAGCAACTTACACTGAATATACAGAAAAGCTTTTTCCAATCTTCTGTCTCCAATCACCCTTTTTCCTACGTTTGTCACAACGACCTTTGTGTTGTCTTAAATTTGAATATCTCTTAGTAAACATCGGATCTTCACGATAACACATGAGAAAACTTAGAATTGGAGACGATGAGTTAATGCATCTTAGAAGGCTTCTCAAAAAGCAATGTATTCCATCGTGCATATTTGGCATTCTCTCTTGCATTATGTCCTACATTTAGAGGTGGCAATATGGGTTACAAACCCATATTCAACCCATATTTAAAGGCAATGGGTCATAAATAGGTTGTTTTAAAGGTTTAAGTAAGTCATAAATGAGTTAATTAAAAATTTAGTGGGTTCTAAATGGATTTTAAATGAGTCATAAATGGGTTAAACATACTAACTCATTTAAGTGAGTCATAAATTGGCCATTAGCTATTTTTCAGATTTTTTAATATTTTTATTTTATTTTTATCTTTTCTTCTTTTCTTTTTTTTTGTCTTTTTCTCCGCTGGTGGCCAACCACGAGCTCGCCAATCTGGCGAGGTAGAGGCCTCGTCGGCCTCTGCGAGCGTCGACGAGCCTCGAGCTCGCCTCGGCGAGGCCGATGAAGCTCGAGCTCGCCGATCTGGCGAGGCCGAGGTCTCGCCGGTCTTCGCGAGCGTCGGCGAGCCTCGAGCTCACTGGCGTCGGGCGAGCTCGAGCTCGCCAATCTGGCGAGGCTAAGGCATCGCCGACCTCAGGCGAGTTCGGCCTTGCCTGAGGTGGCAAGGCTCGACCTCGCCTTAGTTGGCGACCGGCCAAAAGTAAAAAGTAAAAAAATAAAAATCGATTTTTAAAAAGTAAAATTATAAAAATTATCTATTAGATTTGTATTGTATGGAATTGTTTTAGTAATAGTATTTAAAAAAAAACATAAAAAAACAAGTTTTCCTAGATTTTTAATTAAATATAGAAGTGTTTTAGTAATGCGGGTTGGGTTGGGTATGGGTTGGGTATGGATTGGGTCGGGTATGGGTCAAGGAATTTACATTACTGATAAATGGGTCATAAATGGGTTAGTGGGTCATTTTGGGTCGGACCCTTTATGACCCGACCCACCCATTTGACAGGTCTACTTGTGATACACAGATTTTTTTTTTTAACTTTCTCTTGCGTGATGACATGGAGCGAATCGCAGCCGTGTGATGTGGGAACGCGTCTGCGAGCCTGAGGCGATCCGACGGTGAGAAATACCGTTTGATTGATCTTCACCCGACACGTCGTGGACCTATCTGTTTTGAAGCGCTTCCCATGCATGGCGTATTATTCTTGGAAGTATCGCCAATTAGGAAGAAATCCAAAGGAAAGAACAAGGCAATGGAAAGTAATTAATGGATGAATGTCTATACTTTAGGAAACTAACTAATAGATAAATATCTATACTTTTTGGCCCAAAAACTAAGCCCTCGTTATTTCCACCCCTTATTAGCTCCTCACACCCTTTACTACATTGAATTGACTACATTATCAATTACAGATTTCACTCTTGATTTAAGATAATTTCTTACATTTTTTGTATTCTTTTTCTTTTGTTTCAATTTTACTAGAGACGAAACTATCTTCTCAGGTAGCCTTCATTAAGGTTAAATGTGGGGTCTATTCTTGATTTATGATTATTTCTTGGCTTGTTTTTTTTTTTTTGTTGGTTTTTTCCTTTTCTTTCTTCATTAGAACAAAATTGGTCTCTCTTTTTTTAATTGTATTATCTTTTTTTACACTAGGAAACTATTATTAAAATAATAACCAAAGCACAAATAAGAGTAACAAAAACCATCTACCAGTTTTAGTACGCATTTCGTTTAATTATAACTTTAATATGTGCTAACTGTGTATTTTAATTGCACAACTTTCATTTTATTAAGTGAATCTAATAGTCCAAATGTTAATTATTTTTCATGCCATCATTGCATGATGTTTTAAAAGATACTTTCATAAAAAAAATTTAAAATATGACAAAGTTAAGTACATAAAAAATTCTAAATATCTATTATTATCATGCAAATGCAAAAGAAAAAGCTCCCTAAAACATTATTACATATAATATTGTCTTTGCCTTTAGTACGTGGTGTAATTAGCTGTTGACAAAAAATTATGACAATTGTAATAGCATTATAAGACAACCCGTTCACACCATTTGCAAACACATTTTTGTCAATTCTAAATGCATCAGAATTTTCATAGAATCACTAATGAAAAGATAATTATCTTAAAATACAAATGTAGTCCAAAACTAACAAGTGGCATATGCAACTTAACAAAAGATATTGTCCGTTCTGCTAAAGGTTACTCTCTCGAAGAAAACATTTTTCCAGATCAAATAATAAAAATTTTTAATTACATCAATAAGAGAGTCATTATTCACTTAAAACAATATATATCAAGGAGTAATTTTCAATGTTATAGTGCGAAAAGCTTCAAATGAACTTGTTGACATGATTGATTGTGGTTCTCCATTCGCATTTTCCTCATCAATATATACATTTGAGCAGTTTGGTTCCTCTTCAATATTGTCTTTCATAGTGACCACACTATAAAAAAAATATATAATGAGAGATGCGTAAATAGTGTAATGCATTCATCAACCACAATATTCAATCTTTGAGTAAATTCTCGTAAATTTATATTGAAAATCGAAGTCGAAAAATTCATCATTATGAGGATTATCAGGGGAAATAAAGTTAATAATCGGTGGAATAAGTTTAGAAGCGGACAAACATGAAGGACGTTAAAATGTAATGGTTGTGGAAGAAGTGGCTAGGTGAAAAAAAGTTGTTTGAAAGAAATGTGGATAATTTTGTCTTTTAATAAAATTGGAACAGAAGAAAAGGAAGAAAAAATGCAAGAAATAATCTTAAATAGAGAGTGGGACCCATAAGGGATAGTATAGTCAATTCAATATGATAATGGGTGACAAAAGGCAATAAATGGGTGAAAATAGTGTGAGCTCAAAAATAAATTCATTTTCTATTCATCCATTTAATTCTTTCCAAGCTACTTTCCATAAAATGATTAAGAAAAATCAAACTATTGAATTTCTACACACAACCCGAATACCCACTTACCCACTTATCGAATTACTATCCTCGCTCATTTCTTCAGAGGAAAGGACAATTATCTATTTTATTCCACTAAAAAAAAAGGTTAATACCACGAAAAACCCCAAACTGGTACGTTTATGACAAATTTATCTCAAACTATTTTTTTTATCACGAAAAACCCTAAATTAGTGCATTTGTGACAAATTTACCTCAAACTGGTACACCTGTGACAAATTTACCCTCCGTCAGTTTCTGTCAAATTATTGAGTTTGATGACACGTAACAGTTGATAGGATGCACTAGTTTTGGGTTTTATCCTCCGTTTATCTCAGGTTTTCTAGTTTGGAATTTTTCGTGATATTAATACAATTTAACAGAAACTAATAAAGGGTAAATTTGTCACAGGTGTACCCGTTTGGGGTAAATTTGTCACAAATATACCAGTTTGAGGTTTTTCGTGGTCAAAAAATTAGTTTAGAGTAAATTTGTCACACATGTGTACCAGTTTAGAGTTTTTCATGGTCAAAAAAATAGTTTTGGATAAATTTTTCACAGGCATATCAGTTTAAGATTTTTCATGATATTAACCCAAAAAGAAAAGAAAAGAAAGGATGACATTACAAAAATTAAGTACTTGCTTTCCATAAAAAAACTACACTCGTTGAAATTCCTTAATTGTCCTTACAGCTCAATAGCCAGCTTCGCGCGTGGACAATGTCGAAGGTTAAGAAAGGGAATTCCCTAAGAAGGTCTCATATTCAAACTCGCCTCAAGTTTCGATCGTTTCTAATTTGGATGGATTTCTAATTAGGGGTATCAACGGATCGGATCGAGTACAGTCGAGCTTCCATGCTACCCGACCACGAAAGCCACATTACTCTGTCCTTTGTGTTTTCTGTGCTGCTAAGATATGCAAAGCATGAGATGACAAAACCCCATGCATCGTTGCAGGAGCTACAAACCAGTTTCAATCTGACTCCCATTCCAGAAAGAAGGAACAGGTCCTTTTCGTCTACGCCGGCGGAGGCGCACCTAACGAAAGGTCGATAGATGCATAAAACCATGTGAAGAGAAATGATCCAGCAAAATCGCACAAGGTTCGAACAACAAACCGGCGGAAGTGTAATCTGTTTAAGCATTACCGTAAGTGATGATTGCTCGACACGTAAAGAAACTACATCCCAAGAACTAGCACATGTACAGTTGTACGTAGAATTACGAATTGGCTACAACCCGAAATTCTTCCCTCCCAAGAAAGAAGTCTGAAGTTCTTGAGAGACAAAATTCGAGGTCACCAAACATTTCGACAGGCCGTCTCGCGCAACGAGCAACTTTCTTGGTGATAAAGGTGCATGTCCAGGTCTATCTTATTCAACCTCAAATATAGGAACTTAAATCTAGCAAAAAAGCCCTATAAGCATGTGCACAAAAGGTTCAACCAAAACCCATAGCAACCTAGGTGTGTTTGAAATCAAATTTTGCCCAGAATTCAACTTTTGGCAAGAATTGACTCTTGCCAGAATCAATTCTGAAAGAGAATGAGAAATTATATTTACCAAACGCGCTCTCATTCTACTTTTGCTTTTGGCAAGTTTATTAAACGGCGATCGAGGATTGACGATCGACGGGGACCGACAACCGGTAGCAGCCAACGACCACCCATCGCCCGGTGACTAGCAATTGGCTGGTGACTAGCAATCGGCCGATGACCAGCGACTCACGACTGACGATACAAACCCACTGACGGGGACAGGCGATGGCCGATGACCGAGGGCCAGCAACCGGCGACGGGCGGCTAGCAATCGGCGCCCGATGGGGGCCGGCAACTGGCACCGGCCTACGAATGTGACAAAGAAAGGAGAAGGAAAATGAAAAGTAAAAATAAAAAAAAGAATTGATTCTGATCAAAAGTGACTCTGGCTCTAGAGAATTACTTCTTTACCCAACACAATTCTCATTTAGAAGTAGAAAATTACTTCAGAAGTAATTTTTTACTAAATGCATTTTTGCTCCAAAAGTGGAATTAAAAATTTTAGATGGTTATAAAATGCACCCCTAGTCCATTAATACATTATAGAGACTATCAGCATCTCCCAACAAGATTGTGCATATAAATAAGGATGGACACATTTAGCAAGAAGAATTGCACCACTCTTTTGAGAGATGGTGTAGGAGATGAGAAGGTATTTTATATTGACTAATGCACCACATAGCACAGTCACACATGACATAACCGACCAATAAAAAAGGGAAGTGTATTAAGCACATGGTGCCAAGTAGGATGAGATGTGTAGCACGCGAACAGTGGTGATAGTCAGTGAAGTCTCGTGATCACTATCCATGCGGTGTTCCCGTCAAATGAAATATTTTCTCGTAGCAACGAGGACTACCTTGTCAAACTAAAAGCGCACGTATACGTCTCCTCCGGTCAAGGGGGAGAAAATGTTCAAAAGTCATCTAATGGCCTGTAATTAGGTCTTACATACAACTCATCCTGACTTCAGAGAGGATAATTCAGACAAAGGCAGAGAAACAAGATTCTACTGCTACTACAACAATCAGAAAATACAACAACCGTCATGTTCTTCCTATCGATGTTATGACCAGTTTTCTCATTGGAAAAACTATCCTTTGTAGATCCAGATCAATATCTACCTAACTTTAAGTACTAGTCTTTGCAGATTGAACAAGCAAAAGAGGACATCCAAGAGCTACCATAGCTTCAACATTTTGCTGGGCATTCGCCGTCGGGACGAGCAAGCATCGACATAATTGTAAAAACAAATTGCTCTCCGCCTGTACAATGGAGGGACAACAAGGCATTATTAGACAGACATTAGGTAAACGTGAAAATCCTCAGTAATGGTAAATTTGCCTTGCGATTCCATGCCAGAAAGAAAACGAGGACACCGACACTAATAAATGAGCAGTCACAAGCCTAACTTCGGCGTGTCAAACTACACTTGATCAACCGGCGGGCGGCTCATGGGCTAGCTGGGCTGAATTTTTTAGGCCTACAGTGGGCGGAACGGGGCCTCAGCAAGGGCCTCGAGCCCGGCTTGGCGGTGAGAGTAGATTTTCTTTTTGTTATATACTCCATTTGTATTTTTGTTTGGGTCTCAATAGGTCCCCCCCTATTTTCTTTTACCAGATATTAGATTATTGGTCCTGGCGTACCAAAGGATTTTCTCTAGAATTTCTCAATCTTCACTCCATGAAGAGGAAGTGGAATCCCGCAAACCAGTGGAAGAGAATGGGAACAATTAGACAGGGCGTGACCTTTTGGTATTCAATGGAGGCATCGTGAATGCGATGCTCATCTATCTCCATCGTGATGAAAAAGTTGAGACAAATTCCCTTGGAAAGCTTCGTGGATATCTCTCATTTTCGATGGAATATGATTATCGTCGGTCGAAAATAGATTCGTTAAAGCTTTTCGAGCATTAGAACTTTGAAAAGGACTGTGCGCCAAAATTAAAATAAAAAAAAGATTCCATCAATATGTTCAACTGCTTCACAAAATCAGATTAGCTATACCGAGAACACATGAAATCTCATGTGGGGGTGTATGCAAAGAATAAGCGAAAGCTTCTCTAGCTCCTTTATACATTGTGGATAAGGTATGAACGCGTTAATCTCATTTGATGATATAGCATTTCCAGTCCAAACCGCGACTCCCCTTTTGCTTTGGACAAGCTTCAGATCATAACGGCCACATTGCTCTCTGTACTCTTGTTCTGTGCTTGCGAAACATGCAAAGCATGAGATGACAGGGCTTGTTACTTGGGAACCAGCTGGTAGGTGCTTCATGAAGATCCGTGCATCGTTGCAGGAGCTACAGACCAGCTTCAATCTCATACTGCCGTACCGGAAAGAAGGAACAGCTCCTCTCCCTCTAGGCCGGTGGAGGCACGCGTAAGGAAAGGTCGATGGATGCAGAAAACCGTGTGAAGAGAAATGATCACGCAAAATCGCACAGGTTCGAGCAACAGACCGGTGGAAGTAATCTATTTAAGCATTACCGTATGCGATGATTGCTCGACACGTAAAGAAACCGCATCCGGAGGACCAATACATTAACAGTTTGTACATAGAATTATGAATCGGCTGGAACTGATAAATCGAGGTCACCAAACATTTCAAGAGACCCATCTCACACAGTGATAAAGATGCATTTCCAGATCTACCTAATTCGACCTGAAAAATAGGAATTTAAATCTAGCAAAAAAGCCTTATAAGTATGTGTGCAAAGGTTCAACCAAACCCCGTAGCAACCTAGTCCATCCGTACATCACAGAGACTATCAGCATCTCCCAAAAAGATGGGCAAATAAATAAGGATGGGCGCATTTGGCAAGAAGAGTTGCACTACTCTTTTGAGTGATGGTGCAGTGGTGTAGTGTAACCGATCAATCCAAAGTGAAATGTATTACACTCATGGTGCCAAGGAAGATGAGATTTATAGCACGCAGACAATGGTGATTGGTCGGTCAAGTCTCGTGATCAACTATCCCCCGTGATATTCTCGTCTCATGAAATACTTTCTTGTAACAATGAGGACTACCTCGACAAACAACAGTTGCGGGTATGCGTTCCCTCCGGCTAGGGGTAGAAAAGGTTCAAGAGGCTATTTAATGCCTGTAAATTAGGTCTCACATACGACTCATCCTGACTTCAGAGAGGATTATTCAGACAAAGGCAGAGCAGCAGGATTTCACTGCTACAACAACAATCAGAAATTATGACAACCATCGTGTTCCTCCTATCATTGTTATGTCCAGTTTTCTCATTGGCTATCCTTAGAACAGAAAAAGAACTCTCCTTTCACTGCCATAGCTTCAACATTTTGCTGGGGAATCGTCATTAGGACTAGAAAGCATTCGTATAGTACTTAAAAGCAATTTGCTCTCCACCTGCACATTGGAGGGGCAACAAACATTACATGATTCCAGGCCAGAAAGAAAACGAGGACACGACACTAGTAAATGAGCAGTCCAAAGCCAAACTTTGGTGTGTTAAAACTCCACCTGATCAACACTAACATGTTCAACCACTTCAGAAAACCAGAAAGACCATATTAACACATCTCACAAGTTCAAATAATTATTCGCCTCAGATGGTGCCGAAGCAGCACGGCCTCTTGGCCTTCGATCGACTCCCGCTTAATTCGGATCGGACCGATCCGACGAGTCGGTCAACATGCCCATCCATGCCGGCGGGAGCATCCCTGTTTGCTCCTCCACTGTCTTGAACAGCGGCGGCAACATCCGGTAAACCCCGGCAACGTCCTTCATCGCATTGCCAATCCCACTCTCGCTTCTGTTGCCCCCCTCGCCCCCACTGGTCCAAATGCTGATCTTCGGCTGCAGCCCCTGGATGGCCTCCGCGTTCACTTTCGCCATCTCTTGGTACATACCCTTGTTGATCATCATGTAATCCCTGAAGGCGGCGTAGTTGCCCCCCAGCGCCTCCAGCAGCGTTCGCAGATACGTGCCCTGGGCTTGGGCCAATGCCACGAGCGCCTCGGCCTCTCTCTTCTTGGTGTAGAACTCTGCGTCGGCGAGCCGCTGCCTTGAGTAGAAGCCAGCGTCGGCAATCGCCTTCTGGGCCTCCACCTCCTTCTCCTTCTCGTACAGGACTGCTTCCGCGGCTTTCTGCTTCCTGTAGAGCTCCCAGTTTGCTTCTTGTACCTTAGATTTAGGGTCAAAAAGGCAAGTGTCTTTTGAGAGAGTTCAATCATAACCAAAGTTTCCATCCACTCAAGCAACTATTTTCTCAATGTTCGCTTTTACATACCTAATTAACCTATCCCGTCCCCTTGCTCGATACCGCCTATACATGTGGAACAACTCGAATACAGACATAGATGTATCGGTCCTTGATCACAACGAACATTGCAATGTCATTTATAAACATCAAGCGACCCGTCTTCTGATGTAAACCAAATAAAGCGTGAGAGTTTCTTTTGTTATCTCTGGTTGTACTTACTATTCTTTCTTGACGATGACCAGGGGGATGCATTTGCATTGTAGAGAATCCTAGCATTACCAATAGACTATGCGGATTATACGACAATCTAGGAACGTTGTACCCTTGACTTGCAGCGCCGAGAGAGATGCGGGGCTTACCTTGGTTTCGTACTCTACACTGGCCTGGCTCAGAAACTCGGCCTTGAGCTTCTCCGTCCGCGTCAGGGCGTTCATCCTCTCGACCTCCCTCTGCAGCTCGGCCTCTCTCAGTGCCACCGATTTAGCGGCCTCCACCTGCGCCACCTCGGCCTGCTTAGTCCAACCCGCCTTCTTCTTTGCCAACTCCGCGTTAGCCTCCGCGACCTCGGCCTCTCTTTCGTTTTCGTAGACCTTCACTTGTGTCCTCACCCTGATCTCCTCCTTCTTCCCCTCCCCTTGTCTCTGCGTCGCGATAATCTTCGTCTCTGCGTCAATCTTTGCCGCGTTTTGCAAAGTTTGCCCTTCCCTAAGCTTGGCCCCAATCTCACCCTTCATCCTGGCCTCAGACACGTCGATCTTCGCTTGGTTCGCGGCCTCCATCTGCGTCTTTTGGCCCAAGTAAGAGAAGTACTCGTGCCCTGGGACATCCACCAGTTGCTTAACGTTTGCGTTATAGATCAACAGGCCAAACTGGTTGAGCTCGAGCTGGACTTTCTCGAAGACCTCTTGCTTGAAATCTTTGGTGCCCCGGAAGATCTCTTCCATGGTCATCGAGGCCGCGAGGACGCGGGTCTCTCCCTCGATGATCCCTTGGACGAGCTCCTTGACGTGGTGGGACAGCTTGTCGTGGGGGGAGATGAGCTTCGCGTACTTCATGAGGCTCGCGTCGTCGTCGACCCGGGGCCCGATGGTGAACACCGCTGGGAGGACGAAAGGGAGCTTCTCGGCGCTCATGGCCTGGACCTCGAAGGTGTAGTTCACCGGCGACACGTCAAAGACGGCGTAGGACTGGCCGGGGAGGACCCATCCCTTCTTCACTAACTTTATGTCGGAGATGCCGATGCCGGTGATCACCAAGTACTCCGAAGCGTTCGCTACTCTGTACATGGTTTCTCGCCGCTCGAAAACGAAGTGAGAGAGCTGATGAGCAGGAAGACGATGAGAGAAGAACGTGTTGTGTTCACTCCACTTTGTTGATCAGGAAATGGAATATCAGTTGACCTTGACAATTCATTCTCATCCTTGCATTGGAATTTCCGAGTTATCTTCGGCAATTTTAAAGGAATCTGACCTATTATTTTTAGGGAATTTTCAAATTTCGAATATGGATGTGCGCTAGCAAAACGGTAAAAAGATTTTTTAATGGTGCTATATTGACCATTATTTTCGGTTTCTAATAGTCGAGCAATTCGAAATTCATTAGAAATTTTTAAGTGCAACTTTTAAAGTGCGCAACGGATATTGCTGAATAAAATCTATTTTCTGATTTTATTTAGAAGAAATGAATCGAAGTGAAATTAGCCATGTCGATTCGAATCTCGCGGATGAAGATGTGCAAGGACCTAGACGGAATTACAAGATTAATCTTCGGTAGCATGAGTCAAGGCCAAAAGTTTCCCTTGAATATTTAATTGCTTAATTATTCTTTTCTAATTTGGAGGAATATCCACCAATACTGATTTTGACCGGACCGGAGAACAATATCCACTATTTTGAATGTTATCTCTTAAATCCGTTTCGTTAAATAAAATAGGAAAGTAGATCTTGTCGTACTAAATATTGTTATCATTTGATAGAGAAATATCCCTTGCGCATGCACTCAATCCTCTTATGAATTTTCTATTGCTTGAATAGTACGACTTCTGATTTGTTTCTTTACATGAACTAGAAAGATAAGGATCCACTTCCGGTTGCCCACCTCTTAAAAATTGAAATTTGTGGTAAAAAAAAATTCTAGCTAACTGTGCTGTTATGTCGGCACGATCCATCCTCAAAATTTGAAAATTCTCTGAAAGGGAATAAGTTGGATTTTTTTTTTTTAATTGTCGAAAATAACAAGGGAAATCCGTTGCAAGGATGAGGAAGACGATGCGTGCGTCGACGGATATTCCCATCCTGCTGATGAAAAGATGTTATAGAATATTAAAGTATCAAATCACGTCTCCTTCTAAAATAAATATCACAAGTCCTATAGTGAATTCAATTCCCATTTCACTTTTGTAGGGTTGGAAAAGTGCATTGTGTGTTATTTGTACCATTGAAAGAACAAATGTCTTCGGGCGGTGGTGGATCTTTAATTCTTGTCCGTGTCAACCATGGAGCTCCCAACTGCTTCCGCACGTTGTTTTCCACGATCCTAGAAAGGGAAACGAGGAGCTCACACGGCTTCTCCCTCCATCCCTAGTTTTTAAGAAAACCGCTTAACATATGTTTAGTCGATTTTTTTTTTCTTTTTTTGACAAAAAAACAGAGTTGGAAACTCTCACTTGGTGAGATTCCCTCGAATTTCGCCCTTTAAATACAAAGAAAGCAAAAAAAAAAAAGATTTCATTCAAAGTGATGAGAGAATTCATTTAATTTCGGGCAAGGTCCATCATGGGCCCTTCTCCGAACGAGTCGATTCAATACAAATGTCGTCACTTTCATTGAAAGTGACGGAGATAACTAGTTTACTTTCAAAACGGATGGTAACATTCCCACATGAATCTTTATTGTTATTTTATTTATATTTTGAATTAAAACTGAAGGTGTTAGACTTTTAATTAACAGACTGTTGACATCATGCTATTAGGGACTGTTTGATGTATGTCCTAAAGCAACAATATAATAGTTACATTTTAGGGATTTCAATTGTACTTTCTTATTATTTAATTAATGGTAAAGACACATTCATTCATTTGTCCAATTCATTTATATATATGAATGATTCCATAAAATCAGTTGTGACTGGACCTATTTTTAAGACGTTAAGAATATATGTGATGGGTTCACAGTTAGACTGAATCTTTAAATTGTTCCCGATCGATGGATCATTAAGTAGATATTAATAATCCTATTAAGACTGGTGTGTTCGTAACTTCACAATTAAGTATTGTATACTTAAGGGAATGACGAGTCACAAGTTATTAGGTATTATAATGCTCGAGTTAGAACACAGGTGCTTATATAAGACAAGTTTACTAAACATGACACGCATTGAACGATTAGCAACACGGAAGCTTTTAGCATAGTCAATGTCTAATCGTTCTTGCTCTGGTCTTGTATAAATAATTCTTAGACTTAAGGCATAGTGTTGACTTGAGTATTGGATGGCTATGGTTCACAAGTGCGCATATCGACGGTTCGTTGATCCGTCTTTGTACTTAATGGTCATAGTTCGTTCACATACGAAGTTACACATGTGCGCAAAATGGAATCTGTCTCCTTGTTGCATGCAAGGTACAATAATGATGTCCTATGCGTTCTAATCGTGACACTGCATTGAAATCCTCGACCGGGGTTGCAACCGAGAATAAATTGTTTGTCTCGTATAAAGTGCATGTCGATTAGGTTTGTGCATATGATCGAATTGGTAGCTTGATAAATATTCCATGGTTTTTATTCGATCGGGATATAGTAAAACAGAGAAATTGAATTACATTGTAGTCAAAGCTGACGAGTTCATTATGTTATTAAAGTATTCACATTGTTTGGGTAGCTATGACATATTACTAAATGTCAATCATGGCTTGTAGGACCTAGAGATTGATCGGAACAATCAATTTTCTTGAAAGTACTAATGTGTTAGCACAAGTCTTACTACCAGTTCAGTAATGAACTTAGGGATGTCACACACCATAACTAATTCAGAATGACATTGAATGGGAAAAACGATATTGCAAATATGTTTGCAATTACGGTAATCGAATTGAGTCAGACTGAAATTAAATTAAATAAGATTTAATTTGATTTTTTGATCATGGATGTGCCCAAATATGCACACATGATGATATATATTTATATATATGGATATATAGATACATAAATAGTTATATATATGTATGATATATATAATAAATAAATATAAAAAAAGGGGGAGTGCACACGATCAGCAATTGTTGACCGTGCGCCATGCGCACATGCACGATCAACGGTTGCTGATCATGCGCTGTGTGCAATTGTGCACGAAGTGCACAATCTACACGACACGCGCAAACTGATCTGATCAGTTCTGCACACGTCCTGATCAGTTAACGCAAGATTAGTTCATTCTTGCGTGCGTATATGATTGCTGATCAGAAAGTTATTTAGGTGTGCAAGTTAAAAAAATGGTGTAGAGAGTGTATAAGAGAAAAACAGTTTTCTCTTTCAATTTGTGATTGCTGTAAACAAAATACCATAGAGTGCGGAGAGTTGTCTCCACGAGATTGTTAGCACAATTGAAGTGGTGACTACCGCGATTTCTTTCTTCCGTTCGTCGTTCGATTGGTGGTATGTCTGAACTAGAGGTCCGACGTTTGTGGGGCTCGAACTAAAGAACATTTGAACCAGTTGCTTCGAGCACGCTTCAAGAGGTAATCCGATTAACCCCCTCAATAATTTTGATTTTTGATTGAAACGCATGAATATCTTTGGAGATACGTGTATAGATTTTTATTTCCACCGTGCTTATGTATATTTTGCCTATGCATATTACATGAAAAACCGACAGGGACTGCATTGGCGAGATCCAAAATGATGAACGGCCGCAAACAAAAATAAAAACGACCGGCTCAGTCTGAGCAAGCTGCTTGCTCATCAAGATCTCATGCATTGAATTGAGGAATTGCAAGGAAAACTCCTATTGGTCATCATTTAGATTTGTAAATAGGCGTTGAAATCCAATTACGTTTTCTACAGGAGGAAGGTCCCACATCGGGGAGGCATGCCTCCCAAGCTGGCTTGGGAGAAAATATCCGTAAAAAAACCCTAATTTATCCAGATCCTTCGAGATTTCAATTATATCCACCAGACAGACTCATGCACCATAAAAAACCGCCCGGCAATTTAGCCACGAACAAGTCTCGGACTTCGAGCAATCCAACATATGTAATTCACGATGACCCTTTCCTTTTCATGGACAGCGAAGGCGCACGCCCAGAGAGGACACATCAACAGCGAATCAAAGTACACCCCAGAATTGTAATTCATCGGCTCATTCTTTAGAAATCTTCGGTTTTGCAAACTAATCAGGCGGACCATTCTAATTGGTGTTTTTTTTTTTTTTATCGTTGAGAGATCGTTTCGAGGTTTAAAATGAGGTCGTATTAATAGATTGGTTCGTGTACATCTGGCACTTCCATGCCCATAAAAAAAACTTAAAGGTCCACCACATAATACGAGAAACAAAAGCATGCAGCCATTGAATTTCGGACAGAGTCATAAACTATAAAACATGATATCGGAACACCTTCGTGTGGCTGAGGGTGCGTTTGGTTCGCCTCTGAAAAAATGTCTTTGAGAAAATGCAAATGCCTCTGGACTAAAAGAGTTTTCCAAAATGCAAATAGTACTTGGTAAAATTACACTTTGAGATACAACTTTTGTTAAAATGGTGTTTGAAAAAATTACACTTTACAAAATCCTTTTGTTTTAAAAAAAAAACTCCAAACCCTCGTTCATCCATCGGCAAGCCGCCGCCAGTCTCACCTGAGGCCACTTGACCCAGGCTAACGATCGCCTAGGTTGCATGCGCAACCTGGGGTTGCTTGAACCCAGGTGACAGCCACCTTGGGTTGGAGCCACCCAAGCGGCCGTCGCAAGCCTCTAGCAACCACGCACGATGAACAATGATCCACAAGGGCAAGATCGAAAGAGAAAAAATTTGGTGAGGATAGTTTGGAAAGAAGAAAAAGTTCATTAGCCCCTTACTTGTATGCCGAGAAAGCTAAAAGCCCAAAGCAACTTATGACCTGCCTTGGAAAGGCTGGCTTTTGCTGGATAAAAAATTTTCCCAAACACCTACATTTTGACCCTAGGAGCTTTGAGTGGCCAAAGTTCCTTGGAATGTTATTCACAAACGCAGCCAAGTAAAAGAGGGTACGAACTCCATTAGCAACTTGATCAAGAAACCCCATTACATGTTCCGACATGTCCTCAGTATTGCCACTCCAGCCTGGAAAACTTCAAAGTAGTCCACGTTCAATTATTTTTGCTTAGTATTTCATCGTAACTGAGGCCATCCAGAAAGAGGAGATTTTACCCCAAAACTTAATTAACAACAACGAAGGCAAAAACTTGATTGTTCGTTAAATGTATCCAAAAAGATCACAGTGAACCCCACACAACAAGCAAACTCACGATCAGACAAACATGAATTCTCCACTGTCATAAAATTCGTAGGTTCGGCCAAAAGTAAACCAAAAATTAACGATTAAGGAAGGGGTAGAAAGGTCATACAAAATTTGATACTCAACTAAAGATTGAACCACAGTAAATTCCAAGTAGAGTAAATCTAGTATCTTCTCTCAACATGTAAAACCAAAATGTAAAAACCGACTCAATTACATTCCAGTGAAGGCCTTCTTCCCCCCACCGCCTGATGATCCGGCTGGAATTACCTTCAACACATTAAACCTCACAGTCTTTGACAAGGGCCTGACAATAGAAAAATCTAGTTAGAGAAAAGGCCTCTGCTTAAATGTTAGCAGAACATTTAAATTGCACAAAGAAAGAACCTGCACTGGCCAATAGTAACATGATCGCCCTCCTTCACACGGAAACATGGAGATATGTGAGCTGGAATGTTTGAGTGCCTCTTCTCATATCTGCACAACAACAGTATAAACCCCATCAATCAACAAGTTACGTTGTCTTATACTATACACACAAGCATGCAAACACAGAGAATGAAAATACTGGGATGACAGACAGTCTCTTCTGGGGCAACTAGACAAGATATGAAATATTGGGATAACTAAAAGCAGTTGGTTCCAACCTCTGATACTTCTTAACAAAATGAAGGTAATTTCTGCGAACAATTATTGTCCTCATCATCTTGGCACTGTGGCAAGTACCAGCAAGTATACGGCCCCTTATGGAGACATTCCCAGTGAATGGGCATTTCTTGTCAATATAGGTACCTGCAACCGTGTAAAGCCAATAACAGTGAACAGACTGCTTTAATCCAATTAAATCCAGGAAGAAACTAAGCTGCAGGAGAAGTAACTGATGGAGAAGCATGACAAGCGCATACAAAGTCATTAAAAGAATTCGTTTCGATTTTCACCAGCATTATAAACCAAAACTAAATGCAAAAATAACATAGAAATGACACAAACAAGCAGTATTAGAATTAAAAAGATTAGCAAGAGAACAGACAATAATGCAACATGCAGCAAGGGCATTAGAAACTAAAAAAGCTTCACAATAGTTCAGGTAAAGTTCCATTTTACATCCTGTACCAAGGGAAATTACAATTTTCATTCCATGAACCAAATATCCAAAAGATTGCTCAACATCTTAGAATTTGCATCCTTCATTATTGTCCACTGATTACCCATTTTGTAAATTTAAAGATGTTAAGCAATTACAATAGTACCGTATCACAAACTGAAAGACTGAAATAACCATGTACTCATAAGGACTGACAATTTTGGTCAAACTCATTTCTTCATTCATCTCAACTTATTAACTCACTCTTCACACAATCTCTCTCTTCCACAACCTTCTCTCTCCTACACACACCTTCAAAGTGTTGATGAAAATAATACGGCGGGCCGAAAATAAGCAGTCCAACAAAAAGTATTTTAAACAACATAAACACTTGTCATGAATATATAACCAGGAAGGAAAAAATTCACCTAGATAGATTCTTATCATAGAACCTAACTACTGAGATCACCACAACTCTCGCAGTAAAGGAGACACGCAATAGACGACTTAAAATAAATCCAAGTCATTGACTAGTATACAACACAAAAACGACAAGATAAACCCAAGTAGATGCTTCCATACTCAGAGTATCTATGACATGATTCCTGTTGGAGATCAAGTTTAAATTACCAAAAGAAAATTCAATGATCTGGGAATCAATATGTTCTACAAAACCAAAACTGTAACAGCTGATTCAGCCTAATACTTTTGAGCCTGGTGGTTCTGTAACCAGTGCAACAAACATGTCCACCCAAAAAATGCATACTTGGCCACTAGGAATTCACACCTGATGTTTCTAGATCATGAACAAAGTGCCTAGGTTCATGATACAATTGTCTGTGATATGATTTACGCACAAAACAGTAAAGAAAAACCATTCTAGCGAGTCCCATTCATAGAGACAATTATACCTTCAACTGCCTCTCTAGGTGTCTTGAATCCCAACCCAACACTCTTCCAATAACGGTTCCCACCCTTTCCAGGCCTCTTACCCTTGCCTGACTTCTTTGAGCTGCAAAATTCCCATAAAATAAGTTAACGGATAACTATCACTAACTTAAACAACAGTACTCGCAGACATTCGGTTGCCATAAACAGTTCAACGCTCCATTTGATTCGTAACGAATGCTTAAAATGATCAACCAATTAAGACAACTTGTGCTGACTAAACGACAAGCCCCTCCCAATCTATGATTTTCATTCAACCCTATAAAGCTGCACGCATCTACAGATATGCAAAAGCAGTCTTCCGTTTTTCTCAAGTATCAGTAGCAAAGGTCCCGAGAAACCGTCCAAACAATGTGGCACTAGCCTTTCCATCGAAACCCTTGTTCCCGGGCTTCAAACTACACTCGTCTTTTCGTTTCCATAAGCAAAAGATCAACAGCCAAATTGCCTAGGACTACTAATGGAGCCTTACTCACCAGAGAAACACCTTCGGCTGCTTCAGAAACGCCTTCTCCGTCTGCAAAAGGGTGACGTGAAAAGGGTTTCAATCCACCAATGCAGACTCCAGACAATCCGAATGACAAAACTCTTGTGTCAGTGCAACTGTGCATAATGATCGAGTGTATCCCAACGAGAGAGAGAGAGGACCTGTGCATCCATTTTCAGGGCTTGCGAGATCGAGCAGGCGGAGGAAGGAAGCGCGACGCCGAGGTTAATGGAGCCGAAACCCTAATTCGCTGGGCAATGATGAAGTGGAGCATTTTATATGGTGCGCGATGTTGCTGTAACCAATCTCGATCATGGCCTCCGGTCCAACCGGCCTTACAGGCCCGGTTCATCATGTGGATGGGTCGGGGCGGTCTTAAATCGACTCATGGACAAGGCCCGGCCCGGCCCGGCCTGAATGTTATCTTTGGGCTGCCAAAAGACCCACAAACTTGTACGAGCAAACTCAGGCCCTGTTTGGGCCTCCAATCAATCTTCGCACTTGACGACGGCATGATCCACCTAAAAGATAAATAAAAAGAGAAATTTCACAAAATTTTATTTTGGTCCTAAAGTTGCAAGGCAAAAACTTGAAAATAGATAGATGAGAGTACGTACACTACAAAAGATTGACAATTCAACTCTTCAACAGTATGTCTAAATTGTTGCAAAAAAAAAAAAAACAAACAATATGTCTAAGAAAATTTCATATACAATCATCGTCTCGATAAATCTAACTTTAGAAGATAATGGTTTTCGATAGTTTACTCTATATTGAATTATATGAGGATATGATAGAGTGTTCAAGACATTGATATCACACAACAATTTTCTTGAGAATCAATTATCAATTTGGATCTTATGCGAACATTCTTTTTGAAAGTTAGAGTAAATCAATTAGCAAAAACAGGTTTACGGACACAATTTTAGCATTTGGGGGTCCAAAATAGCCATGTTGAAATTCCGAAACAGGTTACAAATGCAGTTCCAGCATATCCCGTTTGGATAGTACCCATACAAGTGTATTGGTAATCAAGAATACGAGCATCGAGTTGTGTCATTATTCTTGCCACAACAAACAATCTTTTACCGCCATCAAAACTGAGAGCAAGGTGAGTTGCTATAAAACAAAGATGGGTGCATTCGTTGGACAAGAAACTTTAGAAGGGATTCAAAGTGCAATAAACTGTTCTATCTGAGTCGAAGGGATTGGATGCTGATCAAATCTGGTCAATTGGACGCCTTCTTTAACCTCTTTGGGGTATATCGAATGAGTTGTTTTATCAACTTTATGGTAGGGGTGAGCATAATTTCCGAGTAAAATCGGGAACCGGGCCGCCAGTTCCAGGTTCTAATGTACAAGGGTCCGGTTTCCGGTTCCAGTTCGGTTCCCGATTTCTATAGAAACCAAACCGGGAACCGAGAATCGGACTTGAGAATCGGTAGGCTAAACACCCAAACTTCGCTTCTCACTTTTAATCACTTCATTTCTGTTCTGTTCTCATTTCAGCTAGCCTCGCCTCGCCAATTTCGGCCGCTAAAATCCCTAATTGAGTCGCAATCTCACCTCGCCTCGCCTCCTCCGACCGATCGACCTCGCCTCGGTAACCATCTCTAGTAGACGCCGTTCACTAGTCTTGAGTCGTGCGGCTTCAACCTTGTTTTGCTCTAGATCCTGATCCCCGACCTCGAAGTGTTTCATTTGTATTCGGTCAGCTTTTTGTCGGAGACGATTTTCACAATTGAAGCATCTAGGAACTATGTTCTTCCATCTGCTCACTATTCGAAGCCAAAAACTCTAGGTATGCTGAACATGAAATTAGGTCCAGGTCCTGTCTTCGAAGGTTCTTCGAATTGGACAATGACTGAGAGTTATGATTTCTGTTTGTGAAAGATTTAACTAATTTTGAAGTTCACTCAATAATTCGAACCTGTAATATTGTTGCTGTGATGGTTTGGTTGAGAATTGCTATTCCATTGTTGCATTTAGACCAAGGAACGAAATGCCTACATTCTGTTCGATGAAATGCTCAAGTCGACCACGGTCATTTAGTTCATTCTCGAGCGCGTGTTCTATTTGTTGATTGCTAGATGTAGTCAATTTGCATCTAAAACCGAGCAAACGGGGGAGTAATTTTTCCATAAACTCGAGTATAACGTATAGATTCTGAGGTTTTCACATCGGATCATGTACAAAAACTATGTGTTCACTGGGTGCCCTTTATTTGCGGATGAGAGCTGCATTTTATGGAAGCGAAGAGCTCCGGTTCACCACAGAGTGCTGCATTATAGCCTATTCCGTCTGTCTCTTCTGTTAAATACAAAGTTGAGGGTATCAATTTTCTATCTAGGAGGGTTCTTACTGCTAATCACTATACAATAATGTATGAATTTGCCGCATCAAACTGTTTTGCATTACGTCATGGGGTTCTTACTGCTTGTGAGATGTGCCGAAAGGTAGTCCATCAAATTGTCTTGCTTAATGCTCGCCATAAATTCACAAGGAAAAAAAAAACCTATAAGAACTTGGAACCGACCCTAGAACCTGTGATAGGGTAGGTTTCAGGTTCCAAGTTCTAACGAGTAAGTTCCAGGTTCCAAAAAATGAGGAACCTGTAAGTATGGGTAGGTTCCAAGTTCCACCTAGAACCATTCACCCCTACTTTATGGATGAGAAAGAGGAATGTGTAGCAAAAGGGGGATATGGATTTATTAGTGGAAGAGAAGTATTGTAAAATTTCTCATCTTCTTTGAGATAAGAAATTTCATAGAGATAATTAATTTGATGTTCACGCATAATAATCTTTTTCCTAGCTATGTGTGGATTCTGGAATACCTTAACTAAACTTTGCACGTCTAGGTATGCACACAAAATGGGAAAAGTACAAAAAAAAGTTATAAATCTATTGCATTGACATCAATTCAGTCATAAACCTTTTAATTGGACGAAGTTAGTCCTAAATGTTTTTGCATTTGTATCAATTAAGTCCATCCGGCTAATTTAGGCTGAAAATAATTAATGTGGACATCGGTTGTCCTACAAGGCATAGCTGGCACTAACGTTGACTTTTTTAATTATTTTTTCCTTTTTTTCCTTTTTGCTTTCCCTTTACTTTTTGTCGGTGGCTGGCCACTAGCCACGGGCTCACCCTCCCCTTGGCAAGGCGCGGTGAGGTTGCCTTGGCCTGGGCATGGGTTGGCCTTGCCAGATCTGCCGAGGTAGGCCTCACCTGTGGCCGGCGAGGTTGACTGGCAAAAAGAAAAGGGAAATAAAAAAGAAAAAAATTTTAAAAAAATTTTAAAAAATGTCCAAGTCAGCGTCGATCGTGCCACGTAAAACGTATAGCGTTCATGTCAGCGATTTCCGGCCTAATTGACTTGAAAGATTTAATCAAATTGAAAGATTTATAACTAAATTGATATCGATGCAATAAGTTTTTGACTTTTTTTTTACTTCTTTCCATGCAAAACAGTTCACTATAATAGTGTAATAAACGATAAAATTCTAAATCTTTAAAGGGCCGATGGTGGACTGTATATTTTTACACTTATAAGATACCTTTTTGTTTTTCCATCAAGATTTGAAATATTACTCAAATTTTAAAAAAATTACGAAAAAATTACATGTGTTTTAAGTTTCAAGAGTTTGGGATTTAAAAAAATTGTGAAGTGCACGAACCGCAAGATTTAGATTAATAAAAAAAATGAAAAATAAAACTCAATCTACACGTACATGATACCATATCTTATGTAACGCATTTGAAAGTTCTTAATATGGAATGCCTGTCTGACCAAAAAATCTTATCGATTACACATATATCTAGAAAATTACCTTTTGTGCAAATGATATTGACTGCACGCTTTTGTCTAGCATATTTACACATATATCTAGATTTTTAACTCGACGAAATCCGAGTATGGCTTTGGGGATCCAAGAGCCGGCTGAGAATGAAAAAATAAAATCGTAACTTAGGAAACCCTGAAAAACGTTTTTGAAATGTCCTCTTTTTTAAAATACTTTTTTAAGTTCAATGTTTTAGGATATACCTTATTAATTTTATTGGTACTGACTTATTAATATTTCCGTGGATGATTAAAATATTTTATTAATTAATTTTTAATAGTTCTGACTTGCCATAAAATGGATTCTCTAAAACGCCGAAAGGTACTGCAAAGTGTTGAATTACTCATGGCAGATTGATTCCTAAAAGGTAAGGCAAAAGTGCTAAGAAAACCGTTTCAATACATTGAGGGGAGAGAAGAAAAACTGACTAGGACCAAAAGGTGATGACTCGGCAATTCTCAGGTGCAATGTGGTAATCAGAAGTTTTGTATGTGAGGAATTATATTATGTGTCGATGATACGGTTGATATGGTATAATCGATCAATCTCACTATTCATATAAAACACATTATCTCACACGATATTTATTTTGAAGTCACTGATATGTGATTGACTTATCATACCTCATTTGGAGAGATTTATTTTTCGTAGATTCTTGCGTGGACACTAGACTGAATCGAGCTGAGTTTCACTTGTTATTGTAACAGTCCAGAGGTTTTCATGGCAAAACGTTGCGTGGAACTATCTAAGATAACTGGGTGAGTCTTGAAATTTCTAAGGGCCTTTCTTAAGTACACTAGAACGTTTTTTAGGGTGGTATGAAAAATGTACACAAGAGCATTCTAGAGCATTCTTTGGGGGATAAAATGGGAAATGTACTTGTATCCTAGAGATTTGTCATCAATTTGAACCATTAGATTAGGTTGGAGATCAACGATTGTAATTAGAGAGATTTTGTATAAATAGGGGTCTCATTCCCTCATTTGTACTCACTTAGAAATATAATCACAAGTTTAGAGTTCTTTGGAGTTTTTGTGTGTATGGTGAGTAAGTTTAACTTGGGAAAAAATTCTTAAAACCACAAGAATGAGGGAACCCTGATTCAATTAGCTCGTGAGATTATCCTCATGGTTCACATACATTTAAATATTTCACCTTTGCGAACGGGAAAAGTGAGCTTCAATCATAATTCTAAATGCTATATCATCAAATGAGAGTGACGCATTTATACCTTATCCACAATATATAAAGAGCTGGTTTGAAGAGAAACGAGGCACAATTAGAGAAAGTGCTTTCATACCTCCTCCACAATGTAGAGAGGAGTTGGTTTGAAGAGATTAAGGCATGATTGGAGAAGGTGCAGGCAAAGATCTTTAGGAAAGATGTTGTCTATGGGAATCAAATTCATGACCATATGGTTAAAAGCTATGCACTCTACCAGCCAAGTTAAGACGACCACATGTTTGAAAGCCATGCGCTCTATCGACTGAGCTAAGACAACTTTGACAATAGTAGTATGATTTATTCTAATTTCTATGTCAATCTCTGGCTTTTGAATATTGAAAAAATCATGAGAAGAAAAGAAATCTGTTGGTCAATTGACACGTGTTCTGACAAAAAAAAATGGCACATGTTATTTTAGGGGAATTTTTTTTGTGTAATCAACAACATTTTAATATTGAAATGAAATTAAAGCTTTCAAAAAATACTGATAGGAAAAATTATAGAAAACGCTAGGCTTTAATACGCAACACTCACCTCATAGTTTTCGTTTTAAAAAAAAAACTCATGATATTAACTGAGGCAAGCCCAATATTATAAAGATGACAATTAGTATGAAGAGTTACAAAAAAAAAATGCGAGAATTTCCCCTCCGTAATTACTAATTTACAACATTAAAACTCATTACAATTTACCTCTTTTTTTTTTCTTTTTTTCCAATTTTCATAAAACTCACGATATTGAATGGGTCGATTGCAACTCCCTAATTGGAAGCAAAATGCATCGAGAATGTAAGAGAAGTACTCATCCCAAAGAGAATGGATCTACCTCTTGCAAATATTAAATCCAGGCGGCTCTCATCGGAGATACTAACATGCTTAATTTGTAATAAGATATTTACGAAGATCCATGCTTGTCTAACTTACAACTACTAGCTTTCTTGCCTAGCGAAAAGCAGTCTTGTCTCTAGTTCGAATTCTTCCTCGCTCCCCAAGTGTTTGATTAAAAAAAAATGATGGGTGGTTGTTCTTCTGTGGGCTCAGAGAAGAGTAGGCCTAAGGGATTCTATTTATCGGCGGAAAAAAAAATAAAGGCGTCACGACATCTATACGACAAAGAAGGCCATTTCACGAATTGGGCAATGCTGGGGGAACAACACCCACTTATTCAAAAGGGATATGACATAAATGCATTTTAGAGCGCGGACCTTTTCTTTTAATTTATTCAGACTAAAATGACATAAGATGCTTGGCCGAAACAAAGTTAGGAAATGAAATGTCACAGGTGAATGAAAAAATATTTCTAAAGTAATTTTTTGGAATATCGTGACGAAATACTGAAATTGAAAAATGTGCACATTGGAGACTATAATTAATTTATTCTACAAGTACTAGCATGAATGATGTGGCTGTAGTTTAGTGGTAAGAATTCCACGTTGTGGCCGTGGAGACCTGGGCTCGAATCCCAGCAGCCACAACTTTTTCTGTTCTCATTCTCATTTTTTTTTTCAATTTCTTGCTTTAGTTTTTGGGCCAGCTGTGTGCAACTCCAAAAGGCCAAGGTTGAACAAATTTAACCCTGCCCGAAAACATTTAAAATTGAAAACAGGGAACAAACTTAAAGGTCATTTAGTTAACTTTTTCGTAAAAAAAAAAAAAATTCATATGAAAGCACCATCTGAATAATTTATGATAAAATCGGATATTTCTAAAAAGAAGAATATCCTTTCAATAATAGAAAAAAAAAAGTGATTTTTGTCCATCTACCATCTCAGATTAATGAAAGGAAATTTTGGCGTCAAAAGTTGACAATTTTTTCCTATTTGAGATTGTGCATTTTCTTTGTGTTCATGATGGAATTGGTTTGGTTAAGATTCCTCAAAACAATTCTCAAAATCTACCACAACAAAAAGTTGTTTCGAAGTTGTTTTTTAATTTAAAGCTCGTCTTGTAAGTAATAGACTTATGGATTTACGCAAGTATATGAATTCATCTAGGTTATGTATTGGACTAAAATTCACATAATTGTACTACCTCCTTTAATTTTCTCCATTTTATCTTATTCTTTAAATATGCACAAGATCAGTAACGTGCTGTAAATTCACTGTGCCTTTTTTTTT
>BCNH02000010.1:11247587-11258346 GCA_001662345.2 Metrosideros polymorpha var. glaberrima | reverse complement strand
CCGGCGAGCTTGAGTCTCGCTAGATCGGCGAGGCTCGAGCTTCACCAAAGGTTGGTGACGCCTCGGCCTCGCCAGATCGGCGAGGCTCGAGCCTCGTAGAGGCAGGCGAGGTCTCGGCCTCGCCGAGGTGAGCTCGAGCCTCGCAGAGGCCGGCGAGGCCTCGACCTCGCCAGATCGGCGAGCTCGAGCTTCGCTGGCCTCGCCGAGGTGAGCTCGAGGCTCGCCGACGCTTGCAGAGGCCAGCGAGGCCTCTACCTCGCCAGATCGATGAGCTCGTGGCCGGCCATCGGCAGAAAAGAAGACAAAAAAAGAAGAAGAAGAAAACATAAAAATAAAATATCAATATTAAAAATTTTGAAAAATAGCTAATTGTTAATTTTTGAGTTAGTATGTTTAATCCATTTATGACCAATTTAAAATCCATTTAAAATTCACTAAATTTTTAACTAACTTATTTATGACTCTTTAAAATAATCCATTTATGATTCATTACCTTTAAATATGGGTTGAATATGGGTTTGACCCGTACCAACTCTAATCACAACAGAGTATAAATTAGCTCGAGTCGCGCTCTCGTCTCTTCACTCGTCTTCCCAAATCTGGCAAATCTCTGTCTGGAACAGCGACCCGGTTCGTTCGCCATCGTCTCTCCCGATCGATCTCTCGAAGGTGAAGTCTCGACCCGCGATTCGCTCTCTGCAGCTCGCTGGATTCCTGTTGATTGCCGAGATTCAGATCTCGAATTATTGAGTTCGGTGGCTTTGGCGTCGTTGCGGTGGCGCTTTTCGGGGGTCGCTGTCTCCCTCTGTCTCTGTTTTTTTTTCCCTTTCTTTATCCCACGTTTGGAAACCTCGTGTTCATTGTCAACTCGCTCGCCAACCGAATGTTTGGTGTCGTTTGGTGGTGAATCGGCGATGTGCGAACTAATTCCTTGCCTTGATCTGCTTATAAAGCAGTCGCTCGGCTGTTGGGTCGATAACAAGAAGAACCTGAGGATATCTGAGGAACCCTTTTGGGAGAGGCCTCGTGGGTTGTCGGTTTCGATAGATAATTTTTCTTGTGGTTTGTGCATTTGGTCAGTTGGCTGTCTTGATTTCTGCGTGAGGAGGCGGAACTTGCAGTTGCCTTAAGCCTTGAGATTGAATTGTTGTTCGCTGCAGAGTTTTGAAGCGGCTGAAGGAGAAGAAGAATCTGAAGAATGGCTAAGCAAGCTTCGAACGGTGAGAACAACTCGGCCGCAAAACCGCCTCCGACTCCGTCTCCTCTCCGCTTCTCCAAGTTTTTCCAGGTAATTGTAGTGATGGGCCAGTGTGTTTTTAGCTCGCATTGAGTTCGTCGTTACTCTTGACCATAAGGTTTTTGTGGCGGTGGAATGTATCGGTGAAATTTATTATTAACTGTGTTATATATATATTTTTTGGCCATCTTTTGTCTTTGTGCATCTGCTGAGACAAATTCGGTATTTTTATGCGGTGGGACAAACATATTAGAGATAGTGTTCTGTATTGGAAGTGTGAGAACATGAATTTTGAGGAGAAGTTTGCATGTCGCATACACTCTGTTTCCCTGACTGAATTAGTGAATGCGCTTCTTTCAATGGATCAGTAAGGTGTTACTCAAAAGGCACTGAATTTAGCGAACCTAAACTGGTCAAGTTCTTCTTTTTATTGGAACTTAATGGTTTTCTGGGTTCTAATAAGGAAGATCAATCACTGGTAGAATTACTTGCATGTTTTTGTAAAGGAAGGTTCCTGTCTGCCCTCCTTCCCAAGATTGGATGTTATCTTGGTGGATGCACTGCTTTCTTTCCTTGCATCTGAAAGTTGGGGTTTGAAGTCAATTGGCTTCTATTTTGAAATGGCTTCTAGTTCTTCCCAGAGTTTGTGTATACCCACATTTTCATGATATTAGAATCGGTGTCATAAATTAGTTTTATCTTAAATAGTTTGCAGTGGTTGAGTTTGTTTTTGGCCTTTAGAGAAATGGTGAAACTGTTCTTCCCGAAGAACAAAGTGAATGATCCATGTGGGGGCTTTCTAGAAATGTGGCATTCTGTAATTGATCTTCATCATATAATAACTTTGGTTTACCTTGACATTATTGTACAGTGCAGTCTACTTGGTGTGTCCAGGATGGTATTGTTGCTGAAAGTTGGTCATTTTCCATTGGCTTTTTGTCTGCCATGCCTCTTGTTTATATTGGGTGCTTTTGTTCTGAAGTTTTCGTCTATTTGTGTATTCAAGTGTATGTGTTTTTGGGCTAGACTAGCTATTTATAAACCAAATGTTTTTGGTCATTATGGTATATATCATCTTTTACTGAATCTGTGGGGTTTTTGGTGTGCAGCCCAATATGAGGATTCTGGTTACTGGAGGAGCTGGATTTATCGGCTCTCACTTAGTGGACAAGTTGATGGAAAATGAAAAGAATGAGGTGATTGCTTTCAGCAACTAAAGTGCAACCTTATATTTATAAGGATCAACCTTCTTAAATATGAACTTGGATTTTGGATTGATGCCTCAAAATAGCGGGGTGGAATTGGGAAAATCTGTTTATAAGGCAAGATAATTATTATTCAGATCTTATCAAGTAACAGATGCACATGCTTTTATGGTTCAGGTTATTGTGGCTGACAACTTCTTCACTGGTTCAAAAGAAAACCTTAAGAAATGGATCGGTCATCCAAGATTTGAGCTTATTCGTCATGGTATGTCTTATTCTGGATGTCATAGGTCTGTGGTTCACTGTTGCGTTGTTGGAACTCCTCTATGTTGTATTTCAGACTAAGAAAAGTGCTTTCATATATGACATGCTGCCACTGCAACTTAGAGGAGCGTGTAATAAGATAATATAATGTAATTTCTGAGGGTTTTTTTTTTTTTGGTGGTCACAATGTAATTTCCAAGTTAAACTGGTGTGCTCGTGGTGGGAAAAAAATTAACCAGCAAGTGACACTATCTCCTTGTTTTATACTCACCTTGTTCACGATGTCCTAATAAATTTGAAGGACTGAGAATGACATAGCATGAGAAAAGCTTAAAGATAATAATTAATATGCTTGAAAGTTTATCGCATAAAAATGATTTGAGCACCAACTTTTGCCAATTTCCTTACCTTTCATCCCGGCAATAAGTTCCTTAGCAAGCAATTTTGAGGCACAGGCTTAGCCATCTTTGTATTCTACTTAAGAAAGTGAATTGTGGTGATCCTTATTTGTCAATTGAGGTTGTTTGAAGATTTCATCTCAACAGGCTTTGTTTTAATGCAGATGTGACAGAGCCATTGCTAGTTGAGGTTGATCAAATTTACCATCTTGCCTGCCCTGCTTCTCCAATTTTTTACAAATACAATCCTGTGAAGGTGTGTAAATTTGTCTTGTCCATCGGGAGCCTGCTGGAATTTGAGTTATTAGTTTTCCATTCATCTTCATGTTAATATTTTGTCAAGTGCACTCTCTCTCTCTCTCTCTCTCAATGTGCCATAGTATCACCAATCTGAGGTTTTAACCATCGGATATGCAGACCATAAAGACCAATGTGATTGGAACTCTGAACATGTTGGGTCTCGCCAAGCGAGTTGGAGCAAGGTTCATACCTTCAATAATTTTTTTTATTGAGGTATCTTCCATTAATTGGCTGCTTTTCTCATTGAATAACTATGGCTGCAGGATTTTGCTGACATCTACCTCAGAGGTGTACGGGGATCCTCTAGTGCATCCTCAAAATGAAAGCTATTGGGGAAATGTCAACCCGATTGGTAAGTCTACTCCACCGATTTACTGACTAGTAACTTTTACAAGTAGATGGATATAGTGGCTGCCTGGACATACTAATACCTCTCTTAGCAGGTACAGTTTGTGAAACATTGGTGTGTGCTGATTGCACATCTATATTTGGTTATTATAACTTTATGACATTTGCTTGAGAAGTTGAATATCTACCAACATAAATATGCTGAATCAATTGTTTTGAGAAGCTTTCATAATCTTTTGGAAGTAACGGCACTCTACACAGAATGTATGTAGGTGGAAAGGGAAGGCTTGCCAGGCCGTTTATTCCCTGTCTGAGACACCTTTTAAGACCAGGAGTCAGTATTCGCAGAGATTTCTATTAAATTGCTAGTGACTTACTCATTAATTTCCTTCAGGGGTTAGAAGTTGCTACGACGAGGGGAAGCGAGTGGCAGAAACCTTGATGTTCGATTATCACAGGCAACATGGTATAGGTAAAGTGCCTTCTGCTCTATCCTCTTAATACTTGGTTTGTGTTTTACTTTGTTTTAGGTTTCTCGTACTAAACTATATGTACTCCCACCTACCTAATCTGTAACAGAGATAAGGGTTGCCAGAATTTTCAATACCTATGGTCCTCGGATGAACATCGATGATGGTCGTGTTGTGAGTAATTTCATCGCCCAAGCTGTGCGGTAAGTTTCTAATGCAATGGCAGACTATCTTTCAGACCATCTCAAAGCTGCTCTTTTAGTGCTGGCCTTTAGTACATGAATTATTCTCGTGACCATGTATTATTTTGTTAATCAATTATACAGTGGTGAGCCGCTGACTGTTCAATCTCCTGGAACACAAACTCGAAGCTTCTGTTATGTTTCTGACATGGTAAAAGCTTTTTTCCTCTCTTCTTTTGTGGGTATTTGGGATGCAGATGATTATGTTTAATTGTTAGTCTGTGGAGTGACTACCTCTTCATCATAACACTGAAGGTCGACGGCCTCATACGGCTTATGGAAGGAGAGAACACCGGGCCAATTAACATTGGGAATCCAGGTTATATTAGAGATCCCTAATGTATGAGTTTGGAAATGCTTATTTCTCCTCCGTCCTAATGAGGCTTTTATTGAAACCTTTAGGTGAATTTACAATGATCGAGCTTGCTGAGACTGTGAAGGAGGTATTTTCTCTATCTCTTGATGCATCATTCAGTAGTCATGACTGCAAGCTATGGTTGTGATGATGCATACAGTTCCAGATTCACTCTGCCAATTGTTTTTGTTTTTGGTACTTTCACTACCCAGCTGATGCAGTGATAAAATGTAAGGACAAATATCTTAATATAACCCTGAATCACGATGCTATTTAGTGTGAAAAATTACATAAGCATAGCTTACTTGCTGAAATTTTATGGGTGGCATTCTAGGAAAGTACATTCTTGTTTGAAAGGACGGCATTGCTCCCCCTATTTAATCATCGCATATGGACATAAACTGTAGAAGTACATCAGAAACAACCAGACATATATACAAACAACAAAATGACATGACTGCTTAAAATGTGACGCTGTAGCTCATTAATCCTGATGTGGAGATCACCATGGTGGAGAACACCCCGGACGATCCACGCCAGAGGAAACCAGACATCACCAAAGCCAAGGAGTTGCTCGGATGGGAACCCAAGGTCAAGCTGCGAAATGGCCTTCCGCTGATGGAGGATGATTTCCGACAGAGGCTCAGTAAACCCAGAAAGAATTGAACCTTTTCGGCTGAAGTGATGGAAATTCATAGGCAAAATGTGAAAGACAACGTGAAATGCGAAGTATCCGGCTGGCTTCAACACATGATTTGGTCATGCATTTTGTAGAACAAGTATCATTGCTAGGTGGTTTATCTATGTGTAGGGGCAATGTGAGGGGAAGGTGTCCTTTATAATATTACTCTTTTTTTTCGGTTGGAACTGAAAGGTCCTGTGAACTGTGAAGCACTAGCTTCAGTTCGGCAAAATGAGAGAGCTGCTTTATTCCTTTTATCCTGTTTTGTGATTATTTGCCTCCACCAGTTTGGTCCTCATCTTCTAGCAATTGTAGGGCTCGCCATGATTGTGCAGGTTTCCAATTTGCATCAGCAAGTCAAATTCTTTCGCGGAAGAGTTTCTGGTTTTAGTGCTTTGACCATTTGGATATTCTTCTGGGGATTTAAGATTCATTTGTACAATTTTAATGTTCAGTCACAGAAATGTCCTATTGTTGTCTTACATCTCAAGATCACACACTCTAATTTGATGTTTCTCCTTTTCTTTTCTTTTCTTGGCCCATAAGCTTCAGAAAAGGCAGAAATAACATTAGTCACCATCAAACTGGCTGAAAAACCTTTGATCTGAAGTTTGCTCACTCTATTCACTAATGAGGGTTGAATGGAAATCAAATCGAAGACTCTTTAAAAGAGATTATCACATTACACGACCAATCCTCACATAGCATAAAAAGTCATGCAACTTATCAAACTCTGCTTGGTGTGACATGGCCAAGTTCTTATGTAGTACACTACAAAGTACGAAGTTTCCTGCACACGCCTCGTTGCTCACATTACAAGGATCTGCTGTCTTTTGACCAGATGCCTTTATGAGGTAGTAGTATTGTAAATTAGATCACGCATATTCCACAGTGAGTCTGTGAGAAAAATGATCTAATTCAAAATGCCGTCGAGTGCGCAAGATTTGCCCATCTGCTTGGTGATCTCTAAGGTAGTTCACTCCTGAACTGGGGTACCCTATGTTGCTCCACTTCCTGCCCTGACTTTAGCACTCGTTTCCTCTTCGACTTTGTTCTCTATCCTTGCAAAAACCGGTTTGGGTTGCGCCATGACCTGACCGCCCTTCAATCCGCCCCATCTTGTATCACTCTATACACACAAAAGAAAGAATCAATAAGTGAAGAAAATCAGGTACCAAATCCATTACGAGGCATAAGGCTGTGTGTTTGAGTGCGCGTGCGAGAGAGAGAGAGACCCAAGTTGTGGCATTGAATTGATCTGCTGAGTAGCCCAGTTGCTCATATATTCTGAGACATAACCTTGGGGTAACAGGAGATAATGCAACAGCAATGATCCTCATTGCTTCCAGCACGATCACCAGATCCTGATTAGGGATAAGACCGTCAAAGCTTACATTCATAAAAAGTAGCATCAATACCTTCACCAGAACACGAGGCATGAGCAGTAAATTGTGAATCCATTTAATTTTTAAAAGGAAGATATTCCAGCAATCAATCATATATTGGCGAGGTCCTCAATCCAGCAACTCGACAAGAATCTCATCTTTTCCGAGTTCAATTGTTAGGGACAGAAGTTACTACTTCGAATTCTCCCAAGGAGTTCAAGTATTGGAACAAAGAAATGCATGGTTAATGCAGCTATAATGGTGTTCAATCGTCTTATATTAGCTGACAATTTTTTGGGAAGGAGAGACCAAAAAGGATAAACCTTTGCTGCAGCTTCTGAAGCAGCACCCCCTTGCTTAAATAGAGACCACGGTGCATGTTCATCGATATAGGAGTTCCCAGAATTTCCGATTTCTAGAACCGCTTCACATGCTGTGGAAAGTGATAGGTTTTCATAATGAATTCTAGCCTTTTCGACCTACAAAATAGAACAAGGAATGGTAGAACATAAGCAGTGTTAAATAAAATAGCAAGTTCTTGTAAGCTGACCGCAACGGAAAAATAGAAAGACATTCTTAATCTAAGCACTGAAGAGAAAAAGTCATCATGCAAGATTTCATGACGTAAATGAAATACAGCAAACAGGGCAGTTTTCTTTATAATTTGTTAAAAAAACAGATTTCATCTAGCAGATATACCAAATAACCATTTTGCGCTTTAACTTCAGTCACAGATCAAAACAGATACAAAATGGCGTAGTCATCAACAAACAAGCAAACGAATAAATAAATGGGCACATAGATAAAACATTATCGCACAAAAGAGGGAAAAAAGGTTGTGTAAACTAGAAATCCATGGCTCAGTATCATGGGCAATTTTTACCCTTGCATGAATTTATAAAGTAGGAAATAAAACTTTCGGCTTGGCCAGAGGAAGCAACTGTCTTTGATTAAAAAACAAAAAACAGTACAATATTGGAGAAAGTGTGATAGTTCACAAATACATTTGTCGAAGAAATCTCATGGCACGATTTCATAATGCCATTTATTACCAATGAAACACAAGCATTACCAGCATCTCCACTGTGTCCTTGAATGCATTTCCTTCAGCAGCAATGGCTGAATCCACCACCAATGTGGATTTGCAGTTCTTTCTCAGAAGCCCAAGCGTGCGGTTCAGGAGATTGCCTGCAGAACAGAAGTTAGGACGTACGGGCATTTTATTAATGTGTGCTAAACAGTAATGCCGAAAGGAAAGTAGAACAAACCCGGTATTAGAATTACCGATAGTATTGGCAAGATGTGCATTGACGGTATTAATAAAACGATCCTCAGAATAGTCACCATCACTGCCAAATTCCACCTCTTTGACAAAGAAGTACCTGACAGCATCAGACCCAAATCTATGAACCAAATCATTTGGTTCAATAGTATTTCCAAGTGACTTTCCCATCTTCATGCCATCCTAAAAGTTAAAATAAACTGCATGAAATAAAAATTAGGTATAAGAGATGAAGTAGCAGACAGCCACAAACAGGTTCATCACAGCCAGCACAACTTAATTAGATGCAACCCAACCACCAACACAACATTCACAGCAACCCCCCTCTCCAAAAACAAAAAATAATAATAAAGCAAAAAACCAATAAAAACATAAAATTCAAAGCAGAGCAAAATCATGCGATGATTACATCTGGCTGCTTCACCATAAGGAATCGAAAACCAGATCAATAAAGAAAACAATGTAAATTTTATGGTTTGACTACCTTTGTCAGGAATCCATGGCCAAATACTTTTTTTGGAAGACTTAAACCAGCAGACATCAGCATAGCTGGCCAATAAACCGCATGGAAACGTAATATATCCTGTGAAGAACAAGAGGAAACAGTATGACATCGCCACCAAAATTTGTCCAACAAAATAGAAGCAGAAGCCACCCATTCATTCTATACAAGCAAAATGAATACATCTAAGATAAGAACATGATAAGTCAACAATAAGAAATCACCCACTTAGTTGAATGTAATTCAAGTCCAGACTTTAGTATGTTTTTTTCAATAATTTCCAAGCTGGAAAATGCTAAGGAATTCATGTAGCCCCATTTAACAACTAAAGGTTTAGCTGAGTTGAGTAAGACTAAACATCAACCTTACATCAAGTTAAGGAAAAATCACAGAACTACAATGCCATTATGGTCAGCTAAAGAAATATTTATTGAAGGATAAATGAGAGGGTATAGTTCTTGGCCTAACAGACCAAAACCCTATAATTGGCCATCATAGTTCACCTGATAATATAGCACATTAGGCACAGTGGCAATGTGAGACGATACAGGTTTTTCATTCTTTATGTAAACGAATGAGCATACGGGTGAAGTGTCAAAGAGAAAATGGCCATTAATCACCACGAGCAAAAGTGCAGATATCCTGGTGGGAGAAATGTTTGATTAAACAATCCCCATGTCAACAAAATTGCTGGCAAACTAAGACCAGCAAAACTTTGTATTTTGTGCTTAGGGGAGATGCATCTTTAGAATCTACTCATTTCCAAAAGAAAAAATTTCTTATCTTTTGCTTTAAATCCCTGAGATAAGGTTCCCTCGCATCCAAAAGTTAGAGCTAAAAGCAATCCAATATAGATGCAGTAAAATGCTTCGAAAAGTTTTTTGAGTGGGGATGAATCCAATAAAAATATCGAGAACCACCTACTTTTTTTTTTGGTCATAAGAGAACTACCTACTTAGATATCTAAAAGCTTAATAAAAGATAGATTGAACTTCCACACAGTGTGTAAACTGGGGACAAAATTCAGTAAACAGAGAACATGAAAAAAATTAGAAGGAGCACACTTCATAGCAAAGGTACGGCTTACCTTGCCTATAAGATGTAGTGAAGCAGGCCAGCCCAGAGAAACAGTTTCCTGCAAATCTAGTTGCTCATTTTCCACTGATAGTGCAGATATATAACTGTTCGAAGGTAAAAGAGGTGGTGATTAACATAGTGTCAATAATGCCCAATTGCTCACCAAGCCAAGTTAAAAAAGTCAATAAATGCTTAAGATGCATTCCAAGTGTGACAACCGACATTAGGCAGCACTCATAGTTTTCACATAAATTGATTGATCCTACTGCGTTCTACTTGCAGTAGCAATTTCTAGGTTTTTTATGAATATATACAAAAAATACAGTGGACTAATTTAATAGAAAGATAATTTGAGCAGGACCAAAATTCTTCCCAGCAGTTGTCTATATAGCCTTGTGCTTGAGTGCATTGCGAAAGTATGTCAGCAAGCCAATAACTGTTCTCTTAACTTTTGATAAGGACAATGAGACAAACATAAGTAGTTGTGCTTGCTATTATGGGGAAAAATACACATTTCTTAGGTAAAACCTCGTTCAGCCAGATGAAAGAAGATTTACCCAAGTAAAGCATCAAACCAGACATAGATTGTTTGCTTTTTGTCATTAGGAACTGGAATACCCCAATCAACTGATGCTCGAGAAATGGAAAAATCTTTTAAACCACTTCTAATCCAACTTTGCACCTACAGAGAAGTTGAAATAAATGAGGTTTAGTGGATTGACATTAAAGGAAAAAGTAGTAACTAATTGTAAAACTCTCAAAAAACAATTGTTCTTTCAATTTGCACTCAAAAGGAGATACTTTTGAGTTCCTAGAATGGTTATGGCTTATATTGATGGCTTCTTGACCCTGAAAAAGATGCTCAATTATGTTTTCACCTTTATTAGTAGAATAAGAAGGCTTTATAGATAATATGAACTGAATCACCTTATTCATGTCAATTGAACAAGCAATGTGCTTGTACCATCCATAATGTTGTAATGCTTGTCATTTAAACCCCATATTGTTCATA
>BCNH02000010.1:11202698-11234531 GCA_001662345.2 Metrosideros polymorpha var. glaberrima | reverse complement strand
TATATATTTAATATATAACGTGTCCTAACGTGTCGGAATTCTTAATTTTTTAGAAATGACGTGTCGGCGTGTCGTGTCGTGTGTCGCGTGTCCGTGTCGGTGCAACATAGTCTAACAATAATAGCCACCACTTCTGACCAAAATTCTCAACTCAACCTCTACACCACCGTCGCCGCTGTCAAGCCTCCACTACCAAAGTCTCGCCAAGAGCTATTATGAGAAAAGAAAAACTAAAAAGGTAGCTTTAACCTATTTATCCCAAAGATTTTCAATTGTATGTTCGACTTTAAATCCGTCGTTCACCAAATAGTAGATAGAATATGACAAAATTTCAGGATTTCTTGTCCTATCTTATCCAGTCTTATCCTGACTAGAAATTCGGACGACCAGATGTATCCTTAGGTTATGATTTTTTTGATGAGAGGAGGGAAGATTGGGGTCCAAATTTTCAAGTGTCGTCCCTTCAAGGCCTAGGTTTCTAGGGAACAAGGCATATTTTTCAATTCGATGAGTTAGGGCAAGCATGACAACCACTCCGGAGCAGGATTTCTATTTCAAAAATAAGTCTGAACTAGAAATCCGTTTAGTAACACAATTTCATTTTTTTCTGAAACAAATTTTTGTTCCAAAAATAGGATTAGATTAGAAATTATAAGTAAAAATTTTATACTTTTCTATTTTTGGAGTAGAAATAGTAATTTTTTTTTCGCTCTTTTCTCTTTCCTGACTTCCCACCTCCTCTTTCCCCTCTGTTGCCTCCTCTCGCCACCACTTGCCCGTCGCTGCTTGCCACTAGCCAATGTACACTGCCGTCCAACGCCTGCCGTCGGCTAGCATTGTCCCCCGTTCGACACTCCCGCCGTCGCCAATCCAATGTTCATCGCCATCCGCTCCCCATCGATCGCCGTCTGTCTCTGATCGCCAATTCAATGTCCACCGCCATCTACTCCCCGATGGCCGCATTTCGCTCCCTGATGCCCCCACCACCGTCGGTCACCCTCCGCTGGTTCGACGTCCACTGCCATTCGCCGTCGGTTGCCCACAGCCCCCACCACTGGCCACCACTGTCCATTGCCATTCACTCGCCGTCATCTGCCAGTCCGACGTCTACCGCCATCCACTCGCAAATGGCTAACATTGACCGCCATTCATCTGTCGTTGCCATCCACCGCCGTCAAAGAAACAAAAATTTTATATTGTTATCAAACAAATTTATGTTTCAGGAACATAAATTTTATATCGTTATCAAACATGTTTTTTTGCTCAGAAGCTCGTCTAAAAATCAGAAATAAAAAAATCTATTTTTGGTTAGAATTGATTTCTGGAATAGAATGATTGTTATTCGCGCCCTTAATGACATTGTACATGTACTATCACTCATTTCACCAGGTCATTCCGTTTTATGTTTTACTCTCTTGTGAGGTGGTGGTGAAGGGCTAAATTGGTGTCGTCTGGCGCCAAGTATGCGACGAAGCCACAGAGCGTGTGGAGGAGGCCATTGGATCGGATCTGGTCGGTAACGGCGTTAAGGCTGAAGACAGACACCTTAAAGTCGCTATCGGCAGAGGAGGTTCTTGGCCTTGAGGTCAGGGTGGAATACGCGGCAGGCGGGGCAGTAGAGTAACGTCCCAATGTGTTTGTATCGGTGCCTGCTTAAACCCCCCAAAACCTTTTCTTTTGTCTTTTTGGATTTGCTTTTTCCATTAAATAATTTATTGCAACCAGCTATTTCACAAGTGCTTTTTGCACGTGCTAACATCTTAATTTTTTGACTTTACGCATCTACCTAAAAATTCGGTCAATTGAATTTCTTATTTATCTAAAACCCTAATAAAGGAATATGCGACAACTATGGATTATTAATGTCACTCGTGAAAATTTATGGATTACCTTTTAAGTTGAATTCATCCCACGCTCGGTTAAGGCTATCTAGGTTTTTGTTGCTTCTTGGGCCTACTCCAACAGATGGAAAAGGTTTTATTCATCACCGTGGAGTTTCATGATCACGCAAATGGAAAAGGTCATCATCTTTGTCAAATTACCAATGTCAACTATGACTAACCATTCTTAGAAAGTTATCACTATCATGTTTGATGAATTTACGAACGTTTTTGCACAATCGCGGACCTATGATGTCTGAGGAATAAGACTTGCAAGCACAAATTTTTTTTTTTTTTTTAAAAGTTGGTCCCTTGCTTGCGTTGGAATTTCACTGAGTGCCAAAAAAGAATGGTGAAAATAATCATTCATACAACAAATTCAATTGCTTTTGTTTCTCTAATCTTTCTAAAGAACCACAAAAGTAATGTCAATTTTACCAATAGTTTTGCCTATTTGAAATATGACAGGAACTTGCAGAACTGGTACCTTTCACTCACATTACAATCATGAGGAATGGCACGGTCTTTAGAACAAGACTAGGCAGTGTCCAAGTAGTAGCCACAAGAACTATTGCCTTAAAAGAAGGAACTTCTAACCCGCTATTTCCTAAACCTCCCACTTGAATCAAAACTGTCAAATCTTGTCATATTTGCTTCTTCTCCCTTTCCATATAATATATTTGGAATATAAGAGCTCATGTTCTTCTTAGTCAAATGAAAGTCGAAAGGACAAATCATGACATTTGGATCCATGCACTTCGCAGGGTGATTAACAAAATGAGCCAAAGCTAGTGGATTTCTACGCTCTAATACATCAACAGTATTTCCTGCTTGTTTCTTTCCATAGGCTTACTAAGGATCTTTCAAAGCCAGTTGGATGCACTTTCATTGTTCTGCATATTATGATTTATATCCATTGCACTAGAGCCATCCCACACTTCTCGAGCACCACCATAGCACCCAGGACTGAGCATTATTATCTTAGGAAGTTTCAGTGAAAAAAAAGGCCAAATATTTGCTCAAAGAGACAAGGTGATGTATAAAGGGTACATCATTATCTTGTAGCCTTGTCGCGACTCTCATCATAAAGGTAGCTTTCGATGCAAAGTAATTGGAGGCAAGCGATCCTGATTTTTCTGAAGAAAGGCTCTATTCGCGGCTCTTGCTCTCTTCGCCTCTATCTCCGCCATTTTGATGTTCTTAGCTATCCTAACTTCATCCTATGCCGCAGAAGGTTTCTCCACTCACTACCATGAAAAAGGGTGTTGGGCGTCGCTTTTCTTTTCCTCTCTTTTGCTTTTATGCTAATAGAGTTGGACTCTGCACTTATGATCGCCCTGACCAAACGATTGAAGTGGAATCACATCTTAATGACTTTATTTGCTCCCTTCCCTATCATATTGTTCACAACCTTATAGCTTCCCTTGTATGTTGAAATGGTCAAATCCACCTATTGGCCTCGCCTTTAACATCCCCTTAAGATTTGGAAATGATCTCTACCAATAATTGGTCAAGGACATTTATGGTGTAATCATTGTATGCACTTGCTATTGTGTGTAAAATGTGACTATCATGGTGTTTACTCATGTTTTAAAACTTTTGAAGTATAATATTAGTCATCTTTAGTGTTGTCAATTGCACACCTTTTCTCAAGTTTATGATCAATTATCTAAAAAAAATCTAAGAAGAGTGAGATGGACGAGCCTAGATTAGGCAAGCATTCTCTTTGCGTTGGAACTACATGTGATGCTAAAGAAGTAATTATCATCATCACCATTTCCATTTGGTTTAGCCTTTATGGATTGCAATACCGAAATTTGTTTATAGTAAAAGCTCTATTGGTGAATATAGTTTTATTGAATTAATTGTCGATATGGTGTAACAATAATATTAAAATCGCATACCATTCCATCAATGTGATGGAATGGTATGTAAGTTAGTTTGTATATGTGAACCATTGAATTTTTCCTCATAAAAAGTATTAAGCACCGATAGCAAACTCAAATTATATTTTTGTTAATCATATATACTTTTTATTTTTCTAGAGCTGATTTGTAAGGTAATTGCTATCTTTTTTGGGGGCTTATACTAATTTTTAGTGCCTTCATTGTATAGAATGCATTGCCCTATTTGAAGAATATGTTATTGGTTAGTAACAACAATATTAAAATCACATTATATTTGAAAATGGGTATATGCGTGTGTATCATAATTGTTAAGTAATTAGATTATAAGAAACTATTTTATAGAAGAAAAGTCTAGAAAAAGGGTCACTAAAATAAGTCATATTTTATTAGTAAAAAAATCTTGTGGCCATGGTGGCCATTGTGGCCTTGAGCTTCGGCTAAATAATCTCATGGACATAAAGCTTGAGTGGTTATGGCGTTCGCGAGTATATTTGAAGGGCTTCGCTAATTGTTATTTGTTTTAAGTGGCCCAAAATAGGTTGTTAATCTTATAGTCACCTAAAAACTGTAACTTAATCAATTATCTACAGAAAAGAGGTTTTCTTTCATATATCGAAACTAATTATGGTTAATATTACACTTCAAAAGTCTTAAAACATTGATAAAAACATAACAAGTTTGTCCAATAATAGTAGGGATTGGTTATGTATCTTCACTAAACAGCAGAGGCGAGGCCCATAAATGGATATATAATCATTTTAACAGATAAGTGAACCATGAATAATAAGACAATGGATAGAGGCAGCAAAATAATCGGGATGGAAATCCATTTTCATGAGTTGCTTAGAACAAGAGTAAGAACAGAGCTAAATCCCTCTAACTTAGAGATCAAAGAAAGGAAAAGAAAAAAAGAAGCCCCGTATCATTTGTCTTGGCAATGAGTAAAAGACGTTCTTTACGGCAGGCATGAAGTTAATATAGATAAGAGGAGACAGAGAAGATCAGAACTAGCGTGGCTATCATGAATGTGCTCCTCTTCATAAGGATCAGGATCCATAAACTATTGTTATTGCTACCTCTAGGTATAGCAAAAGCCGCAGTGAAAACTATAATTATGATGAGACTCACAACGTCAGTACAAGATGTTGGTGTCGTCCTCATCCATTGCCCCGCCTCTATAAGCATATCTTTGCATTTTTCTATGAAATCTTCCTCGAATGTTTGTCTACTTCGTAAAAGGAGATGCGATATCTTCCACTATCTTCAGAAAAAAAAAAAGAAAAAAAAAAGAGACATATTGATATAAATGTAAATTAAAGAGAACAAAAGACAAATACGATGAATAGGCCTTAAATCACTATAATTCCCTCTGCAAATGGAGAGCCGCTCCAGGATCATCTGCTTGGAAACTTCCTCGAGACAATTCTACTACTAAATCCATGAGCCTGTGGTACTCCTCCACACAATTACGCAAATGTTAAATTATCTTGGGTGTATTCAATAGTCTAAATAAATCAACATTCCGTGCTTTGACAATTGTTTTTATTAGTTTTATTGTGAATTTTTCTTATTTAGAATGTCATATTTTCTCTATTTTTCTTTCCTTTTTTCTTTTTCTTATTTTCATTGTGATGAGCATAATTGTTCAAGCTCATACTCACGAACGCCATGCTCTATGTCCATAAGATAATTGAGCCGAAGCTCGCGGCCACCATGGCCGCAAGATTTTTTGGCCTATAAAAAATGGTTTATTTTAGTGATCCATTTTCTAGACTTCTCTTTCTTAAAATGGTTTCTAATAATCTAATTACCCAAAAATTATGACCTACACCCATGTGCCCGTGTACAATTAAATTATGACTTTAATATTGTTATTACTAACCAATAACATATTCTTCAAATAGGGCAATACATTATATACAACGAAGGCACTAAAAGTTAGTATAAGCCCCTAAAAAGATAACAATTACCTTACATATTAACTCTAAAAAAGTAAAAAGTATATATGATTAACAAAAATATAATTTGAGTTTGCCATCGGTACTTAATATTTTTTATGAGGAAAATTCAATGGTTCACATATACAAACTAACTTACGTACCATTCCATCACGCTGATAGTATTACCTATGAATAAAGATGTATCATAGCACAAAAGTAAATTGTTTTGATATATTATTTACTTTGGTATCGAGCTCTACTATCATCTAATAATTGCCACATTTTCAATGAAATGCACTCTAGATAACATGGGCAATTACGACTCGAGTTTTAACAAGTGCACCATATGAGTTAAGGAATTCAACAAGGTAGTAGCTCGAATACGTTTATTATTACATCATGTTGACAATTGACCCGATAAAACTAGATTAACCAATAGAGCCTTTACTGTAGATAAAATTTCGATACTGCAATCCATAAGGGCTAAACCATGGGAAATGGTGATGCTGATAGTTACTTTTTTAGCATCACATGTAGTTCCAACATCAAATAACTCCGTTAAAGAGAATGTCTGCCTAATCTGAGGTTGTCCATGTCATTCTTCATAGATTTTTTCCAGATAGTTGATCATAAACTTGAGAAAGGCGTGCACTTAACAACACTAAATATGGCTAATATCATATTTCAAAAGTCTTAAAACACGAGTAAACACCATGATAGTCACATTTACATAGTAACAAGTGCAAACAAAGATCACACCACAGATGTCCTTGATCAATAATAATAGAAATCATTTCCAAATCTTCAGGGGATGGTAGAGGCCATGTCAGTAGGTGGATTTGACCATTTCAACGTATGAGGGAAGCTGTAGAGTTATGAACAATATGATAGGAAAGGGAGCCAACAAAGTAATTAGGATGTTAATCTACTTCAATCATTTGCTCAAGACCATCGTAAGTGCAAAGTTAAACTCCACTAAGCAAAAGAGAGGAAGAGAAAAGCTGACACCCAATACCATTGTTCATGCTAGTGAGTGGAGGAAATCTTCTGTAGCATGCCGTGAAGTTAAGATAGTCAAGAACATCAAGATGGCGGAGATAGAGACAGAGAGCAAGAGTCACGAATAGAGCCCTTCTTCAGAAAGATTGGGATCCCTTGCCTCCAGACACTTTGCATCGAAAGCTACCTTTATGCTGAGAGTCGCAACAAGGCTACAAGATAATGATGAACCATTTATCCATCACCTTGCCTCTTTGAGAAAGTCTTGACCCTTTTCCACCAAAACTTCCTAATGTGTTTTTCTACTGTTCTTCTTACCACAAACGGTTATCGTACTTTTTAAAAGATAAGAGTTGCTATCTTCCACTACCACATAAACAGAAAGAAAGCCTATCAATCTAAATGTAAATTAAAGAGAACTTGACAAGTTTCGCAAGCGGTAGTGACAAGGACAGATTCTGAAGTAACAAAAAAAAAAAACTCTAGTACTTTGGGATTTTTCATACGAATCTTCATTTCGGTAAGAGCTATATTTGGCAACTTAAGCAAGCAATTGCGCCTCAACTTCGATTCTCTAATCCTTTCGATGAAAAGTTTTGCACATAGCATCAGACAAGCAATTTTTAAGAATGAAGAACCATTAAGAGACTTTCATATTTGATATATATATATATAGTAGTGAGAAGAAAATGATGGATTTAAGATATTAATCGAGAAAGCAAACTTTATATGGCTTGAAAGTCAAAAGACATGCATCAAAAAATAGAAAAATTTATCCATTAGCACATAATGTCATGAGAAAAAGAGTTACGTTTTTTTAAATGCGTAAATTCAATGACGGATTTTGATTAAGTATTTTTCAAGATTCACCTAATGGATACATATTGTTTAGACTTCGAATTGAATTAAATCGACTTGTATCCCAATATACGAATGGAGAGCCGGTCCATTATTATAACTATGATCTCAAAGGAGTACGCTGAAACTATCCTTTTACACTTTCAATTCAGAGATCCCTATCTGTAGATGAAATAAGGTCCTTTTTTTCTGTATATAGCATGGCACTTTCATGTACTTGGTTTTGTGGCAAGATTCTAGAGTGATGTCTTGACCTGCTTAAATAATAGTGCCACTGAAGAGGAAAGAAGAATCATGTTAGCAAATTAGGGATTGATGATGAACAAAAAGATGCATATTTAATTTAATAATGTTAGAATATGTTAGAAAATAATTTGGATCAATTAACCTCTATGACCTGAAATCCAAGTCTACAATTCTCAATAATCCTACTTGGAAATTTGAAATTGAATAAGACTTCTCGACTAACTTGACGAATATTATATTAGATATTAATTTGTGACATACATCATGGTTCATATTTTAATTTGCATACATAACTGCAGTCCTTCTTCCTTAATTATTTTGTCAATAGGATCATTGAATGATATGCTTTCTAGTGTGCCATCTTCGTATTTTTGAAATTGTCAATTGATTTATTGACCTAGCATAAAGGGATATAAAAAAAAAGGGAATATATACAATGAACATCATGTAGATAGAGTTGCTCAAGCAAAGGAAGCGCAAGAAATACCTATATTTATAAATAAATCTTTCCCAAAAATTGAGTCTAGCCCCACTACGGAAGAGAGGTGTCATACTTGCTAATACAAACTCATGTCTTTCGGAACACAAGAACAACAATGTTAGCCATAATAAGGACAAACAGAGCATCTCGCTAGAGCTCGATAGTGTTGGAGAATATATTTGATTTGATACTAATTGGTACGATATATCTGTGATGGAATATTCTCGGAATATTGGACAATTAGAATAGGAAGGAAAATATTGTGTACATTCTCTTTGATCTTCCTCTTGTACTATAAATATGTCACTATACATGTACAATTGATACTGAAGAAATACAATACAAATTTCCAATCCCTTTTTCTTTACTTTCTGTCATGGTATCAGAGCATTCTTTCCTAGCCTAGCTTCCGCAAATTTTTCTGTGATTGCCTCCGTGTTGGGTTTCTGATTTGTTGTCGCCATTCCAATTTTCTTTGCAAAACGAAGCAGCACTCCGGTAGGAATCCACATCCCACGATACCATGACAAAGAATCAAGCTCCGAAATCTGGTGAAGATTATGAATCTGGAGAAGACTCACCTCAAAATCATCCTCGGATCAGGTGGATCTGAGCCAAGATCAACACTCGGCGCAACATCCTGTTGTCACAGCTACTGATTCAATTTCGACGATGGTCCCCAGTTCAACGCAATGGTCACCATTCCATTGGTATCCTTCGCAAGGCCAGTGGGTTGCCGGCTCAAGCTAGGCGTGGCCTCAACATGGGGCACCTACAGACAAGGGAGGTCTAGGACTTGGAAACCAACCCTTTGTGGGTGGACCATTCCCTTACAGAACAGATTCACATGGATCGGGTTGGACTGGACCCGGTTTGAATCCGGGTGCCCCAGGGATGAACACCTCCTCGATTCACCAACCTGGATATGCGCCGATGTTCCTTTCGGGCATTAGCGGCCATCTAAAGCCGAGTGACATTCTTTACACGTCGTCGGCTGATGGCCCTGAACTCCGACTCATTAGCATTCAACTCCCCGGAGCAGATCACTACACCACCTCGGCGAGGGATCTCCGGCGAGCCCTTGTCACGAAGGACAAGGATGGATTCCTCGACGGAACCATCCCCTTCCCGACTGATGAACGGCTACAGCGACACTGGCGGTGGTGCAACCAACTTGTTCGCTCGTGGATTGGGAATTGCCTGACACCTGAAGTTGCGGCCGGATTACCACCAACGGAAGACTCGAAGACCTACTGGGAAAACATCCAAGAGATGTACGGACGACTCGACCGGGCGAAACTTATCCATCAAGCCCTGTCAGAATTGAAGCAAGGGAACCTTTCGGTGACCACTTGCTTCAATCGACTCTCGGCCTTGTGGAATGAGGTTGAAGCGGCCGAGGAGGAGCTTGTCGAACCGGAAGCGACGCTCAAATAGTATCACGAAATCAGAGAAAGAGAGAAGACGACGCGTTTTTTGCTGATCCTTAACGAGAGTTACACACCTTTTCGGACGCAAATCCTCGCCACGGATCCCGTACCATCGCTCGGCCGGATTTTTCGGTTGGCGGTCCAAGAGGAAAGCCAACGACTCGCAACAGCACTGATAGTGGATAGTGTAGCTCTTGCCACCGTCGCTTCGCAACGAACCTATGGTGGTGATCGTGCACTGCAGCAAAGCCACAGAGGTCATCGTGGGCTGCAACAACCTCAAAACCAGATCTGGAATTCTGGTTCTATTGCTGCACGAGAAGAAGAAGATGGAGACCCAAGGACTACTTTTCGAATCAACGACCCAAATCAGCCTAAAGGATCCAACGGTCCACATTATTTTGCTGAAACAGGCGCCATGTATTCTGCCACAGCAGCTCCGAATTTTAGACCATCCAATGGTCCACGAGGTGCCACATCATCACAGAAAATAGATGGGCAAAGTTTTAAAAACAAAGATAAATATTGTGAATATTGCAAACGTCCACACCACACCATAGACACATGTTGAAAATTGCATGGAAAACCAACTGACAAAGAAAGAAAGGACAAAGAATCTTCTGTTTACCAGGTATTGGCACGTGAGACTAATAAAGCTCTCCAGACGATAACCCAGGAGCAATATCAAAATATCATGCAGACTCTCAATCAATCGGGGACTACAGATAAAACTACGAGTTTTTCAGGTACTTCATTCCGTAAGAGCAATATTAATTTAGTCGGTATATGGATAATTGATTCAGGTGCTAGTGATCACATTATTTGCCACAAAAATTTTTTCTCTAATGTTCAAAAAGGGCTTGAGTCACCCATATCAGTTCATCTTCCCAATGGGAATGTTACTTTTGTTACAAAAATTGGTACGGTTCATCTTAGCCAGAACATTACTCTTAAAAATGTTCTATACATTCCTGAATTTGAGTTCAATCTCATTTTCGTGTCCAAAATCTGTGAGGATAATTCATGTCATGTCAATTTCAATTCTGAAAATTGTCTTTTTTAGGACCATTCGACTGGCAAACTTATTTTTGGATCAGTGATTTTTAATTTCTTGAATAAAGGTAGTATGTGTAATGCTACCACTAGCAATAAAACCTTTCTCTTCTATCAGCGTTTGGGACACAGTGCTCGATTTTCTTACCCTAATTGTCCAATTTTTCCTTTGGCAAAACAATCTCGAGCCTCTTTTCCATCTAGCACATCTCAAACTAATAGTGCTTTCTCTTTAATCCATATGGATATTTGGGGTCCTTATCATACTCTATATCGCGATGGATCTCGATATTTCCTTACCATTGTGGATGATTACACTCATGCCACTTGGATTTTCCTCATGCAATCCAAGAGTCAAACTTTTTCCCACCTGTCAAAATTTTTTTTCCTGATTAAAAATCAATTTGATAAGTCCATTCGAAGGATACGGATAGACAATGGGAGCGAATTCTTTACCACTAAATGCAAATCCTTTCTATTCCACCATGGGATACTTCATGAAAGCTTATGTACTTATACACCTCAACAAAATGGAGTCGTTGAACAAAAACATCGACATCTCCTAAAAGTAGCACGAGCACTTAAGCATCAAGCTTCCATCCCTGAAAATTTTTGGGGTGATTGTGTGGTCACAGCAGCTTACTTAATTAATCGCATGCCAACTCGAATCCTTAAAGGAGAAACCCCTTTTGAAATGCTCTTTGGAAAAACATCTGATATTTCACGTCTTAGAGTTTTTGGGTGTCTATGCTATGCAACAACCGTTGGTCCTTGAGGCAAACTGGATCCACGTGCTCTTCGGTGTGTATTCATGGGATATCCTCCTCTACAAAAAGGCTACCAAATTATGGAGATATCTACAGGTCGCTTTCTTGTCAGCCGAGATGTTGTGTTTCATGAAGACAAGTTCCCTTTTTCAAAGATGTCAACTTCGTCAGAGTTGTCTACATCAAATCATCAATAGTTCTTATCAGAAGAAGATTTGTCCGTGACCCCACAACATACTATCATCACATCAGGTTATAGATCACCTATGGCAACCAATCGTGAAACGGGATACCATGTATCTTCCATTGGAGAAGAGAATTCATCTAATTCGTCCCATCATCATATTAGTGAATCACTTTCTTCAGCTTCTGAATTGCCAGTTACTATTGAATCCCCTTCAGTGATTTCTCAGCCGATAACTATTGAACAACCACGATGATCCTAGAGACACGTTCGTCCCCCAATCTGGACCAAAGACTACATCTGCAGCACACTGAAATCACCAGGTACACATTACCCTGTGTCTTCATATGTTTCATTCAGTAGACTGTCGCCAGAACATATGTGCTGTATCAGTCGCATTTCAGACGAACGTGAACCCTCTTCATATGAGAAAGCATCGGCAGATCTGAATTGGCAGCAAGCAATGAAAGCTGAATTAGATGCCCTTGTCAAAAATCATACATGGGATATTGTCCCTTTGCTTCCTCACAGAAAACCTATTGGCTACAAATGGGTGTATAAGATCAAGTACAAGGCTAATGGCTCCATTGAACGCTACAAAGCATGACTGGTCGCTAAGGGATTCACTCAACGAGAATGTTTTGATTACCATGAAACATTTTCTCCTATTGCCAAAGAAGTGACTGTTCACTCTTTTCTGGTGATTGCTGCAATTCGTAATTGGTCACTACATCAAATGGATGTTCATAATGCTTTTCTTCACGGTGATTTAGATGAGGAAAATATATGGACCTTCCGGAGAGTTTATGTAGACAGGGGGAGTCTCGGGTATGTCGTCTCCGTAAATCCTTGTATGGACTCAAACAGGCTTCCTGACAATGGTATGCCAAATTCACCATGGCACTCACAAATGCAGGATTTCAACACTCTAAGCATGATTATGCCCTATTCACATGGACCAAAGGTACTTCATCAATTTACTTATTGATTTATGTTGATGACATACTTATTATGGGAAATGATGATTTGGCGATTAGAAAATTTAAGGAGTATCTGCATTCCACTTTTCATATCAAAGATTTGGGGCCACTCAAATATTTCCTTGGTATTGAGATAACTCGTTCCGACAAAGGAATATCTCTTAGTCAGCGGAAATTCGTCTTGGAAATCATATTAAAGGCAGGATTATCAGGATGCAAACCTGTTGATATACCTATTGATCAAAATGTTAAGCTGACGACGTTTGAATATGATGAGACTTCATCTTCGCACTCTAATGAAGATTATCTTCTTAAAGACCCATCAGGATATCAGCGACTTGTTGGAAAACTAATATATCTCATCATGATAAGACCAGACATATGTTATGCAGTACAGATACTAAGTCAATTCATGTATAGTCCAAAACAATCCCATATGAATGTGGCATTGAAAGTGGTTAAATACTTAAAGGGATGTCTAGGACTTGGAATTTTTTTTTTATCTCGTCATTGTAACATGAAGATGACGACATACTGTGATACAGATTATGCCACATGCCCAATGACCAGAAGATCAATTACTAGTTTTTGCATTAAATTGGAAAAATCCTTGATTTCGTGGAAGACGAAGAAGTAGTCCACAGTCTCTTTATCGTCAGCTGAATCAGAATACCGGGCTATGGTGAAAACCGTTTGTGAAATAGTTTGGGTACGAGGTCTACTTTTAGATCTTGGCGTACAGGTTGATGGGGTAAGTGAACTGTTCTGTGACAACGATGCTGCACTTAAGTTGGCAGCAAATCTAGTTTTTCATGAAAGAACGAAACACATAAAAGTAGATTGTCACTTCACTCGAGAAAAGATACAAGCATGGATTGTCACAACTCGAGGAATTGGGACTGTAGAGCAGCCTGCTGACATCTTCACTAAACCATTGTGCCAAAGGCAACATACGTATTTGTTGAGCAAGCTAGGCGTCTTCGGCATCCACAAGCCACCAGCTTGAGGGGGAGTGTTGGAGAATATATTTGATTTGATACTAATTGGTACGATATATCCGTGATGGAATATTCTCGGAATATTGGACAATTAGAATAGGAAGGAAAATATTGTGTGCATTCTCTTTGATCTTCCTCTTGTACTATAAATATGTCACTATACATGTACAATTGATACTGGAGAAACACAATACAAATTTCCAATCCCTTTTTCTTTACTTTCTATTAGATAGGAGATAACTTCAATGGCGTCATCCAGCAGTTGCCTTGCGTTCAAGTTCCATCCAATGGTGTATTTCCAAATATCTAATTACTACACTTGTGCCAATCCTCAACTCCACCCGCCGGCCAATCCTCCCAGAGTGTTTGAGTGCATGATTGGACTCTAGAGCGATCGCACAGTGGAGCTATTCCACAGCTTCGAGCTTCTGTACGACCCTACCACTCACTAGCTTGACGGTGCTTAGTAATTATTTATGACAAAAATTTTCAAAGGTTCACATACACAAACTAACTTATTACATATTAAATAAGATGCATCTTAATACAAAAATACATTGTTTTGAGATATTATTTACTTTGGTATCAATCTTTATCTCATCTAAAGATTGTCCCATCTTCAACAAAATGCACTTTAGATAAAGCAGGCAATTACGATCCAAGTTCTAACAAATGCAACATACGAGTGAGGGAATTCAACAAGATAGTTGGTTGAATATGTTGATGATTACATCATGTCCGACAATGGACTCGAGAAAACTAGATTCACCAATAGAGCCTTTACTTATAAACAAATTTCGGTACTGCAATCCATAAGGCTAAACCATGGAAAATGGTGATGATGGTGGTTACCTCTTTAACATCACACGTAATTCCACAATAATAACATCAGACCACCAAACCACATGTATAAAAAAGTTAAGCGTTTAAATGTCATAGAATCAAGCATATCTATTGATGCAAAAATAATACATATATATGCTCATGTTGCTTCTTGAGCATCACTTAATATAATTAATTTATACATTACAATTATTGGGATACAAGTTTATAACATTATTACCATTATACTGATGCATTGCATGGATTTTTTTTTCTTAATAAGAGGTACATCGATCAAACTTTATTCATAGACTTAATGGTTAGAAAAACAATTGATTTATTTTTTCTTAGAAAGTCCATATTATTTTTCTTTTTTGTGGCAATAACACTCCACCATCCATCTTGAACAATGTGTTTGTAGGTGAATTTTCTTCTTTAATGTCATCTTTACAATGCTTAAAGATGGCAATTTTGACCTTACATAGAGGCGGCGGACTAGGTCGGAAAATAGATTTCATTACTTGGTCTTTTATAAAGTCCAAACAAAGTGTAGTTTGGAAAGTACAACGAAGAAAAAAAAAGGATTTTTCTTTCATGAATATTGTGTGTAGTTTGGTCCATGTACTTTTTTTTTTTGAAAGATGCTTTATGATAAATAAAAAAATTGCGTCGCACATGTGACGCTGACGGCATGTTAGACGTGACAATATACATCAGTAAAAAAGAAGTATATGGGCGGGCAGTGGATTTAACAAAAAGATTACCTTGAGCCAAACTCAAAAAGTTTAAAGATTAAATTGGATAAAAAAACAGATAGTTGTATATTTCATCCATGTACTTTGTGAATACTGATGCATATTGTTTAGTAGGTGAATTAGTGTTTCAGGGGATAGTTCTCGTGCAAGAATAAGTTTTGAAATATAATATTTAATGAATTATTGGGCCTCGTATATATTCTTTTTATGGTTATTTGTGATAATTAGTGATTGGGCGACGTGCTTAAATTCGGATTTTGGGCTCGGCGCATTATAGTTGAGGATAACAAAAAAAGAAAAGTCTAACAAAGACTTAAATTTTACAAAGCGGCACATCACTTATACAACAGAATCAATCTTATCTTTAATTCTCTTTTCTTTAACTTTTTCTCTGCCTCTTGTACAGTGCGAGAGTCGAGCTTCCCAGGCCCAATCCCTTCACCAACAGGGCTGCACGGGTATTGGCAAATTGCTAGATTAATTAGAGTATTTATTATTATTATTATTATTATTATGTTGTTGTTGTTGTTGTTAGCTTCTTTTAATATTTTATTTCTTTTTGAAAAAACAAAGAACTCCGCAAAACCCTATCAGCGCATTTCCTGCTAAAACCCTGTGAAAGAGGAAGCACCAAGCTTCAGTACTTCTATACTGCACCGGCGTCCCTCCGTTTCGCCGTCAGCTTCTTCTTCTCCTTCTCCTCCGTCGAACCGTAGCTCGACATGAAGAATCTGAAGCTGTACTCAGAGGTCACTCTGCACCTCGACCTCCGGTCCGATGGAGAAGCGATCTTGTTCTCCGCCATCGACATCGAGCGCGACCGATTGTTCTTCGCTTCCTCGGGGAATCGCGTATACACCGCTCACCTCTCTTCTTTTCAGGTAAGGGTTTGCAAGGGGGCCTTCTCTTCTGCTAATGGGACGTGGCTGCGGTAGTTTTCATCGGTTGATGACGAGGGATTGAGCCGACAAGAAGCGGAGCGCGTGATTGTTGCGTGATCGTTTGAGTTGGAATTTGAAAATTACTGGGCTGTGTAGGTTTCTGAGAGCAGCTCCTTTGTTTGATGACGACGCTTTTCCTTTTATATTGATTTCTTGCTATCTCTTACTTTCATATCTCTTTTCTTGTTCCGAGGAAAAGATATGTAAGAGAATTTCAGGAGTTGTGTATTCAATTTAACTGATGGGTTTACAATACAATTAACTAATAGAAATTCAAATTATTTATATTTGCCACTGCAGTGAGAATTTGGACCTTAATCTCACTGTTATGATGTTATTTATGCATCTTTCTGGTTCTTACTTCTTTTATTCAATTTAGTAAACTTTTTTAGGGGATTGTAAATCTACAGCCTTTGAGATTATTGCACGGTCCAAAGGTGATATTTTGATGATTTTAAAGTATCCTGCATCTGAATTCCAAGCAATTTCTTATTCGTGACTTTTTGTTTGATGAGGTCGTTAGCCTTGGAAGCATAAGTTCTTGAGCCCCCATTTAATGTTTTTTTAGTAAGGACTTGGTGTTTTCTGGGATAGTTTTCGATTCATGCGAAGGGAATTTGGGCAAACACAAAATGAGTACATTGAGTACAGAGAAATGAAGTTCACTCTTTTACATTTGTCATCCCTCTTTTTTTTTTTCTAATCTAAAGTGCTTGTGCCAGAATGACGAAGCATGGACAAGTACCTCTCTACTGGCAGAAGTCGATATTATTGATTTGGAGCCAGGGGACTGCATTACTTCCTTTGATTATCTAATGGAGAAAGAAGCTCTGATATTGGGTACATTGAATGGACTAATCATTCTACATAGTGTGGACGCAAGTTCAACGGAAGTTGTGGGTAGAGTGGACGGTGGTGTCTCTTGCATTTCACCCAGTCCCGATGGAGATCTGCTCGGAATAGTCACTGGTTTTGGGCAGCTACTAGTGATGACGCATGATTGGGATTTATTGCATGAAACTATGTTGGAGGATTCTCCTGAAGGGGTTGACGTACGTAAGGACCTTTATCCATTATCCGTGGTCCATTATTAAACTGTTCTGGGCATACTTTAGATTTTGGTTTTGTGCAATTCCTTTCTAGCAGTATCTATATTTGTTATTGAGAGAGAAAAATTGCACCTGGTAATGGCTTAGTCCTAAACAGTTAATGCCTGCTCTTGGACCGTAATGGGCAGATGCATTACTACCTACCTGCCTCGAAAAAAAAGAAAAGAGAGGAGGCAATAACTTTGCTTTTGAATTGATCATTCTTCTTCTTACTTTGATGCAATAGCTAGAAGTATTTGTTTTCTTTTATTCATGCTGGACCTTGCTTGATTTTTATTTTTTTTTGGTCGAAGACCTTGCTTGATTTGAGTTGATATCTTTCCCCCTGATTTCAGTTGAACAGACCATTTCCTCTGGAAAAATGCTTGAAAGTTCAATCTCTTGGCGAGGTGATGGGAAGTACTTTGCAACACTGAGCGAGTCCTGCACCTGCAACTCTCCTCCTTCTTCTCTTAAGAGGCTTAAGGTTTGGGAACGAGACTCAGGGGCAGCACATGCTACTTCTGATATGAAGGCCTTCAGTGGAAGTGTCCTGGATTGGATGCCTAGTGGGGCTAAAATTGCTGCTGTTTATGACAGGAAGAAGGACAATGAGTGTCCACTGTTAGTTCTGTTCGAAAGAAATGGATTGGAGAGAAGCTCATTTAGTATTGATGATCGGATGGATTCGACAGTAGTGATGTTGAAGTGGAATTGCGATTCAGACCTCCTTGTCACCATTGTCAGATGTGAAAACTATGACTCTATTAGGGTCTGGTACTGCAGCAATAACCATTGGTATTTAAAACAAGAAATCAGATACCCAAGCCAAGAAGGATTGAAGTTCATGTGGCATCCAACAAAACCGTTGCAGTTGATATGCTGGACTCTGAGTGGCAGGAGCACGACTTACAACTTTTGCTGGAATACAGCTGTGTGGGAGAACTCGACAGCATTTGTTGTGGATGGATCTAGGATTCATGTAACACCTCTTTGTATATCACTTTTGCCACCTCCAATGTACTTATTCAGCATTAAATTTTTGTCTGCAGTTCGGGATGTTGCTGTTCATTTCAAAAGTTCAAGAAACTTGTTAGCTGTTGGTCTGTCGAATGGTTGTTTGTGTATTCTGGAGCTTCCGCAAATTGGTGGTTGGGAAGAACTAGAGGGCAAGGAATACAGTGCTGGAACTTGTTTGTCCCAAACATCATCTGGATCCCTACTACATGTAATCTGGTTGGATTCACACACTCTCCTCAGTGTGTCTCTTTATGGTGTCAGTCATGGTAAGTCCCATGGTCAAAATGGGCTCTCTGGTTACCATCTGGAGGAAATTGAGCTTGTTTGTTCGGAAGATCATGTCCAGAACTTAATGACATGTTCGGGCTGGCATGCAAAAACTATTCATGGAATTCCTTTACAAAAACCAGTTATTTCCATTGCTTCAGATCCTGCTAAGCAGTCTTCAGCAGTCATCCAGTTTGATGGTGGAAATATGTTTAAATACACATCAAAATCATGTGTTCAAGGAGGAGCTATGAAACGGTGTGATTTTAACTTTTTGTCATCTTGCCTTTGGATGAGTCTTGTTCCTATTGGTGGCAGTTCTTCAGAATCTTTGCCTTTTGGACTTGACAACATAGGCAGGCTACAAGTTAGCGGGAAGATTTTGTGCAATAACTGCAACAGTTTCTCATTTTATTCAAATCGTGGGGACCAAGTGATCACACACTTGATTTTTGCTACCAAACAAGATCTGCTTTTTATTGTTGATACTGGCGATATATTACATGGAGATGTGGAGTCAAAGTATGAAAATTTTATTCATACTGGTAACAAGAGACGGAATGAAGACAACAGGAAATACATAAATATATGGGAGAGAGGAGCCAAGATTATTGGTGTCTTGCATGGAGATGAAGCTGCAGTTTTACTACAGACGACTCGAGGAAATCTCGAATGTATTTACCCTAGAAAGTTGGTTTTAGCTTCTATTGTCAATGCATTGGCTGAGCAGCGTTTTAGAGATGCACTGTATATGGTGAGGCGGCATAGAATAGACTTCAATGTTATCATTGACTACTGTGGCTGGCAAACATTTGTCCAACATGTTCCAGAATTTGTCAAGCAGGTCAACAATTTGAATCACTTAACTGAGTTCATCTGTGCCATAAAGAAAGAAAATGTTACAGAGAGGCTATACAAGAATTATATAGCTTTGCCTTACACAAAGGAGACCAAACATGAGGAGGCCAGAGAACTGAAGGGCTTTGATCCCGATAACAAGGTCTCTTCAGTCCTCCTTGCGATAAGAACTGCTATTCAAGGACAACTACCCGAAAGCCCTGCACGGGAGCTTTGCATATTGACCACTTTAGCACGAAGTGATCCTCCTGCTCTTGAGGAAGCTCTTGAGAGAATAAAAGTCATTCGTGAGATGGAATTGTCAGGTTCTGATGACCCAAGAAGAATATCTTTTCCTTCAGCTGAAGAAGCTTTAAAGCATCTGCTCTGGTTATCAGATTCCGAGGCAGTTTTTGAAGCTGCTCTGGGACTTTATGATCTAAATCTTGCTGCTATGGTGGCGCTGAACTCCCAGAAAGATCCTAAGGAATTTCTTCCTTTCCTTCAAGAACTGCAATGCATGCCTGCTGTCTTAATGCAGTATACTATTGACCTTAAGTTGAAGAGGTATGAGAATGCTCTTAAGCACATTGCTTCGGCTGGAGATGCTCATTATGTTGATTTTATGAACCTTATAAAGAAAAATCCTCAACTTTTCCCTTTGGGACTGCAACTGACTACTGATCCCAACAAGAGGAATCAAGTGCTTGAGGCCTGGGGTGATCATCTCAATGATTTGAAATGCTTTGAGCACGCTGCTACCACTTATTTATGCTGTTCCCACTTAGAAAAGGCTTTGAAGGCTTACCGTTCCTCTGGTAGTTGGTCTGGTGTGCTTGCAGTTGCTGGTCTTTTAAAATTGGGAAAAGATGAGACTGTGCAACTGGCTCATGAACTGTGTGAAGAACTCCAAGCACTAGGGAAACCAGGTGAAGCTGCCAAAATCGCTTTGGAGTATTGTGCAGATGTGAAATCTGGGGTGGGTTTATTAATTACTGCAAGGGAGTGGGAGGACGCTTTAAGGATCTCTTTTCTGCACAGGAGAGAGGATTTAACGTCTGAAATCAGGAATTCATCTCTTGAATGTGGGGCCTCACTCATAAGTGAGTATGAAGAAGGGTTGGAAAAAGTTGGGAAGTATTTAACCCGATACTTGGCTGTTCGGCAGAGAAGATTACTTCTTGCAGCAAAACTCCAGTCAGATGAACGATCGATAGCAGATCTTGATGATGATACCGCTTCCGAAGCTAGCAGTAACTTAAGTGGAATGAGTGCTTACACCAGAGGGTATGACCTTTTTGTCCTTACTTGCTTTTGGATCCATCATGCTTTCATAGGTTGTTCCAGACAGACTAAAGTTCCTGTTAGATATTATGGACTTTTTCCGCTTATGCTTTATTTTTTCACTCTTACTAGTACTTGCTTCTGCTTGCATTAGGGATGTACTTTTTGAATATTGACTAGGTATGGAATTTTATTCTGGGAGTGGTCCTTAGGATGCATCTTATGGTGGCATACGGTGGCTTACTTTTTGTTAGTATTTCTTGCGTATATCCTGCTGTGACCCACCTTTTGCAATATCCTGCTTGTTGCGATATTATCTACAATGTTGATAGTTCACTGCATAATGAATTTTTGTAATCTGGTCGTCTTTACTTCCTGCCTTAGATGTTTTCTTCTCCCATATTTAAATGTGCATGGAGGGTCAGAAGTGACACTTTTTGCTTTGTACTCTTTTCTTTCCTGTTCTGCATGGCTTGCCCATTTCCTAATGTGGGAGTTTGGACTAACACTGGTGGCATGATATGCATTTTTATTATATGAACTCTGTGCACCACATTTATCTGAATATTATGCTCTGGTTGCATGTGTTTCATTATATTGAGCTCTTGATTTGCTCATTAGCAGGACAAGGACAGGCTCCACTGCTTCCATCATCAGCTCTACTTCTGGTAGCAAAGCAAAAGAATCAAGGCGACAGAGAAACAGAGGGAAGATTCGACCTGGAAGGTATTTCTGCTTTAAGTTTTTCACAACTTTTGTTCTTTATTGCTTCCTTTTAGTCACAAAATAATGGGTTTATGAATGTGTTTCGCATCTCAGCCCCGGCGAGGAATTTGGTCTAGTAGAGCATCTGAAGGGCATGGCATTAACCAGTGGAGCTATGCGTGAGCTACGATCTCTGCTAATTTGCCTGGTGATGCTAGGCGAGCAAGAAATTGCTAGGAAGTTGCAACGCACAGGAGAAAATTTTCAATTGTCCCAAATAGCTGCAGTCAAACTAGCCGAAGATACAATGTCCACCGATGTCATGAACGAGAGAGAGCAAACTTTGGAGCGTTACTTCCACAAAGCAAGGGTTGAATTGCAAAATTCAGAGGCTCTCTCCTGGCGTTGCAAGGTCTTTGTCTCTCCTTGAAAGATGAGTTAGTCCTTGTTTAGAGCATATGCTTACCTTGTATTACAATGCGGTCTCTTCAGTAAAATAGCTGTGGAATCAGTTACTTATGCTGTGGATTTAGCCGTGCCCTTTAGAGAATAGTAAGCTTCAAACATTGCCGGTAACCCTTAGAAGCTTCAAGCCTATCTGAAGACAGCCTAAGTTTTTACCCGCATGTTATAGGTTAGAATGTCTTAACCAAAAGCTTCAGTTTGGTTTAAGAAATTCCATTGACTATAACAACGTGCCGTCCGTACCTCTAATTAGTTTTATCTTATTTTAGCCGTTTTGTTTCTATAAGGTATTGTTTAACTTAATAGTCGATGGATGACACACAAGAATTAGTATATTGTTCTAATTTATTTTAACTAATCAATTATTCATGAAGTGTGCGAAGAATACAAGTTTCCGAGCTATCCCGGATACGTTGGTTGCGCCTAAATTTTCCTTACTAGAGATCCATTTTCATAACCATTTAGAAGCACTCTTACTTAAGGCAAAACTTTTACTTGCTTATATATAGCTCCCACTGTAACAATTCCCACATAGCCTGTTCATAGGCAACCCTCTCTATCAGTTCGCGATACAAGTAAAAGCTCTCACTGATTCGACAACAAGATTTGCCTTGCACACTGGCAAAAAGATACACGGGTAAGAGTATACTGCTTGCGATCTGCGCTTTCGCTAGTCAAAACCGAGGACGTAAGTGAATTACAAGCTAAGCAATTTTTCTCCCTCGAGTACGAGCTATTCCAGCATCCATGAGCGAGCTTGGATTTATTGTCACTTTGACTCGGAGTAAATCATGAACAGGATCGAGTATCTAATTAGTGAGCTCCAATCTATTAACAGATCTCTGATGAGTGAGCTTTTTTAAGATTTGAACATAGGTAAGTGTGTCCCTCGCATAAAAAAAAACCCATTAGATATCCCCCAGTCTCTCTCGATCTCACTCAGCCGCAGCCCGCCAACCACTGTTCATTGTAGTCGGTGCTCTGCCTCTGGCGTCTTTGTTGCAGCTTCTTCCTTGTCGCTCTGCAGCCGCCTTTGTCGCCATTATCTTGTCTTCCTTCCTGTCAGCAACAACAGAAAGAAATTGGAACAATTTGCTCCATTTGCCTTATTAAATGCATCTTGAGCTCATCTATAAACTTTAATGCTTACCCTTAGCACAATGTCTTTGCACCAGTCAATTAGCAGCCTTGCGTTCATCTCTATCTTCACCGCGGCTCCTTCCTCGTCGCCCTTTTTTCATCGTTCTACCGCCGTATTCTGTTGTTTCATCAAATTGCATCATAATCTCATGAGTGAGACTGCTCCAGCCTGAGTACAGGAAATATGCAGGCAGTGAGGAAAGGAGTATGCAAAGAACATGATGCCTTTCCTTTACATTCACGGTGCAAATTACATAGGATCCTACAAAAATAACAATTCTGTGGGTCAACAGGATCTCTAGCCCAGGTGCCAAGCATATTGTCGGCTTTGAATGAGGAGAGAGAATCTATGAGGTCGCAAGTTTCACTTCCTCCCCAAACAAGATTATGCAGCTGACAGATTGGTGTTCTCGCTTCTCCAATCCAAAATTCTTGTAATGCTGAATTAATGTGTGGCCACTGTCACCACTCATTCTTCTCTTTAAGCATTATGCTACAGATTGTCAAATTGGCATTTTGCAGCAAAGTCACCAGTAATCCCCACAGGAGCAGATGCCCTCCACAAAGTGAGATGCCAACGGGTGGCATCTCGCACAATGATTTTGCGGCTTGTAATTTTTGCAATGTATTTCATAGTTGTATGGCTGTCAACATATACGAAGATTCTTTCATAGTCGATCCAGGTTATGTATTTAAGAGGGCAAAAGTTATGGCTAGTCTGTCACTGACTGGGAAGGAACTTTATCTATCCTCTTCCGCCACATTCTGCTAGACACAGCTCCTGTCAGGAATAAACACCAAATTTTCCGTTTCCTCGAGTAAATTGTTCCACAAAAGTTGCATTTTCCTGTGTTAGGGCTGATTTGAGTCACCCAATAAAAACATGTGAATCCCGTTTTTCACGTCAAACCAGCTACAACCAGGGGTTTTCTTCATCCCGGTGTCTTTCAAATTTAACCTTCTCTTTCCTGCATCTGCCCACCTACCAGATTGAGCATACATATTTGATAAAGCTACAAAGGGTGTCGGGTTCCCAGGCTCAATTTCAGCGAGATGCTTCAATGCAACTTCGCCCAACTTCACATTAGAACGCATCATGCTGGCTCCCAATAAGGCTCCCCAGACTCCTGCATCAGGTTCCATTGGCATTTTCTCAATTAGACCCAATGTTTCATCAAATAAGCCAGCTTGGCCTAGCAAATCTACCCTGCATGCGTAATGTTTCACATCTGGCTGAATCGTGCATTCTTCTTGCATGGTATGGAAAATTTTCTTTCCTTCTTCTATCAAACCTGCATGTCTGCAAGCAGACAAAACATTGACGTAGGACACAGAATCAACCTCTATGTGGCTTTTTTGCATCAGCAAGAAAAGTGCAACAGCATGGTCCCCTTGGCCATGTACTGCATATCCTGCCAGCATAGAATTCCAGGAGACTGTGTCCTTGTTTTCCATCTCATCGAAACATCTCTTCGACAAATCAATCTTGCCACACTTAGCATACATGTCAATGAGACTATTGCCAACCACCATATATGACAGAAATCCCATTTTGATGATACAAGAATGACAACTCATCCCTTCTCTCAGGGCTGCCTAGTATGCTGCTGCAGGAAGGACGCTCACATAGGTAACTAAATTTGGTTGATGGTTCTCCAATCTCATCTGGCAAAATGCAGATAAAGTTTTCTTGGCATCTCCATTCTGTGTGAATGCGGCAATCATTATATTCCAAGATACCTTGTCCCTAATGACATCCAGTCTGTTAAACAAGTACAATGCTGAGAGAAAATTGCCACACTTAGAATACATGTCAATGAGTGCGCTATTAACATGGCAATCGGAATCAAACCCACTCTTAATACTCAGAGCGTGAACAGAAATTCCTTGCTTGAGATCATTCAAGTGGGTGCAAGCTGGTGTCAAACCCACCATTGTTCCAGCATCTGGGTGCAAACCAGAAAACTACAGTTTCTGGTACATTTCAATTGCGTGGTCCACTTCACCATTCTGAGAATACCCATTTATCAAAGCATTCCATGTCACAACATCTTTATACTGCATGGTGTCGAATAGAACGTGTGCACAACTAAAATGTCCACATTTAGCACACATGGACAGTAGGGCTGTTCCCATTGAAAAGCCAGAACCAACATCAGCCCTGATGGCATAACAATGTATGCTCTTGCCCAATCTCAGAGAAGATGGTTCGGCGCAGGCTGGGAGGATATTGATCAGAGTTACCTTATTTGGTTTAATGTTTTCGTTCTCCATATCTTGAAGTACAGATAATGCCTTTTCTGTATAACCAGATTGGACAAGAACGGCAATGAGTGCAGACCAAGCAACAAGATCCCTTTCTGGGAGCCCCTTAAGCAATTTTTCACCTTTCTCCAACTCTCCACACTTAGCATACACGGTTATTATTGGAGTAGCAACAAGAACATCCATGTCAATAGCTTGTTTAGGCGCAACTGTATAAGAGATGCAAGATTTGATAGTTGCTCACTAAGTGAGGGTCATCTATCAATCAAGCTTTGTAGCAGAGCTCGCGCGACCACAGCCGCTAGGCCCGACCTCCACTACAGAGCTCTTGTTGTAATGGCCAAACCGGCGGCGGAGCGCGCGAAGCCTATGGTTGCCCTTGGGAGCACGAGGCCAATCTGACACAACTCGCAGCGACCGTGGGTTAATTATAATCAACCAATCAGAGGGAAGCGACGGCTAATCATATTCCTACAAGAGACACATGCATTGCACCATCTGATCGGATGAAAATTAGCACTTTGAACAAGCGAAGCTATCTTTTGTAAATGAGCATAAAATCGGTACATAGTTTTACATTATCAGCAATAAAGTGGGAATAGTTAACTAGTCGGGCGGTAGTTTCTTTTGGGATAATACCTCAAATTCCTTTGACTTTGGTTACCGTTGTGCATCAATCGTCAAAATTTGAAAATTGCAGACTACCCCTTTTGAACTTCGTCATCGTTACACGATAGCCCTAGGATTTGAAAAATTATAGATTGGTCCCCTTGGACTTTGATTTTTGCAACCGCTTTTTATTCATTCTGGTTTATGCGTAATCATCAGGTTTAGATGAAATTGGACTAATTCATTTTTCTTGACCGAAATAATCTCCACTACATGGTTAATAATGGTTAATAATGTTAACCGTGTAGGGAATGAGAAAACTCGGTAGAGTTTAATTTGGTCAAATAAATGAATGAGTTACTCCACATTCAAGTAGTATTTAACGTCTATGCGGACGCAAAAACGAGCAGAAGCACCAAATTCAAAGTTTACGAGAGGGTAACTTACGACCTTCATGGGGCTATTGAGCAATAATGACAAATATATGGGGTTAATTTGTAATTTTTCAAAGCTTAGGGGTATAGTAACGGTATCAAAGGTATTCCTTTCCTTTTTCACACTAGAAAGCGAGCTTAGGCTATTCGTTTTTTTTGGTGTGAACCTTAAGCTTGGATGAGATTGAGACAGAGTCCCCTTTTACTCCTCATCCTTAATAGTAAAAGGTTGTACTTTGGAGTATATCTTTTACAACCCTTTAATAGTAATATGAATAAGTAGGATTCGTCACTTCCTACGCTATTCATCTATTAAGTCTTTTTCTTGGCCATATATCTTTTCTTGGATCTACACACAATTCTTTTTCCCATTTTTCTATAATTTTCTATACTTAAATATTAAATATATGTCATATGTGACCACCGGACCACGCCAACAAGTTTATGCTTGGGTTGGGTGGGTCATTCAAAGTTCCGGCCTACTTGAGTCAAGCCTCGAGTCCCAGGGGGCGTGCCTAGTAAGCTAAGCGAGCCTAAAGCTTAACCAACGACTCGATCATCTCCACATCATTAACGTATTGGCATGAGAGCAAATTTGTTGCCTCTCTAGCACATTGACCATAAGATCATCCGTGTATCCACAATTTTGTTTAATTTGTGCGATTAAATGCTCAGTAACTCGTAGTTATCTATAATATTGAAGGAAAAAAAAAGGAAAAGAGAAGGAGACCTTCATTGTCTCAAATTTTCATTTGTCTCTTTATTGTTTTTGGTGCAATGTAATTAGAGCGAGGTTAACTTCACATGTAAAAAGTTGCGACCTTTGAATTTTATTAGCATCATAGCAGTCTCAATAACGATCGCAAATATAAAACCATGAAATGATACAAATCGAGTGCAACTTGAAAAAACTTCGAAAGTTCAGAGGAAATTCTTGCCTCGACCCGATCCACAGGGCTGAGTTTATTACAACCTTTGATTGTATGGATCCCACGGTGAAGATTGATGGGTCTAGTGATATCAGGTCTACAAAAGGAATTCCCTGAGGTAGAGGGAAGTTCAAATGTTTGAGCCCAAGATCCAATACAATAATAACCAAACCCGCTTTCACTCAAATCTCTATAGATGAAAGCGGGTGTGTCTACTTTTTCCTCGGCCCAAACAGAGGGCGAGTACGATTTATACTTACTCTCACGTTTGGGTGTGTTTGTGGGCAAGAGAGATGGCGAGGAGAGACTAGAGAGAGGTGCTGGTGCATGGATAGGACGGAAGGAACTGGGTGTGTGCAATTAAATGCGCGCGTGTGTGCACGTATGTGAGAGAGAGGGGGAGAGCGCACGGGTATATGTGACCAAAAAAGAGAGAATTGTACATGGTTTGCACGTGAATTGCACGTGAGCTCCACCTATCAGCTTAAGTTTTTAGAACAGTTGGCAATGGTCCCATAAAATCTTACATGATATCAAAATAGGAGGTTCTGAGTTCAAATCTTTTCATGCCCCATTTATCTCCCTAATTGAATATTTTCATGCTTAGTACTAGACAAAAAGACCAGACTTAGCGCAAGGGTTAGTGTTAGAGTAATTAACTATTAAACTAAGCATTCATCTAACACATTAAGCTTTTAGAACATCTCACAGTGGTCCCACAAAATCTCATATGATATCAAAGCTGAAGGTCTTGAGTTTGAATCTTTTCAGACCCATTTATCTCTCCAATTAAATATCCCAACGCTTAGTACTAGACAAACAGACCAAACTCAGCGTGAGGAGTATTATAATAATTAAATATCAAATCATGCATTCATATAACAATTTAAGCTTTTGGGTGGTCTGTTTGTCTAGTACTAAGCATTGACATATTTAATTGGAGAGATAAATGGAGCCTCCTGAAAAGATTCGAACTCAAGACCTCTAGTTTTGATACCACTGCTAACTATTTTAAAAACTTAAGCTGTTATATGAATGTCTGGTTTAATATTTAATTACTATAACACTTTCCCTCGCGCTTAATTTGATCTTTTTGCCTAGTATTAAGTATGAAAATATTCAATTGGGAAGGTAAATAGGGCATGAAAAGATTTGAACTCAGAACCTTTTGCTCTAATACCATGTGAGATTTTGTAGGACTAATGCTAACTGTTCTAAAAGCTTAAACTGATAAGTGGAGCTCACGTGTAATTCATGTGCAATTCACATGATTAATGAGATAATACCAGCTCTAATACCATGTTGGAAAGTCCAATCCAAAAACTTAAGCTGTTAAATATCTTCTTGCCCACCTAGTTGAATGCAAGTCTATCGTCACTTTTTCGTCTCTTTAGCAGGTCCTTTTTAAGAAGATTCTCTCAGATATTCTTAACTAAGAAAACAATAATAAAGAAATGTTGTGATCTCCCTCTTTATTAGAGGATCATCCATATGTAGAGCCCAAGTGCCACATTATCCCGGTTGACGATCAAGTGTCTCTTTAGCAGCCCTTTTAAAGAAGATTCTTCCATCTATTCTTAGCCAAAAAATAAAATAAAATAAAGAAATGTCGCAATCTCTGTCTTTATTAGAGGATCATCCATATGTAGAGCCCACGTAATCATCCAACGCCACATTATCCCCGTTGACGATCAAGTTAAAAGGCGGGTCTTCGTTCAAAGTGCACAGAGAATAGTAGGAGTGGGACATCTCCAGAGGGCCACAAACGGCCCCCTATAAATCAACCCCCCGCCCCAAAACACTTCACCCACCATCTCCACCCATGGCGCTCCCTCTTCTCCTCCTCCTTGTGGCTGCGGCCGCCACCCTGCCGCCTCCTCCTCTACATGCACTTCCCCCACCCCTCAACTTCACCCCTCTCCTTGCTGCTGCCCAGAAGCAGAAGCCGCCGCCCCCCGCCCTCACTGCCCCCCTCCCCTCCAAAGGTAGTCTCGGGCGCCCCCTCCTGACCGCCGTGGTCAGGTGCAATTCACGTGCAAACCACATGATTAATGAGATAATACCAGCTTTAATACCATGTTAGAAAGTCCAATCTAAAAACTTAAGCTGTTAAATATCTTCTTGCCCACCTAGTTGAATGCTAGTCTATCGTCACTTTTTCGTCTCTTTAGCAGGTCCTTTTTAAGAAGATTCTCCCAGATATTCTTAATCAAGAAAACAATAATAAAGAAATGTCGCGATTTCCCTCTTTATTAGAGGATCATCCACATGTAGAGCCCACGTGCCACATTATCCTGGTTGACGATCAAGTGTCTCTTTAGCAGCCCTTTTTAAGAAGATTCTTCCATCTATTCTTAGCCAAAAAAATAATAATAAAGAAATGTCACAATCTCTATCTTTATTAGAGGATCATCCATATGTAGAGCCCACATAATCATCCAACGCCACATTATCCCCGTTGACGATCAAGTTAAAAGGCGGGTCTTCGTTCAAAGTGCACAAAAAATAATGGGAGTGGGACATCTCCAGAGGCCCACGAACGGCCCCCTATAAATCAACCCCCCGCCCCAAAACACTTCACCCACCATCTCCACCCATGGCGCTCCCTCTTCTCCTCCTCCTTGTGGTTGCGGCCGCCACCCTGCTGCCTCCTCCTCTACATGCACTTCCCCCACCCCTCAACTTCACCCCTCTCCTTGCTGCCGCCCAGAAGCAGAAGCCGCCGCCCCCCGCCCTCACCGCCCCTCTCCCCCCCACCCCCCCTCCAAAGGTACTCGCCGTCGCCATAGTCGTAGCGGTCTTGGGGCATTTTTTTTTTCGCCGATTGGTATCTTCTTGCCACCATGGGCTGTCCCACGGCTGCCCCTCCTCACCGCTGTGGTGGACGCCGCCGTGGCCTCCCAGAAGCAGAAGCCACCACCCCCCGCCCTCACCGCCCCTCTCTCCTCCCCGCCCCCTGCCCTGTAGGGCCCATCCCCTCCTGTTGCTGTTATAATTAAAAAGCCGTTGCTGCAGTTATAATTAAAAATCTGTTGCCTGTTGACCATGAGGTTTTTGGAAACGTGAGAACATGAGATTTGGGGAGAAGTTTGCATATCGCATACACTCCATTTCCCTGATTGAATTAGTGAATGCGCTTCTTTCGATGGATCAGTAACGTGTTACTCGAAAGGCGCTGAATTTAGGGAACCTAAACTGGTCAAGTTCATCTTTTTATTGCAACTTAATGGTTTTCTGGGTTCTAATAAGGAAGATCAATCGCGAGCAGATTTACTCTCATCTTTTGAAAGTTCTGGGGGCGTGCCTAGTAAGCTAAGCGAGCCTAAAGCTTAACCAACGACTTGATCATCTCCACATCATTAATGTATTCGCATGAGAGCAAATTTGTTGCCTCTCTAGCACATTGGCCATAAGATCATCCATGTATCCACAATTTTGTTGAATTTGTGCAATTAAATACTCCGTAACTTGTAGTTATCTATAATATTGAAGGAAAAAAAGGCGAAAAGAAAGAGAGAAAAAAAGAGAAAGAGACCTTCATTGTCTCAAATTTTCATTTGTCTCTTTATTGTTTTTGGTGCAATGTAATTAGAGCAAGGTTAACTTCACATGTAAAAAGTTGCGACCTTTGAATTTTATTAGCATTATAGCAATCTCAATAACAATTGCAAATATAAAATCATGACCAAACTCAGCGTGAAGAGTACTGGAGTAATTAAATATTAAACCATGCATTCATATAACAATTTAAGCTTTTGGGTGGTCTGTTTGTTTAGTACTAAGCGTTGACATATTTAATTGAAGAGACAAATGGGGCCACCCAACTTTGATACCCTGTGAGATTTTGTGAGACTATCGTTAACTGTTCTAAAAACTTAAGCTGTTAGATGAATACTTTGTTTAATATTTAATTACTTTAACACTTTCCCTCGAGCTTAATATGGTCTTTTTGCATAGTACTAAACATGAAAATATTCAATTGGGAAGGTAAATGGGGCATGGAAAGATTTGAACTCAGAAACTCCTACTCTGATATCATGTGAGATTTTGTAGAACCACTGTCAACTGTTCTAAAAGCTTAAGCTGATAGGTAAAGCTTACGTGCATATCACGTGCAATTCATAGGCGTTCTGGATATTTAATTATCACATTTAAGAATTTTGTTAACGTAAAATCGCTAGTTGAATCATTAACTAAAGAAAACTAACGCGTTCTGGATATTTAATTATCACGAGTAATTCATGGGCCTGTTTGGTAACGATTCTGATTCTCTAATTCTACTCTTCAGAGCAGAATCTCGTTTGGTAAAAAAAAATGATTCTGACTCGAAAAAATGATTCTGATCCCAAAAAGTGTTCACGGAATCAGTTTTGAAGCCTAAATAAAAATCATAAAAAAGATGATTCTTTGTTTCAGAATCACTTTTGAAAAACAAAGAAAAAATTGTCAAAAAAAACCTAAACATATTGCACTTTTACCAGTTCAATCTTTTTTGGCTGGCCGACACTGATATGAACAATTTTTAATAATATTTTATTATTTTTATTTA
>BCNH02000010.1:11189146-11200670 GCA_001662345.2 Metrosideros polymorpha var. glaberrima | reverse complement strand
AAAAAACGGAGATCACTCCCCCTCATTTTAAGAGATCACCGGCCACGCCTCTGCCGCTGGCATGATGCTCGCCCTTAGCCACGACTACGTGGTCATGCGGCTCGACCGGGGGCTTCCTCTACACGAGCGAGATGGACATCGGGGTCGCGGTCCCAACTAGTTCATGGCCCTGATGAGGTCCAAGATCGGCGGTCACAACTGTCTCTGATTTTCTCATATTAGGACATGCCATGTGAGAGTTCAAAATCGATGGCAACCAATCAATCCATGCCCATTACTCTCCCCCCGCATCTTTTGATACTGTCAGGTGACTTAAACCTTTCCTCCCATTTTTGTGAACCAACCACATGCACCGTCTTAACTTCGGTCTTCGGTGTCCTTTTTGTAGTCGCGGACATTGTTCTCATCCAGGTCATTCCTTCCTTTTCTTGCCGGTCTCTCGAGTGAGCGTCTCTTTCCGCAACCTCAAGAGGTTGGCTAGCTCATGAAAGTGATTAGAATGACTGATCATTCCGAATCGAAAGGGGTTGATCAAGTTAGACAATGACTAAGATCTTGCTGTGAATCAAGCTAGTCCATCTGGTCGATCTAGACTGTATCACAATGAATGAAACTGGCTTCCATCTCTTCATTTTCCCCGATTAGGATGTTCTCTTTGCAAATCATTAAGCCAGAGTCACTCTACTGCTGACCAAATAGAGCCTGACCTCCACGCTTCTTGCCCACCTAGTTGAATGCAAGTCTATCGTCACTTTTTCGTCTCTTTAGCAGGCCCTTTTTCAAATTTTAATTTCTAAGGTTACTTAATATATAAAAGTAAATTCGATGAAGTAAAGTGTTAGAAAAAAAAGAAAAATGGGCGTACAATGGAGAGAACATGTGGCATTTAATGTAAAAACCAATTTGTGTATAGGACGATGGTCAAATTATTTTCCGATATTCTTAGCCAAAAATAAAAAATAAAAATAAAGAAATGTCGCGATCCCCCTCTTTATTAGAAGATTCTCCGAGTGATTCTAGCAGAAACAATAAAAATAAAAATTCACATAAGAAATGTGGATGGAGAGATCACTCTCCCTCACTTTTCCCCAACCCCCCTCAAATCCCAAGGTCCACATTTCCCCTATAAATCAACCTCCCAAACACTTCCGCATCTCCACCCCATGGCGCTCCTGCTCCTGCTCCTCTCCTCGTTCTGGCTGTGGCTGCCACCCTGCCCCCTCCTCCTCTGTATGCACTTCCCCCACACCTCAACATCACCCCCTCCCCACTCTCGCCTGGAAACGCTTCCCACCACCACCCCCACTCACACTCACAGTCGATTGCCCGGTGGTGAGGGCGGGGTCGGTGGCTGTTTCTGGGCGACGGCGGCGGTAGCGGGGCTGGGGCCTTGGAATCCCACCGCCCCTCCTCACCGTTGTGGTGGACACCGCCACCGCCGCCGACGCCAGAAGAAGCCACCGTCCCCAGTCTTCACCACCCCTCTCCCCCCTGTAGGGCCCGTCCCCTCCTCCTCACACCGCTGTTACTGTTACTATTTAGCTAGATGCAATTAAAAATCTATAAATAATACGAGGAGGTTGATTTTTATGAGTAAGTTTTCTTTTTTACTTATTCGGTATGGGAAGTTTTATGTTTTCTCTTGGCGCTTTTACCATTTTAGTCTTTGAAAAAGTTCTTTGACGAGAAGAATAAACTAAGTGGAGAACGAAAAAGAGTTATTTCTTTTTTTAAAAATTGTACACAATACAATGAGCAATTTAGAGAGTTAAAGGTGAGACAAATCTTATTTTTTTTTATTAAAATATATAGATGTAGATATGCATGCGTGAACGGTAATCTATTATCAGTTACATTAATGTCTGATGCGTCTCCATTCGTTAATTTATCTCCAAAGTCCATTCCTTCTGAACTAATTGTCCCTAATGCCAAAGATTCTGTCATGGGGGGTTGGAGGGGGGGGCGGCGAAAGCGATTTCACGAGCGTGCAACACGGTGAGTAGCGTGCGGTTTGTGAGGAAAATCTGGGGTGGGTTTATTAATTACTGCAAGGGAGTGGGAGGACGCTTTAACGATCTCTTTTCTGCACAGGAGAGAGGATTTAATCTCTGAAATCAGGAATGCATCTCTTGAATGTGGGGGCTCACTCATAAGTGAGTATGAAGAAGGGTTGGAAAAAGCTGGGAAGTATTTAACCCGATACTTGGCTGTTCGGCAGATCTTGATGATGATGCCGCTTCCGAAGCTAGCAGTAACTTCAGTGGAACGAGTGCTTACACCCGAGGCTATGAACTTTTTTTTTCCTCACTTGCTTTTGGATCCATCATCCTTTCGTAGCTTTTGTTCCAGCCAGACAGACTAAAGTTCCTGTTAGATATTATGGACTTTTTCCGCTTATGTTACATTTTTTTTCACTCTTACTAGTGCTTGCTTCCGCTTGCATTAGGGATGTACTTTTCTGAATATTATGCTCTGGTTGCATGTGTTTCGTTATATAGAGCTCTTGATTTGCTCATTAGCAGGACAAGGACAGGCTCCACTGCTTCCATCGTCAGCTCTACTGCTGGGAAGATTCGACCTGGAAGGTATTTTTGCTTTAAGTTTTCTCGCCACTTTTGTTCTTTATTGCTTCTTTTTAGTCACAAAATAATGGGTCTACAAATGTGTTTCGCATCTCAGCCCCAGCGAGGAATTTGGCCTAGTAGTAGAGCATCTGAAGGGCATGTCGTTAACCAGTGGAGCTATGCGTGAGCTGCGATCTCTGCTAATTTGCCTGCTGATGCTAGGCGAGCAAGAAATTGCTGGGAAGTTGCAACGCACAGGAGAAAATTTTCAATTGTCCCAAATAGCTGCAGTCAAACTAGCCGAAGATACAATGTCCACTGATGTCATGGAGGAGAGAGAGCAAACTTTGGAGCGTTACTTCCATAGAGCAAGGGTTGAATTACAAAATTCAGAGGCTCTCTCCTTGAAAGACGAGTTAGTCCTTGTTTAGAGCATGTTTACCTTGTATTTCAATGGGAAAATTGTTTAAACAGATAGTTGGGTTCATCAGGAAATGCTCACCACCAATTTTATTCTTCTTTTATTAATTTGGCTACCACCGTAGAAATCTGTTGTTTTCTAGGGGTAATGCGGTCTCGGCAGTAAAATAGCTGTGGAATCAGGTATTTATGCTGTGGATTTAGCCGTGCCCTTTAGACAATAGTTAGCTTCAAACATTGCCGGTAAGCCTTTAGGCTGCGTTTGGTAATCCGGATTTGAGCCTGGATAGGATAATTTATTATCCCATCAGGTGTTTGGGAACATCATCCGGACCGGATAAACCGGGATACGTCCGGATAAAATGGTGGATAAGAAGTCCGGGGTAGGGGGTGGGATAGACCCGGATTGGATAAGAAAAAAAAAAAAAAACAATTAAGAAGAATGGCAACAAGATGTTGCTCTCTCTTGTGATGATCAACAGCATGAGCTCCTTCAATTGTTCATCGTCTTCAAGGTCACGATTGCTCGACCAAAGCTCCTCTGGCGCTTATCCATTGCTGCACATTGTCGCCTGGACCTCCGATGGCGTCCATGGCCACGGACAACGACCTTGAACTCCATAGCCACGGGCGAGAGAAACAAAGACAGAGAGACCCATAATCTCTCTAAAAATTCAAAGCCATAGACGCTATCAGTCTAGTGCGACCACAGATCTCGAATCGCGCAAGGCGAGCAACCTCTACTAGAGAGAAGCGACGAAGGTCGTGACCTCATGGTGGCAAACGGACTCCAATATTCAGCTTACTAATCTTGGAATCTGATAAGTAGAGGTGACAAAATTGGTTTGACGCCACCATTGACAGCCATGGTGGCACAGCGCGTTGTCTCCGGTGAGCCAGTTGCGCTGGTGGAAGAGCTCGTCAGAATAACTCCGGCTCATCGGACTGCATTGCAAACTTTGATTTCTAATCGAAACCAGAGGCAGGGAAACACCTGCAGTCGACTTGTCTCAGACCCTCGGTGAGTCACGGTCCCCCAACAACGCCTCAATCTCCCCAGTTCATCACCACCACCACCACCACCAAGATTCTTCAGTCTGGTGTGTTGTGGTTGCAGTTCACACGCACTCTTGTGAAAGGATTGTTTGGAATTCCATAAGTCGTCCTACTTTCCAGGAAGGATTGTGCCAACACTCTTGATAACAGGAAGTGATGGCAAGATCAAAGGATGTGGGTTGGTGGGTTCTCCTTTTATTTTGCCATAACTTGATGGGTTCTTCAATGTTCATGATCTAAATCGACTTTTTTAGGGAAGAGCTTGGCGACAAGATTTTAGGTGGAGATGAAAACTTCGCACGGCACCGTTGGAGATGGAGACTTGGGGATGGGCTGCAATGAGATCACCATTGGAGATAAAGCCTCACTGGTGGCCGTGTGGCGCCACTACCGCCACCCAATTCTTCGTCCCCTCCCCCTCTGCAAATGTTGACCTTAATTCCTTCTTCTAGCATGTTTTTTATTTTTTTAAGAATTACAAATTTTGTTTTATAATTTTCAGTTTTTCAATTGATTTATTTTTTACTCGTTTTTCAGTCTTATCTTAAATGTACCAAACACTTGATAGGATAAGATACATCCACCTTTACAATCCAAAGGATTTTTTATCCTACTTTATCCTATCCTATCCCGATCCTTTTTCTGACAACCAAACGCAGCCTTAGAAGCTTCAAGCCTATCCAAAGATAGCCTAGGTTTTTACCCTTAGAAGCTTTAAGCTTATCCAAACGTAGCCTAAGTTTTGACCCACATGTTACGGGTTATAATGTCTTTTCGTCTTTTGGTTTAAGAAATTCCATCAACTAAAATGGGGTGCCGTCCGTTCCTCTAATTAGTTTTATCTTATCTTAGCCGTTTAGTTTCTGTAAGATTATTGTTCCACTTAATAGGCCATGGACGACATACGAGAGTTAGTATATTATTCTAATTTATTGTAACTAATCAATTATTCATGAAGCGTGCAAAGAATACAAGTTTCCGGGCTATCCTGAATGTCGGTTGCGCCTAAATTTTCCCGACTAGAGATTTATTTTCATGACACTTAATTTCTAAATCCACATTCTGGACTTGCTCCGGAAATTCATCAGCAATGACACTCAGGGTCGTAAAATGACCATATAGAAGCACTCTTACTTAAGGCAAGACTTTTAGTTGCTTATATATAGCTCTCAACGGAACCATTCCTACATAGGCAACCTTCTCTATCAGTTCACCATACAAGTAATTGCTGTCACTGATTCGCCAACAAGAATTGCTTTGCACACTGGCCTTAAGTAAGAGTGCACGGACAAGAGTATCCTGTTAGCCGCCTCGGCTTTTGCTAGTCAAAGCTGAGGGCATATCGAGTTCGGGCTATTCCAGCAGCCATGAGCGAGCTTGGACTTATTGACACTTTGACTTGGGATAACTCATGAACATGATCGAGTATCTAATTAGCGAGCTCCAATCTATTAACAGACCTCTGATGAGTGAGTTTTTTTTTTTAAATTTGAACATAGGTAAGTGGGACACTCACAGCAAAAAACCGATTAGATACGCCCCCTTCTCTCTCGATCTCACTCAGCCGCAGCCCACCAACCACTGTTCGTTGTAGTCTGTGCTCCGCCTCTGGCGTCTTTGTTGCAGCTTCTTCCTTGTCGCTCTGCCGCCACCCTCATCTGTCTCTATCTTGTCTTCCTTCCTGTCAGCAAACAACAGAAAGAAATTGGAATAATTTGCTCCATTTGCCTTAGTAAATGCATCTTGAGCTCATCTATAAGCTTTAATACTTACCCTTGGCATAATGTCCTCGCACCAGTCAATTAGCAGCCTTGCGTTCATCTCTATCTTCACTGCGGCTCCTTCCTCGTCGCCCTTTTTTCATCGTTCTACCGCCGTATTCTGTTGTTTCATCAAATTGCATCATAATCTCGAGTGTGAGACTGCTCCAGCATGAGCACAGGTTTATATACAGGCAGTGAGGAAAGGAGTATGCAAAGAACATGATGCCTTTCCTTTACATTCACGGTGCAAATTACATAGGATCCTCAAAAAATAACAATTCTGTGGGTCAACAGGATCTCCAGCCCTAGCGCCAAGCATACTGTCGGCTTTGAAGACAAGAACGAGGAGAGAGAATCTATAAGGTCACAAGTTTCACTTTCTCCCCAAACAAGATTATGCAGCTGACAGATTGGTGTTCTCACTTCTCCAATCCAAAATTCTTGTAATGCTGAATTAATGTGTGGCCACTGTCACCACTCATTCTTCTCTTTAAGCATTATGCTACAGATTGTCAAATTGGCATTTTGCAGCGAAGTCACCAGTAATCCCCACACGAGCAGATGCCCTCCCCAAAGTGATGCCAATAGGTGGCATCTCGCACAATGATTTTGCGGCTTGTAATTTTTGCAAAGTATTTGATAGGTGTATGGCAGTATACACATATATGAAGATTCTTCACCATCTAGATAGTCGATCCAGGTTTTGTATTTGAGAGGGGGAAAGTTATGGCTAGTCTTTCACTATGACTAAAGGAACCGTTATTTATCCTCTTTGGCCACATTCTTCCAGACACAGCTCTTGTCAGGAATTAACCCCAAATTTTCCATTTTCTCGAGTAAATCGTTCCACAAAAGTTGCTTTTTCTCATATTAGGGCTGATTAGAGTCACCCAATAGAAATGTGTGAATCCTGTTTTTCACATCAAACCAGCTACAGCCAAGGGTTTTCTTCATACCGGCGTCTTTCAAATGTAACCTTCTCTTTCGTGCATCTGCCCACCTACCAGATTGAGCATACATGTTTGATAAAACTACGTAGTGTGTCGGGTTCCTAGGCTCAATTTCAGCGAGATGCTTCAATGCAACTTCGCCCAACTTCACATTAGAATGCATCATGCTGGCTCCCAATAAGGCTCCCCAGACTCCAGCATCAGGTTTCATTGGCATTTTCTCAATTAGACGCAATGTTTCATCAAATAAGCCAGCTCGGCCTAGCAAATCTACCATGCATGCGTAATGTTCTACATCTGGCTGAATCGTGCATTCTTCTTGCATGGTATGGAATATTTTCTTTCCTTCTTCTATCAAACCTGCATGTCTGCAAGCAGACAAAACATTGACATAGGACACAGAATCAACTTCTATGTGGTTTTTTTGCATCAGCAAGAAAAGTGCAACGGCACGGTCCCCTTGACCATGTACGGCATATCCTGCCAGCATAGAATTCCAGGAGACTGTGTCCTTGTTTTCCATCTCCTCGAAACATCTCTTAGACAAATCAATCTTGCCACACTTAGCATACATGTCAATGAGACTATTGCCAACCACCATATATGACAGAAATCCCATTTTGACGATACAAGAATGATAACTCATCCCTTCTCTCAAGGCTGCCAAGTATGCTACTGCAGGAAGGACGCTCACATAGGTAACTAAATTTGGCTGATGGTTCTCCAATCTCATCTGACGAAATGCAGATAAAGCTTTCTTGGCATCTCCATTCTGTGTGAATGCGGCAATCATTATATTCCAAGATACCTTGTCCCTAATGAAATCCAGTCTGTTAAACAAGTACAATGCTGAGGAAATATTGCCACACTTAGAATACATGTCAATGAGTGCGCTATTAACATGGCAATCGGAATCAAACCCACTCTTAATACTCAGAGCGTGAACAGAAGTTCCTTGCTTGAGATCATTCAAGAGGGCACAAGCTGGTATCAAACCCACCATAGTTCCAGCATCTGGGTGCAAACCAGAAAACTGCAGTTTCTGGTACATTTCAATTGCGCGGTCCACTTCACCATTCTGAGAATACCCATTTATCAAAGCATTCCATGTCACAACATCTTTATATTGCATGGTGTCAAATAGAATGTGTGCATAACTGAAATGTCCACATTTAGCATACATGGACAGTAGGGTTGTTCCCATTGAAAAGTCAGAACCAACATCAGCCTTGATGGCATAACAGTGTATGCTCTTACCTAATCGCAGAGAAGATAGTTCAGCACAGGCTGGGAGGATACTGATCAGAGTTACCTTATTTGGTTTAATGTTTTCATTCTCCATAACTTGAAGAACAGATAATGCCTTTTCAGGATAACCAGATTGGACAAGAACGGCAATGAGTGCAGACCAAGCAACTAGATCCCTTTGTGGGAGCCTCTTAAGCAAATTTTCAGCTTTCTCCAACTCTCCACACTTTGCATACATGGTTATTATTGGAGTAGCAACAAGAACATCCATGTCAATAGCTTGTTCTTTGGCAAACTGATGAATCTCCTTCCCCTTCTCTAAATCTCTAATCTCTCCTGCAGCTACTAAAGCACTTATGACAGAGACCTTATTCATCTGAAGATCTATCTCTTTCATGTTGTCATATAAACCCAAAACCTCGGAGAAACATCCATTATGAGCGTAACCCGCCATCATAGTACTCCATGAAACATCATCTTGAGTACGAATAAGGTCAAAAGCTTGGCGAGCTGATTCTACATCCCCACACTTTGAATATGTGTCGATCAAAGCATTCGAAACTTCCGAGCCAAAATCCATCCTAACCCCGTAGGCATGCATACATCTGCACGAATCAATGTCTGCCAATCTTGAAACAGCTGGAAACAAATTTAACAGGCTGACCGAATGGGGAACCACTCCCGCCAACTGCATTCTCTTAAAAAGTGCCAAAGCCTCAAGAGGATCCGAGCTATGCGATAGTCCGGCGATCATCGAGTTCCAGGCGACAACATCTCTCACAGGCAATCTATCGAATACTTCTCGTGCACTATCCAAATCCCCTGCTTTGCAATACATATCTATCAGACCAGTGCATATAAACACGTCACTCTCCAGCCCCCTGCGACAAACTTCACGGCGGATCAAAGTACCCTCTTGCAAATCCAGAGCACCGGCACAAGCTTTCAAGACAAAAGTGAAAGTATACCTGTCTGGTTCCAACCCTCTGCCCACCATGGAACGGTACGTCTCCAGAGCCTCCCGGTGTCGGTTCGATCTCGAATAAGCTCTTATCATGGAGTTCCACGACACAACAGTCGGAGCCGGGGCGGAATCGAGGACGGAGCGAGCAAGGTCGCATCTTTGAAGGGAAGAGTAGGAGTTTATGAGGTGGGTAGTGGCGGAGGAGTCTCGACCGAGGCCTGCGGCTATTATGCGCGCGTGGATTTTGAGGAGAGAGCTGAGGTTCTTGCATGAAGACAGCAGACGAATGTAGGTGTTCTTGCGCATGTAATGGGAGTTTCTTGATCAGGTTGCCAGGAACATGGAGAGAACACAAGTTCTGTGCGTACTGCTATGCTCTCTTGAACGACTTTTTGTCAAAATCAAGAAAAATGTACTTCTGACACAGCTTTATCCCAATGATAAACCATAAATGGATATATCTGTGACAAATTTATTTCAAATTGGTACATATATAATAAATTTATCATTCGTCAGTTTTCGTCAAATTGCTAAATTTGATGACATATGACAATTAATGGGTATACCGGTTTTGGATTTTACTCTCCATTTGACTTAGGTGTTCTAGTTTGAGATTTTTCATGCTATTAATACAGTTTAACGAAAACTAATAGAGAATAAATTTGTCATAGGTGTATTAGTTCGAGAAAAATTTATCATGAATATACCAATTTGAGGTTGTTATTAACTAGACTTGTGAAATGGATGGGTCGGGTCGGGTCGGGTTTGGGTCAGGTCATAAATGGTCCGATCCAAAATTACCCACTAACCCGTTTATGACCCATTTATCAGTAATGTAAATTTCTTGACCATACCCGACCCGACCCATACCCAACCCATATTACTAGAACACTTCTATATTTAATTAAAAATCTAGAAAAGCTTGTTTTTTATTATTTTTTTAAATACTATTACTAAAAACAATTTCATACAATACAAATCTAATGGATAATTTTTAATTTTGGCCGGTCGCCGGCTTAGGCGAGGTCAAGCCTCGCCACCTCAGGCGAGGCCGAACTTGCCCGAGGCAGGCGAGCTCGAGTCTCACCAGATCGACGAGGCTTGAGCCTCGCTAGAGGTCAGCGACGCCTTGGCCTTGCTAGATCGGCGAGCTCGAGCTCGCCCGACGCCGGCGAGCTCAAGTCTCGCCAGATCGGCGAGGCTCGAGGCTCACAGAGGCCGACGAGGCCTTGACCTCGCCAGATCGGCGAGCTCGAGCTTTGCCGGCCTCGCTGAGGCAAGCTCGAGGCTTACCGACGCTCGCAGAGGCCGGTGAGGCCTCTGCCTCGCTAAATCGACAAGCTCGAGCTCGTGGCTGGCCACCGACGGAGAAGAAGACAAAAAAAAAAGATAAAAAAATCTAAATATTAAAAAATCTAAAAAATAGCTAATGGCCAATTTATGACTCACTTAAATGAGTTAGTATGCTTAACCCATTTATGACTCATTTAAAACCCATTTAGAACCCACTAAATTTTTAACTAACATATTTATGACTCACTTAAGCCTTTAAAGCAATCAATTTATGACTCATTACCTTTAAATATGGGTTGAATATGGGTTTCTGACCCATATTACCACCTCTAGTATTAACCCAAAATAAAAAGGACAATAGTACTGCGATTGAATCCTAAACTTTTAAAAAGTACAATCGAGTAATAAAACTTGTTACAAAAGTGTATTCGAATTCTAAAACTTTCAAAAAATGCAATCAAGTCCTTAAATTTATCAAGAAAATGTAATCGAGTTGTAAAGTTTTCAAAAAATGTAATTAATAAAAAGACTTGATTGGACCAATTTAATAAATTTTAGGACTTATATTGCACTTTTTGAAAATTTTAAGACTCGACTGTACTTCATGACAAGTTTTAGGTTTTAATTGCACTTTTAAAGAGTTTTAGAATTTAATTGCACTTTCCCGACAAATTCTAAGAATTCCAATGCACTTATTTCAAAATAAAACTAACAACCATATAGTAATTTCCAAAATAGTTTAATCTCAAAAATTATTTCTCAAACTGTGTCTGACAAATCCATCATGCTCATCCTAGTCGCTTTTACTTCTCTCTCAAATTATTAACAATTTTTTAAAATTTTGCACAATCTTTATTGTTCTAAAATTAACCTATAAAAAATAATTAAAATCTAATTAAGTTTCATGCAATCAGTAAATAGGTTTTCATTTACTGATTTGCTACACCACAAATTGAATCTCTCTTGGAGTTTATACTAAATTTATTGATAAAGATATTCCAAAACACATTCTAAACATACATATCATCATTATATGGTGTATATAATTACGATAGTATCCTAAAATAAGGACAATTGATTTACAAATCAAATTATATTATGCATGTTGAAAAATGTAACATTTTACTGTTGAATAAGTTTTACATTTTGAAGTGTGGAATTATTTCCTTGTTACATTTAAATTTCATATATAGAAGCAGTAAAAACATATTGAAAATAATCTTTTTATAAATCCATTTTATTGCTAGCATCACTCGTCACTACCAC
>BCNH02000010.1:11176540-11189131 GCA_001662345.2 Metrosideros polymorpha var. glaberrima | reverse complement strand
AAAAAAAAAACCTGTCAATACCACACTAGATTTATGTTGAAATTTTAGCCACCGTCGTATCTTAAATTCTTTGTCGCTATTCTTATTGTACTTTCATCTTCTACTTCAAACTCATCACCCCCACAAAAGATCTTTCCAAAATCCTTCCTTTGGTATTCTTAGTCCATCTTTTTAAAATATAAAGAAATGAAATACTTGAAATCGACGTTCCTAATCAACATGTGCAAGGCATGATGACAAAATCACTCCTTTGATTCAAATAGTTTGCGTTCACAAGAAATTGAAAAGTCTACAGAATCCCCTTACACTTTAGAGTATATTCATAAACCAACCCATCCAAAGTAGTACTCAAAATCCGATCGAAGAGACTTTGCAAAAGTTCTTCATAAAACTTGCAAAAAATTGTACCAGTATACACAGAAACAGCATGAATCAATGTCATTATTCAAAACCTATAATTTGGGCTTCCCACGAAAATTGCAATCATCTTGAGCTTCAATTTATCTTATGTGTTTTAGTTGCTCTTCATAATAGTGGAAATTTTACAAGGGTTAATGTCTTAGTCGACATTTGTTGGAAGAAATTATTGATGCTCCTACTCCTTTGACTTGATATAATACCACACACAAAAATATCACGATCAAAAGCTAATCTCCATTTAGGTATCATATCATATTACCTCTTAAACCAACTCCATTTATTTTCAATACCCAACTCCTTCATTTTCTTCTAAGTAGATTCAAATTCGTACTCTAATTTACATCTATATATAATTATATCCTTAAACCTTGGTTTGTGATTAAGATGGGAAAAATTAACAAAAAAGTCTTAAACCTATTGCGCATGTGCGAATTCAATCATAAACATTTTAATTTGGCTAATTTAGTCCTAAACATTTTGAGAATTTGTCAATTAATTCCTTCTAGCAAAAAAATCATTGACATGGATGCCGATTATCTTACGTGGCACAACTAGCATGAAAGCAGACAATTTTTGCAATTTAAAACAATGATTTTTTTTTCTTTGCTTTTTTTTTTTCTTTGTGGCTGGCAACCTCGCCGACCGTCAAGGCCTTGCCCAGATTTGGGTGAGGCCATCGTGGCCTTGAGCAAGGCGGCCCTCGCCTGCCATTAGAGGGACCGCGAAGGCCTTGGGCAAAGTGATTCTAACTCTAATTTGAGTTTTATTTTCTAGCTAGACTATATTAACAAAATCTAAGCTAGTTTGATTAACTAAACTAGCATGATTAATACCAAGCTAAGCTAGTAAACTAAAATATAATTGCCACCATGGACCGCCTCCCCGAGCTCTCGGCCTTCATTGTCAATCTAATTCATTCATTCATGCAATCATTTAATCTAAACATTTGCAAAGTCACTCAATCAATCATTCATCAAGTGTATTAAGCTTGATTTGGGAATTTGATGACAATCATACAATGCGATTACCCATCAATCTCGGAATCAACTAGGATTTGATTAATTAATGCTAAGTGATTATCAAGTTCACTCAATCATCATTCATCAAGAGTATCAAGCTTAATTTGGGAATTTGATGAAAATCATACAATTTAGTTACCCATCAACCTCATAATCAACTAGGGGTTAATTAATTATTGCTAAGTGGTTTTTTTTTATATGAAAAAATGGTGGCCAAGTGGGCAACCACTCCGGGCATTAGAGCATCAAGGGTTTCTCCCCTCCCAACAAGGGTTCTTTCCAGGATTCGAACCCTGCCCATTGGTTATCAACTCCCACCTGAAATTCCTCAAGCAGTGGGCTAAGTCACTAAGCACCTAATTATGCTCTAATCCCCATTCCTAAGCTATCCATCGAATGATCATGCATCACTAATTGAGATTAAGAGCAATCAATCATCATTTCAATCACTAACAAGGTCAATTAAACATGCATTTAGGCTAATTAGCATTATAAACCACAAAATCAATTAGTTGGTTAACTTCTCTATTTTACCACTGATACTGATTTTCTAAGTTCTAATTCGATTGAAAGCCTTAACCAGTTCCAAACCAAGTGATTCCAATTGCCAATTAAAGCTTAGGATGTTCTCTTCAACTTTCATTAAGAACACTTTTCCTAATTATGGCCCAATTAATACTGAAAATTTGATTAAACCCAATTGCTCTAGAATTTTCCTTGTTCTGACCCGTTTCTCTTAAACTGATTTTTTCCGTAAAAATCGCTGAACACCTAACGGTCACAACAGTTATGAATTTTCAGAAATCATTCAAACATTCAACTCATGATCCTATGCATTCAACTAGGCCTAGAACCTCTTCAACTAAGTTATATGAACATTCAAGCACATCTTCAAACATTCAAACATCAAAGTTTAACATCCATCATTCAATTGAATCTCGAACCTCAATGGATCATCACTGTGCAACCACCCTCAAGTGACCGTTAATGAAGACATTGGCAACTAACATGCAGAAAATGAGAGATGGACACGGGAGATGGGGATCACAGCCTTCTTCCCCTGCCCTGTAGTGTAAAGATCTGTCATAAGAACTCGACATTTTGGTCCTCAGTACCCGTGTTGACAAGACAAGACACGATAAGAGAGTGGGTTAAAATGATTTTATGTGCAACGTTAAAAAAACCACTTGAACTCAAGAGAGAGAGAGGCGGCAAATTGGTACTTTAGATAAGAACGATTAAACGCAATGAACAATGAACAGTGAGAAAGACAACCTCACTTGCAACATGGGAAACTCCTGGACCCTTTGAGCCGAGTCCCAACCATGTCCTAGATTTTCAACCCTGGCAAGTCTAAAACACTGGTATGTGTCCGTATCCAATTCCTTGTACCCGAGTCCAGGTAACATTGGTGAAGATCTACCCTGCCATCGCCTCACATGAGGTGGATCTGCCTTTCCGGGCAACAATGCCCCACGAAGAACCATCCAAAGGCAAAAATCTCTAGCTTAAAGAGAGCGCAATTACCACTTTTCATGTTGGTGATTTGACAGAACCTGAAGATCTAGAAAACTTTCAGTCGCTTCGACCATCAGCAAAGTCTCATACCCATGGAAACAAAGCAATGGGGATAATTGCACCTGCTAATAAATCTACAAGAACATAGTCCCTTTGTCTCAAAGTGGGGAACAGTAGGCAGCTGGTATATTTCCCATAATCAAGCGATCGTGTGCCCATTCCAGAGCATGAAAATTAGAGCCAACTCCAACAACATCCTGGAGTTATGAAGTAGCTCAAATCAAACTCCAGAGGATGCTAAAATGCCACAGGTTCGTCCACGTGTAAAATCAAGAACATATTTGCAGTAAATTATTGCCGTTCATCCAATGACGCAACCCACTACTAGAACTACATGAATGTGTTCTTTGCTATGTCAGGTAAACTAGCCATAGCCAGGGGATAAAGAGAGACAATTGGCAAGCGAGTGGAGTCTATACACGCCATAAACATCACATAAAAACTGCATGTGTTGCAATCCCAAACAAAAAAGTAACCATTACAACTGCATATGAGGATCTGGAGCATCATCCAATGCTTAAGATGAAGACTTCTTTGATAAATTTCAGATGACATGCCAATAGATAAAGTAACTGCAAGTCCTCAGTCCCAGAAGATGTAAATGCGACACATATAGGATGCAAATGGTGTTAAGAACCTGCATTGCATATAAAACTTTACATTTAAGTGGAGCGGCTCCTAATAACATCAAGGCCCATCTCTGTCGGATCAGTAGCCTGCAACTCAACCTGGATACCATCCAACTCTCTCTTGAACCTGTCTTTGGAGCTTGCATAAATCATCTTGGTTCTCACTTTAGAAGTGTCAGGGGACCTTTGTACAAAATGAAAACGAGTAAAGAAATGAAAAGCAAGAGCAGAAGTTATTGATGGGTGCAGTTGCCAACTATTACCAGGCAATGAAAATAATCCTGCTCTTCTGACAATTCTCTTCAGTCACATAATCAAAGTCATACACAGCATATCTGCACTCATCAGCAGGAAGGCTGGCAGTGAAATCTTCATAGCTATCAGTAGGCTCTCCAAGCTTCTCAACAATGACTTGCTTTTGCTTCTCCTCAATTTTATATACTATGAAACGATAGGTCCTTTTTGCCTTCAACTCTAAGAACCTCAACTTGCAATCATCATGCACTGCCATACCTGAAGCTGCATTTGCCTAGAAGTACATAGTTGCCACAAGCAAAACATTATGAACAGAGGTGACAACATTATGTAATAACACAGTTGAGCAACTTTCAACGGTTGTCACATCATAGATATACTTGAAAATGAATTACTGCTCCTAGTCCCAAATTGATCGAGAGAGAGAGACAGAAAGCAATCCTTCTCACATGAAGTGCCTCTTCCATTCTAAACATCCTATATGTCTTTCTCATTCTTAACATATAAGAATTTACACTACAATACTGGATGCCGAGCTGCTCCCTCGTGCTGAATATTTGGCGGCGACTCATCGTTGGTTAGTATCAAATCAAGGATCAAATACCAAATGCTCCAACAAAAGATGGATCCAAGCCCAGTTTGCAGGTTAAAAGCACTCATCAAGGAATGCCCAACCAAAAGATACGTGCACCTAGGCAAACAAAAAGCAGCCAGCTATAAACTAAGGAAAGCAAGAAATGATATAGCCAGCCCACAAAAAAGCAACCTTGCATTTTGTCCGAAAAACAATGCAGAGAACTCAGCTGCTGAAGTCCACGGCGCTTGTGCATACTGAAAGCACACGAGATAGTCAAAGACAAGAATCGGCAAAATCCGAGCCTCTAGTAGAATGTCCAAACATGTGTAAAATTCTGATAACCTCAGCCAGTTTAGAAAGAAGAAGTATTCGCCTACCCATCCCCCAAAAAAAAAAAAAAAGAAATTGCTAATCTGGCACCAAAATGGCTGCGTTGGTTTTCTATCTGTTTTCTCTTTTTCCTAACCCAATCAACCCAACTTTTCAAGTGAATGCTGTTTTACCAAAATTCTACATAAGATTTTAAAGATTTGCAATATGGCATAGCTCTTAAAGTTAAAGGTAATCTTACTAACCATGGCATTCACTTTCACATGCTTCGGCCTCGCTTCGAATTACAATTTTCTAAAAATACCAGAGAAGATGGTTACACTAACTGATCTTTCTGAGGTTTCCTTCCTCAAAGTTGCCCCTGCCAGTGGGCACCAAAAATCTGTTCAAACTTATAGCATTCATCAGTCACCACTCGACCATGCATCACGACCACGCATTGTCAAACAACAGGTAGGAAGCATTTAGAAAGAAACCAAACAAGAAACCCACGGGACGAGAGATCGGACACATCAAATCGAAGACAAATCGAAGACAAAACGACGACAAATCAGTACATAATACCCATATCGATCGCGCCGATTTACCAACTCAGACTCAAATCCGCTCGAGAAAAAAAAGAATCTGATCATCAACAACATCATCATTCAAGAGAACAGCAGAAAATATGAGAAATGCCATCGGAATAGCAGCAAACGACGGAGACGATGGCTAAGATCGCTGGTCCATCAGGCGGAGGTGCAGACGACTCACCATCTTGCCTCGGAAGCGGAGCAGAGAACCGGAAGTGAGAGGAAGGTGGTGGAGGAAATCTAGGGCTCGAGAAGAGAGAGAGAGAGAGAGATAGAGAAAAGATAGGAATGGGATAGAGTGCAGAGTTTTTCGAATAGACCTCTTTGCCCCTCACACACAGTGGACCGGTCTCGATTGACCAAGGCAGGTGGCTGGTCAAAACGGGTTTCTTCAATGTGGAAGTGATCTTCTTATCTTGAGGGATACCCCATAGGCTTATTTTAACCATTACTTAATACCTAATTATCTTAATTTATAGCATGATTAAGATAATGCATTGAAAAATTTTACAAAAAGAGAAACTTTAAATTTGGTTATTAATAAATAGTCTGAAAATATCACCACAATTTAAGAGAATAAATTGGAAGAATTTTGCACTTGTTGCCGCCACCGACAAGGTGTTCACCTCCAGAGAGCCGCAACCGTCTCGCCGAGGTCTTGTTAGCATCCAGACTTGGCATCTCTTGTACGTGTAGACGTGTGCAAGTGTGCATGCACATGAAGAGAGAGATAATTCGACATTCTTGTGATCATATTTTATTTTAGATTTTGGTTATGTAGGTTGAACTTGAGTCTAACATGAAGTCGAAACTCCTTAAGACCCTGATCTAGTTGGCCTTCATTTAAACCCATTCTAACAAAAGGACTGGGCACCAAATTCACCTCAAACGAGGTCATGAGTCCAACAAAAACATAAGAGTTGAGGTAAATATTGTTAACTGTCGAAAAACGACACTCAAGATCTCCATATCAAGAATCTAGAACACATACGTTATGAGATAAAGGATTTACCCACCTGATTTGGAATTCATCGTTCTTGATGCGGAATGTCGATGATCCCACCTAAGTCCTTCTCCTCTATTGCCCCTTTGATCACTGGCTCAATGAGACTGTCTCTCTCACAGTTTACTTGACGTGAGAAATTATGTGCGCGTTAGGGTTAGAGGAGAGACTTAAGCACTTTATAGAGTTTTAGAGCCAAACCCTCTCATTACGGGCCGGGCTAAACTCGGCCCACACTAGCCAGTCCCATATTAGACTAATTAAGAATATTTATATCTAACTTTATTAGACCAATTAAATTACAATATTAATTAATATAACCCACAATTAGAAAAACTCTTACATTCTTCCACTTGGGCTATATTAATTAAAATTGTACCGTATATGCGCATCTTTATATTGGTCTAAAGATAATTCTTAATAGTCAATCCGATCCCATAAAGTCTCCAACATCGAATCATAGCGGTAACTGTATAAATACACATAGAGCCTTCCATGATCACAAATGCTGTTAACTTTACTGATATGGATTCAATATGGTAGTGTGGCAAAAGGATAATACTTTATGTGTCATCTCCTTTGTCAGTCAGCATTCTCTTTCTTCAAGTGTCACAAAACCTGACGTGTCACTAGAGAATATCCTTATGGTTCCATTAAACCCACATATGTCTTAACTTTATAGCTATATTTACTTTATGTGTAACAAGACATATATTCAAGGCTAATAACTGAATGTCCCTTAGCCTGCACTCAAGGTTTACACAACACCTTGAGATTTTCAACAATTATATGTAATCAATATAATAATGAAACATCCAAAATTACTTTATTGAATGCAAAAGAGTTGATACATATTTAAATGCTACTAAACGTAACAAAACCACATATGTAAGTTTTATTAAACAAAATTAGCTCCCACTAAAACATCGTATCCCAAGATGCTCCTAAGCCCATCTTTATGACATGTCGTTCAAAAACACAAGGGCGAAGGCCTTTAGTTAGTGGATCAGCAACCATATCATCCGTGGAAATATATTCTACTGTAACGTCACCATTCTGAACTGACTCCTTTATAGTCAAATACTTGACTGCTAGATGTTTAGACCCCTTGAGACCTCTGTTGTTATTAATGAACAACACCGCAGAGTTATTGTCACAATACATCCGTATGGGCCTATCCACAAAATCAAACACGGTCAACTCCCTAATGGGGTTCCGGAGCCAAATTGCTTGAGTAGCAGCCGAAAAGCATGCTATGAACTCCACTTGCATGGTGGAAGATGACATAGATGTCTGTTTCTGACTTTTCCATGATACTGCACTGCCTGTTAACATGAAGATGTATCCTATTGTCGATTTTAATTCATCCTGACAGCCAGTAAAATCTGCATCCGAATACCCTACTAGCTGTAAATCCGGAATATGTCTGTAAATCAGCATATAATCTTTTGTCCTTTTTGAGTACCTCAAAACTTTCTTGGCAGCAACCCAGTGATCGTGTCCTAGATTTGACTGATATCTGCTTAGAAGTCCTGTTGCAAAAGCAATGTCTGGTCTAGTGCAAACTTGAGCATACATAATACTTCCAAGCGCACTAGCATAAGGTACATTATTCATTTGAGCTTTTTCAATCTCAGTACAAGGACACTGTAATAGACTCAATTTATCACCCTTAACGATAGGAGCAATTCCAGGCTTGCAATCCTGCATATTGAATCTTTCCAAAATACAATCAACATAAGCCCTCTGAGATAAACCCAATATACAGCAAGAACGATCCTTGTGAATCTCAATGCCAAGGACAAAAGACGCCTCACCAAGGTCCTTCATATCAAAATTCGTAGACAACATCCGCTTGGTCTCATGTAGTAATCCAAGATCACTACTCGCAAGTAAAATATCGTCTACATAAAGCACTAGAAAAATAAATTTTCTCCCACTGACCTTGGTGTATATGCACTGATTCACTTTGTTTTCAACAAAACCAAAAGAAGTGACAACACTATGAAACTTTAAATACCATTGTCTAGAAGCTTGCTTAAGGCCATAAATAGACTTTTTAAGTCTACACACAAGAGTACATGAATCATCTGCAGCAAAGCCTTCAGGTTGCACCATATATACTTCTTCATCAAGGTCGCCATTTAGAAAAGCAGTTTTAACATCATCTGGTGTAACTCCATATCAAAGTGAGCTACAAATGTCATGATTACTCTGAAAGAGTCTTTAGAAGAGACTGGCGAAAATGTTGCTTCATAGTCTATTCCCTCTCTCTGAGTGAAACCTTTAGCTATCAATCGAGCTTTAAATTTTTCAATTTTTCCTTTGGAATCCCTAAGAGTCTTGTACACCCATTTGCAACCAATAGGCTTGTGACCTTTAGGCAATTCAACAAGCTCCCAAACACCATTATGTTTCATAGACTGCATCTCGTCTGTCATCGCATCCAACCACAATTCTGATTGAGGACAAGAAACAGCATTTGTATATGTGACCGGATCAGTTACACAGCCAATATCATAGTCATGCTCACCTAGATAGACTAAATAATCTGGTGGTATAGCCGATCTTCTCTGCCTTTCGGATCTCCTTAGTGGAACTTCTTCAACTTCATCCTGCACTTGAGGATCTGGAATAACTTCATTAGGAGCTACATTAATAACAGGATCTTGGATCTCAACAGGTTCAGTCTGTGGCAGGGGATGCTCCACAATCGTCTGTATAGGTAGAGAAAAAGATGCAGTTGTTCCCACCATACTGTTATCCTCAATAGTCTGTGAGCAACTATCCTTTTCGACCACATCAAATTCCAGAAATTTCGCTGTCTGTGATTCCACAATTCTTGTGCCTTCATTAGGATTATAAAAGCGATACCCCTTTGAATGATCAGGATAAGAGACAAAGTAACAACGAATAGTTTTAGAGTCCAACTTGCTTAGTATTGGATTATATAACTTCACTTCTGTAGGACATCCCCAAACCTTAAGATGATTCAAGCTAGGTTTACGTCCAGTCCATAACTCAAAAGGAGTCCGGGGAACAGTTTTAGTAGGTACACGATTTAGAATATAAAGCGCAGTTTTCAAAGCTTCACCCCACAGAAAATCAGGCAAATTAGTCCTACTAATCATACTCCTTATCATGTCCATAAGAGTGCGATTTCGCCTTTCGGCCATACCGTTTTGTTCAGGACTACCGGGCATAGTAAATTGTGCTACTATCCCAAAATCCTCTAAATATTTGGCAAACGGCCCTTTAAGCTGTCCAGCATCGCCTTGTTTTCCATAATACTCACCACCACGGTCAGATCTGACAATTTTTATGACTTTTCCCAGCTGTTTCTCAACTTCAATTCGAAAAATCTTGAACTTGTCAAGAGATTCAGACTTTTCCTTAATCAAGTATAGATAACCATATCGGGAATAGTCATCAATGAATGTGATAAAATAAAAATTTCTGCACAGTGTCGCTTTATAAGGTCCACTTATATCTGTATGAATGATTTCTAATAAGTCAGAACTACGAACTGCAGTTTTCTTCTTTATTTTGGTCATCTTACCTCTACAGCAGTCTACGCAAATCTCTAGGTCACTTTTAAGAGTAGGCAGGATGTCTTCCTTTATCAGCCTTTCCACTCTTTCCTTAGAGATGTGACCAAGACGTTTGTGCCACAATGCATAAGACTGTTCCTTAGGTAGAGGTCTTTTGGAAACAACTTTTTCAGCTGTATAAGCGACGTATATATCATTGGGAGTTAAACACAATCTGTACAATCCATTGGACATATTGCAGCAACCAATTTTATTTGAATTAAAAAACATAGAAATCATATTATTGCTAATTTCAAAAGAGTAGCCACACATGTCTAAACTTGATACGGAAACTAAGTTCCGTATAAAGAAAGGTACATAAAGAGTGTTTCTCAACATTAAATTAAACCAGAATCTAGAATTAAAATAACATCTCCCACGAACTCGACGTCAGCTTTATTGTTGTTTCCCACCGTAAGCTTTGATTCATCCTTATTTGGCTTCCTCCTGTTTATGAATTCCTATATGGTAAACGCAACATGGTTAGTTGCACCGCTTTCTAGCCACCAAGAACTAGATGGAGCTTCTGATAGGTTGGATTCACAAACAAATGCCAAAGAATCATTACCTGCAGGCTTACGTTTAGATAACCAATTTTTATACTTGTCGCAGTTTTTCTTTATAGGACCCTTCTTTCTACAGAAGTAGCAGAAGTATTCACCATCCTTCTTGAAGGAAGCATTCTTAGGACCCAAAATGTCAAAGGGACCAGCAGCTTGATGAGTTCCTTTATGAGCACGATTAATAGGCTTCTTACCTTTTTTAACACCGGAACTAGAAGCATATAAACCAACAGGCACTTTGTCTTTCTTCAATTTCTCTTCCTCTGCCGACACCCTTGCTATCAAGTCATTAATTGACCAAGTCTGATCTTGGGAATTAAAATTAGTTTTGATAATCCCGAAATCAGACGGAAGGGTGTTCAGGGCTTGATGCACAATGAGATCATCAGAAATAATAAGATCAAGTGCTCGCAATTTTATCTGCAAGTCTCCCATTCTTAGGATATAATCCCTAACTCCAGCAGAACCATCATACTTCATGTTAAAAAGTACCTGGATATATGTACTCTTCTCAGCTTGAGACGAAACACGGTGCCTTGCATCCAAAGCAGTCATCATCTCTCTGACAGTGCAGTTGTCTGGCAAACCACTTTTCAAGTGATCTGAAATGGATCGCTTCATAATTAACAAGCAAATTCGATTGCTCTTTGCCCAAGCTGTAAAATGCGCTTTCTGAACATCTGTACTTTCAGCAGTAAGGTTTGTTGGCCTGTCCTCATTAAGAGCAATATGGACATCCGCCAGCTCCATTCCAAACAAAAAGTCATCTTTCCACTTCTTATGGTTTGAACCAGTAAGAGTCTCAATCATAATGGAGTTGCCGTTCACAGAAAAGGTGACTAGAACAAACAATGTATACAATCAGCATAATGTGAGTATTCATTTTGAGAGTCACATACATCATCATATAATCACCTTTGGGCAGAAAACATGACATGCAGTCGTATACTCCATTCATGACAGCGGCCATGAGAATATGTTCCAATCTTTGTGAATTCATCACCTTTGGATGTATGAATCACTAGGACCAGTCACTCCTCACGCATGCTGCGCATGAAACCCTCCATAAACCAAAACACAATCACCTCTTTTGGAAGTATGATCACGTAGTAGAATAGGAGACATTCCACCACAATATGAGACCGATATTTCTCAAACCCAATCGAGCGTGCCACTTTGGCAGTCACAACCCAATTGAATCCTTAAAACTCGTTCATACCTGGGATATAAACTTTATATCTCACATTTACCATATACATACAATTTTAGACTTGAAAATAGGGGCTATTAATCACTAAAATCACATGTCATGCTAATTACATTGTTCAATGTATGGATACATGTTAAACCATATACATGCTATCAATAAATCACATTCTACATGGACTGTATATAATCATACACATGTGATTTTGTACCTGCACGTCCAAAACCATAGAAAAATACAGAAAAATAGGCAAAAATACAGTAAAAATACACTGTATACAGCATCGTTTACGTATTTTATCATTCATAAAAACCTCACACATGAAAAATAAACATATCACCTTATAGATAATTCCATTACGAATCCAACGCCGCCAACCACGCTCCAATCGGAGCTCCCACGCGCCACCTCAAGGCGCGGCGCGTGGGCCTCACTCGCCCACGTGCATCGCATGCTCCGCGGTCCAATCCGGCCTGATTCCGGTCCGACCGGCCCGGTTCGGCCGGCTCCCCGGCCCGACCGTAAACCCGGTTCGGCCGGTCTGACCGGATGGTCGGCGGGTCGATTCAACGGGTCGGGTCGGATCGGTTCAACAGTCAACGGGTCGGGGTCTCGGGTCAACGGGTCGGATCGGGTCAACGGGTCGCGAATCTGGGGTTGACGTCAGTGCTGGCGTCAGCGCGCGTGCGGTGCACGCGCCAGCTACCCCTGCGCATGGCCGCGCGTGGGGGCGCGTGCGGCGTCCGATGGGGATGCGCCACCCACGGTTCTTCTCGTCTCGTCGAGGCGAATCCAAATATATAATAAAAATTAAATTTTTACTTATAAAAAATTTCGAAAAGAGGCCA
>BCNH02000010.1:11153507-11164572 GCA_001662345.2 Metrosideros polymorpha var. glaberrima | reverse complement strand
CATTGGCCTTTCTCAAAAAGTTGCTTATCGGTGCAGACATGATATTTTCAGAATCATGAACGTGATTGACTTTTGCCTTTAGGATTTCGTGAAGATGATGAGAAAGCGCTGAGTCATCACCTTGACACGCGTTCTTGAAATCTTCCCTTCCCGCACTCATACCTCCGGCACCATGACGAATCATCCATGTACAGAAATTGCGAGGGCCTCGATACAAGTTCACCTCTAACTTGGCCTGGAATTAATGGATAATTGGAGGCTTTATCTCTTAGCGTGATAACATGATCTTGCTATGATTATATGCCATCTTAGCATGATAGCATGATCTTATTGTGATAATATGTCAAATGGCATCTTTATCCTGTGAGTTGTTTTATTTAATCTTTTGGTTGTGCTTACCATAATTGTAGGATTAGATTTAGGAGATATAGTTGTAAATGGTGCATAAATATGTATATTCAGAATACAAAGAAATGGAATTGGTTCACATTGCGATCTTCTATTATGTTATTTCTCATGGCATCAAAGCCAATATTGATCCCGGTGTAGTTTTTTTTTCCATGGCCGATCTAAACATCTCTACTGTCACTCCCAAGATAGATGTAAATTCTCCATATTTTCTTCACTCAAGTGACCATCTGAATGCCCCTCTAGTCTCTCCTCCTTTAGATGAAGACAATTATCCAACATGGCATCGTGCCATGCTCATGGCTCTTGAGGCGAAAAATAAACTATGCTTTGTTGATGGGTCTTTGCGGCGCCCTACTTCAACCTCTTCGGATTATCCTTTATGGATACGTTGCAATAGCATGGTGAGATCCTGGTTGATTTATTCTACTATAACAACTATCTCATATAGCATTCTTTGGTATGACTCTGCAAATGATGTATGGAATGATCTTCGCGAGCGATTCTCCCCTCGTAACGCTCCTTGGATTTTTGAGATCTGTAAGGCTTTCTCTATACATCAACAAGGTACAGCTTCAATATTTGCCTATTACACTGTGATTAAATCCTATCGAGATGAACTATTGTCATACCGAACCTTGCCGACATGTAGTTGTGGAGCAATGTTGACCCTGCTATAGTTTCTTGAAATGGATTCATTATTAGATTTCTCCAAGGCCTTAACGAATCTTATGCTGTGGTTCAGAGTCAGATACTTCTTATGGATCCACTTCCTATTGTCAACAGACCATATGCCTTACTCTTACAAGAGGAACAACAGCGCACTGTTTAGGATAATCGCATTGTTATTCCTAATCCTGCTGCTATGGCGGCGCTTCATCTTAATGATGCTCGCACTTCTCCATCTACAGGTTCTTTCAAACCCATTTTACATTGTACTCACTGTGGAAAGGATGGACATCTTGAAAGTGAGTGTTTTAAGAAGCATAGATATTCGGCATGGTGGATTGACCGTAACAAGTGCCCCACTAATGATTTTAGCTGCCAACGATGTTCATGCCTAATTGGTTCTCCGACTGTTTCCGTAGCTGCCACTATTGATTCCTCCTCTCCTATGACCCTTACTACTACACAAATAGAACAGCCCCTTCATTTACTTCATACTGGTAATATCGTACCTTTTTCTCACCCTTTGGTGAATTTAGCAGGTACTTCTATTTGTTTAAATTCTACCTTTTCTTGGATCCTAGACTCAGGTGTGACGGATCATATATCTTGTGATGCAACATTGTTTTCTAAATTCTATGATAATACAACTTCCAATCCTGTGTCTCTTCCTGATGGGACTATGGTTCTTGTTCAATGAATTGGGCGAATTTCTTTCCTATCAGATCTAACTCTTGATTATGTTTTATTTATTCCCCAATTCCAATTTAATCTTATTTCAATTAGTAAACTTACTAATACTACTTCTCTCACTATTGCATTTACCTTTGATACTTACCTTCTTCAAGACCCAATCTCGATGAGAACTTTAGCGACGGGTAAGCAGCACGGTAGTTTATACTATCTTTCCATACCCCAACCCACTTCTTTGGCATCCACCATCACACCAGGCGCACACTTTGATCTCCGGCATTGGCGGTTGGGACATCTGGGTTCATCATCTGCAAGCTTTAGACAATAAGATTTCATTTTCTAATACCTTTCCTTGCACCGTGTGCCTACTTGTGAAACAATCTTGCTTGCAATTTTCTTCTAGTACAATTTCTGCCATTTCATGCTTTGATTTAATACATTTGGATGTTTGGGGCCCATATCAGATCACCTCTTTAACTGGAGCACATTTTTTATTTTATTTTATTGTGGTTGATGATTATTCCTGTAGCACGTGGCTTTATTTAATGTCTTCTAAAGCTGATGTAAATCATTTTATAATTAATTTCTTCTCCATGGTAGAAACTCAATTTGGTAAACAAATTCGTTGCATTCGTTCTGACAATGGAAAAGAATTTTTCAATTAGCTTACCATTTCTTTTCTAGACTCCATGGGTGTTGTTCATCAATTGAGTTGCGTGTCTACCCCTCAACAAAATGGGATGGTGGAACACAAGCACCGACACATTCTAAATATTGCCTCGGCCTTACGCTTTCAATCCAACCTTCCCATTGAGTTTTAGGGTGAATGCATTCTCACTGTCGCCTACATAATTAATAGACTTCCCACTGTCATCTTGAAAGGAAAAACTCCATATGAAGTTTTACATGGTCATTCGTCAAATCTCACTCATCTTCGAGTCTTCGTTTGCTTGTGTTTTGGGCGCAACACCTCCATTCAAAATAAATTTGATGCCTATGCTACTCCAGGGGTTTTTTTTGGATATTCAAATGGTAAAAAATGGTATCATATTTTTGATCTTCTAAACAAAAAGCTCTATGTAAGTCGAGATGTTGCATTTCACGAAACAATTTTTCCTTACTCTATGCTCCCTAACCCTTTTTTGTCAGGGTTGCCCGTATTATCATTACTAGTCACACAATGTGATGAGACAACCCAAACCCCACCTACAAACCCCACACCACCACACCCAATGCCCACACCACAACAAACACCCTTACCTCCACCACCTGAACAATCCACCAAACCCCAGCGAATACGTCAACCTCCCCGTTACCTCCAAGACTATTGTTGTTTGCTTACTCAAACGCAAAGTTCCGCCGAAGATAATGGTCCAGGTAATTCTTATGCCATGTCGAATTTTCTTTATTATACTCATTTTAAACAACCCCATTTGGCATTCCTTACTTTTTTGTCTACTACCATCGAGCCTTCCACTTTCACTGAGGCAATGCGGCATTAGGACTCAGAATCATACATGATCCCTTGTACCACTTCCACCTAGCAACAAGGCCATAGGCTTCAAGTGGGTCTATTAAATTAAACGAAAATCTAATGGTAGTATTGAACGATATAAGGCTCGTCTAATCGCCAAAGGATATACCTAAGGCCTGTCTAGTCGCCAAAGGATATACCTAAGTTGAAGGGAAAGACTATCATGATACCTTTGCACCTGTTGTCATATTAGTTACAGTTCGTGTACTCTTGGCCGTTGCCACAGCTAATGCATAGCCTCTTGAACAAATGGACGTTAACAACGCCTTCTTACGTGGTGACTTGGATGAGGAAGTTTATATGAAACCTCCATTTGATTTTCGACGTAAGGGGGAGAATATTGTGTGCCAACTTCACAAATCTATATATGGCTTGAAATAAGTATCCCGTCAATGGTATTTCAAGTTTTCTACTACCTTATGTAACTTCGGTTTCACACATTTTCAGAACGATCATTCCATCTTTGTCTTACACAATGGCATTGATTTTATTTTTGTGGTACTATATATCGATGATCTAGTCATTACTGGTACTAATGCTTCTTTGATCAATTCAGTGAAGACTATGTTACACAATCAGTTCCACATTAAGGACCTCGAGCCTCTAAAATATTTTTTTGGCATTAGGTGGCTCAATCCTCCTTTGGTCTTTATTTATGCCAGTGAAAATATATATTGGATATTCTAGAAGATTGTGATTCTAGTGGAGCCCGACCAGTTGATACTCCCACGGAACATAATTTAAAATTGAGCATTAATACATGCACTCTATTGGAGGACCTGTCTCTCTATTGACGCTTGATCGGTCGGTTTATTTATGTAACTGTCACTAGGCCAGACATTGCTCATACTGTCAACATCCTGAGTCAATTTATGCATGCACCATGCCAACCACATTTGGATGCAGCACATCATCTCCTACGCTATCTGAAAGCTACTATAGGCCAATAGCTTTTTTACCTTGCTAAAAATGATCTCAAACTCATGGCTTATTGTGACTCAGATTGGGCTAATTGCCCCATGGCTCGCCGTTTAACAACTTGGTATTGCATTTTATTGGGTGATAGCCCCATTTCTTGAAAAACCAAGAAACAAAGTATGGTCTCATGCTCTTCCTGTTGAAGCGGAATATTGTGCAATGGTAGTAACTACATGCGAAATTACCTGGTTATCATACCTCTTACGAGACATTGGCATGCCTCTCCAAACTCTATTTTCCTTACACTGTGATAACCAGGCTGCCCTCCACATTGCTACAAACCTGGTTTTTCACGAGCGGACGAAACATATTGAAATTGATTGTCATCTCGTTCGTGAAAAAGTACAAGTCGGCCTCATTGCTCTATTGAAGAATGGTACAGAGTCATAATTAGCTGACATGTTTACCAAAATATTAGGCCGAGATCAGCACATGTGGCTACTTTGCAAGTTGGGCATTCGTAACTTACATGCGACAACTTGAGGGGGAGTTTTAGGGTGTGTTTTAGAACCTGCCAGAATTTTTAATTCTGCTCCAAAAGTGATTATGGAGATAAAATGTGTTTGGTAAAGAATGATTTATGCAACAGTTTTCTATTTTTAAATGAGATTTGTGTTTAGTAAAGAAGTGATTCTCGCAGCTAGAACTAATTCTTTTTAGAATGCATTCTGACCCACGTGATGTCTGACACTTCTCATGCTAATTGTTCTCACTTTTCATGCTACCTCCTTCTTAAACTTTCAACTTTGAACCTTTTTTTTTTTCTTGCCTCTTGCTTGCTTGCACCAAAGAAAGAAGGCTCCATCCCAAAGCTGAACTTTCGCCGCTGCCTCCGTCACTAACGTCCTTGCCGTCGCTCAAATCGTTGTTCCGAGTGTTAGATTTGTAAGTTCGGAACGTTTTCCCCTCTTTTCCTAACCGAAACATGGATCCCCCCATCCTCTCTCTCGAGCACGACCTCGGCCGACGTCGGGCTTGGCCCACGTGAACTTGGCCGAGCAATAGCCAGCTTGACCTCATCGTTGCTCGGTCGAGCTCGGCATCGCCTGGCTCCACCCAAGCGAGCTTCGCCTTGCATGGGGGTTGATCCAGGCGAGCCCGAGCTCTACCAAGCTCGACGTCACCTGGATCGGCCCCCACGTGAGGTCAGGTTGGCCGTCGCTCTGCCGAGTTCAAGTGACGGTGAGTTTCACCGCGCCGTCGCTTGCCCAGGTGAGGTCAAGCCTTGCGATCGATCGACCTAGGCTCGGCAAAGCTCGACCAAGCTCGGCGTCGCCTGGGTCGGTTCAGGCGATGTTGAGAGCGCTACTGTAGGTTGAGCCTCATCGTCGCCTGACTTAGGCTCGACCGAGGTTGTTGTCGCCTAGGTCGGCTTGGGCTATGCTTGGCTGAGGTCGGCATCACCTGGGTTGGTTCAGGCGATGCGAAGAGCGCCACTGCGGGTCAAGGCTCGCCATCGCCCAAGCCGGGCTTGGCCGAGCATAGCAACGCCTCAGTTGGATTGATTTTATTTTAATAGGGTTAGTATTGTTGTGGATTGAAATTACCTCTTTAGCTTGGCTTTACTGTCAATGTCATTCCCTTCTAAGTTGCAAAACTTTTGTTTCGAAGAATTGCTTTTAATTCAATTCTGGTTAATGGCATCCGAGAAAGGCATATACATGGCAAAGTGGACCATTATTCCATTGAAGTATTTGTAAATCTAATAGTTGATGAGGTTAAGAAGGGAAATCGCACATTAGCAACCTTCAACAAAGTAGAGTGGAACAATATTATGAGGGAATTTAATAGACAAACAGGTTCGCTGTTCTCACTACTCTAGTTGAAAAACAAATCACAAAAAATGAGGAAGCAGTACGTCAGTTTCAAGAAAATACTGTCACAATCAGGATTTGGATAGGACAGTGAAAAGCGCACGGTGACTGTGGAAGATGACAGTGTCTGGGAAGCTAATATCCAAGTACAATCGAATTTTTATGCTTAATTTGTAATTTACAATTTTTGATTTATAAAATGTTATATACTGATGTCATAATTTTCAAAATTGCACAGGTTAATAATGAACGAGTGAAGTTCAAGAAGGAGGAGTGTCCTTTGTATCTCCAATTTTGTGTTGTGTTTGGCGATACATATGCTACTGGGGAGTTTGCAATGGGAAGTAGGCCAAACGTGGTAGCGGCGGAAGGTGAACGTGACAGCGATGGCATTGGTATTGGTGTTGATGTAGGCGAAGCAGAAACATTTCCTCAACCCCAAGCTAACGCAGACGATTTTATGGCGAGCCCACCCCCACCTCCAAGTAGTCACAACTTCGATAGGACTCCAAATGCAAAGAGGAGGAGACCTAGCAGCTCATACACATTTGTGGGGACCTGCAAAGCTATTCAAGATATGATTAAGATGAAGATGAGTCAATCATCAACAATTGGCTCCATCACCTTGTAGGCTTGCGGCCCCATATCCTCCTACTCCATGACGACCTTCATGAACATCCTAGATTCGATAACTGAGTTGGATACTGACCTGTACGTCAGAGCTGTGAACCATGCATGTAAGCATGTGGATTAGAGAGATGCCTTCATGGCATGTGCTGTTGATAGGAGGCATGTACTTATTTGGGAGATTGAGTAGTTCGGATAGGATATGACATGTTTTTTTTTTAATACATTAGGATGAGGTCGTGACTTATGTATTAGACACATTGCCTTCGGAACACTCCTCCAGTACGACGATGTTATGACTTTGCTTTAACGTGATCGGATTGCATAATTGTTTGTTGCGCGATATTACATTCCATATTTATTATTTCATTGTCACACCTTCCTAACATACATGTTGTGTTTGTGTTCTTTTTTGTGATGGCATAGGTAATATGGACAACGGTGAAAGTAGCATGTCTAGTCATTAGGTAGCATCCGTTGAACCAATTGTATCAGGTGAGGCAAGCTTATATGATGATGAGTTGATCATACTTCTAACTTGGATGGGGTTGTATAAGATGCAAACTCACATGCACTAGAGAACACTCATTAGGGATAGCGTAATGTCAGGACCCGTATGGGTATGAGAACTTCTGGAAGAACATGTTGATAGAATATATGATGCATTCAGAATGGATAACATGTTTTTCTTAACCCTTGTGATAAGTTGAGGTCAAGAAGTTGGTTGAAAGATAGTCGATATTTGAGAGTAGATGAACAAGTTGCGATATTTCTGTATACCATTTCGCACTAGAAGTCTAACAGAGAATTCTGTGAGAGATTTCAACATTTTGGAGAAACAATAAGTAGGTTCTTCAGCATAGTTTTGAAAGTCATTCTGAAATTGGCGGAGGAGATGATCATACCTCATTCGTTTGATGATGTCCCAGATGAAATTCGGCTTGACCCCAAACATAGTCCTTACTTCTCGATACGTTGTCGTTATGTTTTGCTGCACCGTGTGTTTTGTTTTGTTCGTAATCTATTCTAAAGTATATATTCACTGAAATGCCAGGAGTGCGTAGGCGCTATTGATGGAACCCATATTTATGCTCTTGTACATGAAGAACTTCAGACATGATTTAGAGGTAGGAATGACATTACAACTCAAAACGTGCTCTGTGGGTGTTCATTTGATATGCGCTTCACTTTTGTGTATGCTAGTTGGGATGGATCAGCGAACGATTGTCGAGCGTTGTCGGCCGCACATGAGAATCCGCACATACAATTTCCTTGATCACCCCCAGGTACTACTACTATATCGAACTACGAGTGCTTGTGCTAGGTGAATTTGCTAAGATTGCATATGTTGATTTTCAAAATGCCCTGTCATTTGTTGTCGGACATGCGTTGGGTGTATTTGCAAAGGTTGTATGTCATCCTGCGGGACATGCATGGGGGTTTGCCTTTTGTAAAATGATTTTGTCGTCGATATTGAAAGTGGCTTATACTTATGGATGAGGAATATGCATTTACTGTATGCAGATCCATTGACATGGGCGCTGCTGTTGTATTAACATTTTCATTTTGCGCATGTGACAAGCAAATATTACCTCGCTGATTTTGGCTATGCTTTAACTCCGGAATTTTTGACCCCATTTAAAGGTGTACATTATCATGCACCTAATTTTAGACGAGGTGGGAGACCAACCATGGCAAAAGAATTGTTTAACCAAAGGCATTCTTCATTAAGGAGTGTCATTGAGAGAGCATTTGCAGCATTGAAGAATTGCTCCGCTATTTTAAAACAAATGCTTACCTTTTCAATTCAAAAGCAAGCGCAAATTGTTTCATCCTTGATGAAGATAACATGGATAAGGAGTTTGCATTATGTGCCAATTCACGGTATAGGCCATCTACAGAAGTGCAAGGTTTAGATGATGTTATAATGAATGAGAACTTCGACGACATTAGCAATCTTAGGAAAAAGATTGCCAATATAATGGCTAGTGATAATAATATGCTGGAGATTCCATAAAATTCATGTGCTTTATTTGTGCGTGCACTTTTCCACTTGTTCGATGATTACGAGTTTCTTCGAATGGTGTAGTTGTCACACGTCATATGGTATTGTGGGATTCATATTATGTGTATAGGAGGAAATTTGTAAGTTAGGTTATCTTGTAATGTGGTGTAATATTTAATTGGCATTAATTGTAATTGATTTTGTATGCGGAAATGTTAGAATGAGTTGTGCATGTACAAATGAAAATACCATATGCTTATAAAAAAAACTAATGGACCGATGAGGGAAACATATGACTTTGATGAGTGGTCACTAGGCGGTGGTTGGTCGTCAGTTGCCGGCCGGCTGCCGATCGCTATTTAGTCGCCGGTTGGTGGTTTTGTATCATTGGTCGCCAGTGGCCGGTTGTCGGTGGCCCAGTGGTGCCCGATTACTATTCGGTGGTTTTGTATCGCCACTCGGCCGTCAGTTGCCGATCGCGGGCCGGTCATCGGTTGTCGGTCCTCGGTCAGTCGTCCGTAGCTGGTCACTAGGTGGGTGTTCGTGGCCGGTCGCCAGCCGGTTGTCGGTCAGTCGTCGGTCACCGGCCGGTTGTTGATCAGTCGTCGGTCGTCGGTTGGTCGTCGATCACCGGCCGGTTGTGATCGTCGGTCGCCAATCCCCAGCTGAGCATTCGTCGTCGGTTGGTCGCCGATCATTGGCTGGCCACCAGGCGCCGTCGATCATCGGTCGTTAATTTCCGGGCATCGTTTGGTAAACTTGCTGAAAATAGAAGTAGAATCAAGGTGCATTTGGTAAATATAATTTCTTATTCTCTGCCAGAATACAATTTTTTTGGCAAAAATGATTTCCAAATGAGCCCTTAGCGTGATAACGTGATCTTATCGTGATAAATGCCATCTTAGCGTGATCTTATTGTGATAATATGTCACAATGGCATTTTTATCTCGTGAGTTGTTTTATTTAATCTTTTGATTGTACTTACCATAACTTTAGGATGAGATTTAGGAAATATAGTTATAAATGGTGTATAAATATGTACATTCAGAATACAAAGAAATTGATTCGGTTCACATTGGGATATTCTATTATGTTATTTCTCATTATCCAATGGATAAACACTCCAATGCATAAAATTTGGCCAGTTGATTGCAGCTTCAACTGCTTGTTTCTTGTTATTCGATATTCCTGAACGAGTTACATCCATTAACCATGGGTAGACATGCTTCAAACCATATACTCAGGGATTATAGTAGCTCAGTCCAGCATATTTGAAGCATCCGTTGTTCTTTGTCCTTGGAATAAGTTCACGCTCGAAGGTCTAGAAAATAAATGAATAATTTTTTTTAGTGGAGACAAATGAATAATTGACACAAATAGAATCTAAGTATCTTAAAAGTAAGAAAAGTGAGCACTGTATACAAGCGAAAAAAAGTACACTTTACTTAGCAGAATTAAAATTATTAACTCATGCATAGGATGTAAATTGCTGCATCGACAGAAGGCTCTCATGATAGTGTAAGGGCAACTATAGCAATTTCACATAACAAAATGTCGCTTATGGTAGTATAATCAAAGTATCCCGACTATCCACATATACAAAAATACATACAATCTCTGATAGTTAAAATTTATATGGACAACAACAGCAAAAACCGATAGCATTAATTACAATTACAAATAGAATTGCTAGAAATATGGATCATAGATGGTCTTCTTTTTACGATTCCAACTTAGTTCGAATTATCGTTTCCTGCACAAGTCAGATGATGACATAACCTTAGTAAGCTAAACTTCTAGTTAGTTTTCAATAAAATGACAACATTAATTACAATTACGGATAAAATTGCTCATAGAAAAGGCGTGTGTCATGCAACGCAATGGCGTCACAGTAAGCTTAAGTGTTGCAAGACAATTCAAGTATTCCATTTCGGCAGGTATATTTCACATAACTAGATTAACTGCACATCATGAGCCCGCCACTTCAAAATCTTGATTAAATATACATAGCCACAATAAATAGTTGAGACGGAAGGGAATCAATATCATAGATCCTTTTATCTATAAGTAAAATTCTTAGCGCCAAAAATTCATAACAGCAAAATAACAGAATTCAAGAGTAAATTCGCAAGAGAAAAGCTTCAATGAGATTTCAAAGATCACTACCATTTTTCTTGCCCGAAAGTCTTGCGAACACAAGCAAGGTCACCGTTTTGTCACCTCAAGCTCGAAGTACGCTGCATCAAGCACCAAAAAATCAAGAAGTTTACCGTCATTTATGGAATATCAATCAGAACTCGTAGATCTACTCAACCAAAAAAAAAAAAAAAAAAAAAAAAA
>BCNH02000010.1:11135790-11153270 GCA_001662345.2 Metrosideros polymorpha var. glaberrima | reverse complement strand
AGGGAAGAAAAAGGCAGACATAAGCAATAAAAATGACATAGTCCATAGAGTGAAGTACGTTGGTCGGAAATTGATCGGAGCTATCGCTGGCGGGACTCTTTTTTCCTTGACAGAGAGAGATTAGGGCTGATTACTCTTGTGATGAGGAAAATGTATGTGAAAGAAAGGTTAAAAGTATGACTCTTTAAATTACTAATGGCAAGGTCTAAAAGTTATTGCATTACCATCTATGCACTTTCCATTTGCAAACTTCATAACTTTGTAACACATGCCTAATTAAAAGTATGACTCTTTAATTTACTAGTTGAGCTACGCCTTGTACGATGTCGAGCTGGTATTATTTAATTATTGGCAGAGTAAATTTGAGAACAAATCACGATTATGAATGGTACAATTTTTCAACAACACAACCGAAGAACTATTGAATCAATTACATTTAGCATTGTATGAACGAGAGCCAATGATATGATGGGTTACCATTTTTTTTTTTTGGAGTTTTCTTGTGAATATGTTTTTTTTTTATAAAATAGAACTCGTTAAGAAAATATCTAGAACGAGTTTCAGTAACAATTTATTTTGCAGAATTTTTTTTTCAAGCTATGATCAGCATAAATGGACATATTTGTCGTACATTAAATTCTTCAAAAATAATTATTGCAGGGGATTATTGGCTTTTTGGATAAGCCCAAACTAGATTGCCTTCCAAATATGGCAGAAAACAAAATGAGGGGGTAGGGATGGTATGCTTACGGGTCTTAATTCCTCGTGTATTTATGTGGGTAATATCCGAGTCGAATTGGGGGTGCTGCGGTTTCTTTCCCTCGAAGACGAGAGAGCACTTCTTTGGAGAACTTCAGAAATCCTGGTCCAAAACAATTAATCCATGAGAAGCTTACATAGAAGTTGAAGTGATTTTCCTATTAAAAAAATTTAAAAACATTTATAGATGAAATTCTGCATTAACTTCGAATGACTTCGAATTATGTATTAATAACATATTTGCTAATTATTAAATCATTCCATTAATCAGTGCAGGGACATTGCTCACTTGCCGTAATTACGAGTATTAAAAACAAATAGATTGATTGTCTAGGTACTAATAAAATAGAGCAACCGATATTCTTTAACAGCTAAAAAATTACAAATATAAAATAATTTAGCAGCAAAAGCCCGATGCTTATTAGATTCGATGTAAAGATTCACAGAGAACCTTTTTTAGCATATGACAGTTCAACATTAAAGTTCATGAAGATTGCCTGGTGTCCTTATCCCGTTTAGCATGAATCAAGAGCCACTAATTAAGCACGTGTGCCGAAGATTGAAGAATATGGTTTTTCGGACAAGAAAGTCTATTGTAGATGAATTTTGAGCACATGAGATACAACATTGATATTGATGATCAAATAAAACACGTCAAAATCCGGATGGGAGAACCAAATGTAAAACATTTTTGCACTAAGGAATTAAAGTTCGTAATCCACACACACAAGCAGGATCCTTGACTACTAAAGTAACCTAAGGGAGATAAGGGTAAACGGGTGACAATAAAGATCGATCTCATGAAAGCCTATGACATGGTAAAATGGGATGCAGTCCTCGGGGTTCTCAAAGCTGTAAACACACCCTAATACTTGGTTGATCCCATAACTGAGTGCATTACTACTCCGAGATTGTCAATGAACTTCAACGGCGAACATATGGGGTATTTCAAAAGTATCAATGGGTTACGACAGGGTGATCCTATTTCTCCATGTCTTTTCAGTTATGGAAATTCTAAACAGGTTGGTTAATAAGAAAGTAGTTGCTTCCTCTTTCAAGTATCACTAGCATTGCAAAATACAAATGATTACTCACTTATGTTTTGCAGACGATTTGTTCTTATTTGCCCATGGGGATGTAGATTCCGTCATTTGCCTTGTTGTTGCCCTAGACGAATTTGCAACTCTCCTAGGATTGCGATTTAACCTTGATGAGTGCCAAATATTTCTTTCAGGGTTAAATGAAGACGAGAAGAACTTTACACTGGACTACACGCCTTTTCTCATAGGTACCCTCCCTATAAGATACTTGAGTATTCCCCTTATTACTAGAAAACTCACCCATTCAAATTGCAAGAGCCTAACATGCAAGATCTTTAAAAAAATTGAAAGCTGGGGCATGAAGCATATCAGTTATGCAGGACATCTACAGTTAGCTAAAGCAGCCCTCATCTCCATTTACACATATTGGATACAAATGTTCTTATTCCCAAAGCACACTATTTACGAGGTCGAAAAGAGGATTAGGCAATTTTTATGGGCTAGAAATTTAGAAAACCGTGGATCCCACAAGGTTGCATGACAAGTAGTCTGTTCACCTAAGAAAGAATGAGGTTTAGGACTATCAAATTTGAACATATGGAATAAAGTGCTGTTAAGCCACATGTTGTGGAACCTCATCAACCGTCCATCATCTTCCCTTTGGAGTATATGGGTCCACAACACCAAATACAGATGAACCCCAATCATGCAGCTTGAAATCAAAGGCAACATGGCGTGGAGTTGGCGATGCTTGCTCAAATTATGATCCGCTCTTCCATCAGCAACAACAAGCTCAGGATATTATTGTTGGGATACATATGATGACCTCAGACAAGTGGGAACACTTGTGGAACGGTTTAACCTAATTTGGACCGGTGGCATTAGCAAACACAATTTTATTGGTTGGCTAGTCTACATAAATAAACTACCTACAACGGAGATCATAGCACATTGGTTACCTTTTGTAAATAAACAATGTATTTTTTTTTTATGGGAATGATATAGAAGACATAACATATCTATTCTTTCATTGTGAGTGGACTAGCAACATATGGCGCAGTATCTTGGCGCGACATGGAATTAGACGCCATGTAGTAGAATGGAATGAGGAACCCTAATGGATGATCAGGGCAACAAAAGGAAAAGACTTGGCAACCAAACTTCTCAAGTTATCCTTCCTAGCAACCATATATTGCATTTGGATAAAACGTAATATGCGACGTTTTCAAAACAAGTTAACTAACTCATATATCATTTTGGCTAAGATATGTAAGAATGTAAGAGGTCGAGCTTCGCTCTATCAAAATATCAAATGTTCCCAAACAAATGCTGTATTGGCTATTTTATGGAGACTTCCTACCTTCATCTTCTTAAGTCATTAGATATATTTGTAAAGCTGAGAAATGCCCCTAAGCTACTGTACTTCATATGATTTATAATACTTACAACTTTCATCAAAAGAAAAAAAAAGTAACCCATATGACCAATTCTTCAAAAGCAAATCAAAGAAAGTTTCATTTATTTCAACTTCTTCAAAAATATTGAATTAATCATTGACTTTAATATTTGATTTTGGACACCTCATATTTACCTATGCCTTTTGAAAATTTGAGCAAGTTTGACCTAACTTAAAAATTCATAGGAAGGTCAACCGAAGGGCGTAGTTGGATAGCATTCATTAGTATCTATTCATCAATCCCCAATTTATCTAAATCGGACGATTAGATCTCAAGATATCTCACATTTTAAGCACTATCCGACTTTGAGGTTGTTCAAAAGTTCACTCAAATTTGTTGTTTTACACATTCAAGTAATTCATATCACCATAATATCAAGCCACAAGTTTTTCAATGCTCTAAGAAACGCATGGATCGGACTTGAATGAGAAAACAAAAGAAGTATCACAATATTTCACCACAATCGCTTGTATAGTTTGTTCCCTAGATATTTGTTATTTCTACACTTTTCGATTCAAGTTTCAGAAAGATTGGGTCACGAGCTATTCGTGGATACAAAATTTTGGTCAATCGGATGTTGGATGGAAAAGATATATGATGTTAAGTTTGGTCAATATTAAAAAGAAAAAAAAAAGCGGTCGGTGGTGGTGTTGACCAACCGGTGACTATGGCAAACGTCATAATGGACCGATCACAAGCAAGACTCACACTGTTATGCTTCAAGTGCACAGCGGTGATCCAATGCGAACCTGCATGAACATGGGCTTGCGCAGCACCAGGCCAAGCGTGGGACCAACCATTGGCCCGCTGCGCATGCTGGGCTAACTCTTTGCAGCAAGGGCCTAAGCTTTTTCCTACATTTCGCATCATCATAAGTATGTTTTCAAGAATTATCCTTTTGATGCAGAAATTTTTCAATAGATAAGCCTTTGCCCATCTCATCTTTGGTATGGTAAGTTGATTCCTCACTTTTCTCATTTTGTAGTTCAATGAAGTCTTAAAATAGAAAACACCTCAACTTAACCCGACAGCAACTGAAAGGTATTATTCCTTTACGGCGAAGAAAGGTCCCTTAATGAATTTTCTCAAGCTAAAAATGTTCAAGCTGGACAACTTAGTTCAATAGAGTACAAAGCAAACATTAAGTACAAGCATCCTCTAGCACTGCTGTCTACGTCAAGATTCTTCTTCAAGTAGTTTGCTAATGTCCCTCAGTTGCATTGTTTTGCTGAAGCGCCGAGGTGGTAGCTGAATATGATGCTGAGAGAACAATAAAAGTCTGCAAGATATAACTTGTCATTTAATACTACTTATGCTAAATAACAAAGGAGTGGACATTCTGCTTTTACATTTTCTTTGGCGGATTTCACTAACCCACCTATCCTATGACAAGTCGATTTTGATGGAACATAATTGACAATAGTGTGAAACAATATGATTTATGCGCTTTTGCATTCGATCAGACGAAACAATAGGCGTTTTTTAGACTGTTGCAAAACTAAATGACTTGCTAAATGAATTTGAACCGATCAATTTGGCAATGATATGCAAATTAAAGCGACTATATAAAGTGCAACATTTTAATCAAGGGAAGGGGCACTGAAGAGGAGTCGTAGATTAGAATAACCTTTCCAAAGGTGAAAGTGTAGCCGACTAACAGCGGAATCGGCAATGATAGGAATTGCATAAACAAGCATATCCTCCGGTGTGTTCCTTAGCTCCTGAAAAACTTCGTAGATGGTCCTGCCATTCTATAAGTAGATGCAAGTATTCGGATTCTTCATCCTCCCTCCATCCTGGAGCTCAACTTTGTAGAGACAAATGTACCGCACCATTCAACATTAAAGATGAGTTACTTTACGTAACTTCGATTATTCTATTTTCCCTCTGAAATCTCTCTAGGACCAAAGAGGAAAAAAAAAAAAAAAATCTAAGTACAATCAGTTGCTTACTTTAGAGTTGTTGCATTCATTGCAGCTGCAAAGAATCCTCTTCCCTTTTATAACATCACGAAGCATTATCTGTGGAACTTCATATGTCAAGTGTCGAATAAAGAACCATAAAAACTAAGAAGAAACGAATTTTTAAAGAGACTTAAAAAAATTATACGAGAAAGAACTTACATTACGCCTCCTCAAAATGTACTTCACTAGAGCATCATCAAATATTCTAGTCGCCAAGAGACTAGGGACGGATAACAGGTAAGGGTGAGGCTCATGGGTCGTCCTTGGCTTCTCTCTTTTGAAAGCTTTCTGTATTTTTGCATTGCCTGCTGAATTCATATTTCTCTCTAGAGAAAAATGATCCTTTGGCTCAACTGTGCCCACTCGACTAGTTACCCCCGAAGTTTGTGCAAAGTTCTTATTGTTAACCATTGTCTCATCATTGGCAGTGACTTTAATTCCTCCAAAAACAACAACCTTTTCTTTGTGCTTATCGTTGCAACCTAAGGTTTGATGTGCATTGCATCCACCATTACGAATCACATACACCAGTATGTTATTCTGATGAGCATTCAGCTCAATATCGGTTGTTTGGCTAGTTGCTCCTAACAAATGAGGATATTTTGTATAGTCTACAATCGCCCTGTTATAAGCAATGGCCATGCCAAATGCATGTTTAGGTTCTTCATTAGCTTTTCTGGAAACAATGTTCTCCTCGTAGTTGCGACCTAAGGTAAGACACAAGTCCAATCCTTCATTGTGAATCACATTCGTCGGTTTGTTACCCCCATCCTTAATTTGAGGTGGATGACCCAAAGACAAGAAGTTGCCATAGTATTTGTTATAGCTAGCAGTCCTCAACAATCTTCCATCATTGGCCTTTCTCAAAAAATTGCTCATCGGTGCAAACATGATATTTTCAGAATCATGAACATGATTGACTTTTGCCTTTAGGATTTCGTGAAGATGATGAGAAAGCGCTGAGTCATCACCTTGACGTGCGTTCTTGAAATCCTCCCTTCCCGCACTCATACCACCGGCACCAAGTGACGATTCAGCCACGTACAGAAATTGCGAGGGCCTCGATACAAGTTCACCTCTAACTTGGCTTGGAATTAATGGATAATTGGAGGCTTTATCTCTAAGCGTGATAATGTGATCTTATTGTGATTATATGCCATCTTAGCATGATAGCCTGATCTTATCGTGATAATATGTTATAATGGCATCCTTATCCCGTGAGTTGCTTTATTTAATCTTTTGGTTGTACTTACCATAATTGTAGGATTAGATTTAGGAAATATAGTTGTAAATGGTGCATAAATATGTACATTCAGAATACAAAGAAATGGAATCGGTTCACATTGGGATCTTTTGTTATGTTATTTCTCATGGCATCAAAGCCAATATCGATTTTGGTGTAGTTTTTTTTCCATGACCGATCAAAACATTTCTACTGTCACTCCCAAGATTGATGTAAATTCTCCATATTTTCTTCACTCAAGTGACCATCTGAATGCCCCTCTAGTCTCTCCTCCTTTAGATGAAGACAATTATCCAACATGGCATTGTGCCATGCTCATGGCTCTTAAGGCGAAAAATAAACTATGCTTTGTTGATGGGTCTTCACGGTGTCCTGCTTCAACCTTTTCAGATTATCCTTTATGGATATGTTGCAATAGCATGGTGAGATCCTGGTTGATTCATTCTACTATACCAACTATCTCATATAGCATTCTCTAGTATGACTTTGCAAATGATGTTTGGAATGATCTTCGCGAGCAATTCTCCCCTTGTAACGCTCCTCGGATTTTTGAGATTCGTAAGGCTTTCTCTATACATCAACAAGGTACAACTTCAATATTTGCCTATTACACTGTGGTTAAATCCTATCGAGATGAATTATTGTCGTACCGAACCTTGTTGACATGCAGTTGTGGAGCGATGTCGACCCAGCTATAGTTTCTTGAAACAGATTCATTATTAGATTTTCTCCAAGGCCTTAATGAATCTTATGTTGTGGTTCGGAGTCAGATACTTCTTATGGATCCACTTCCTACCGTCAAATGAGCATTTGCCTTACTCTTACAAGAGGAACGACAGCGCACTGTTTAGGACAATCGCACTATTATTCCTAATCCTGCTGTTATGGCAGCGCTTCATCTTAATGATGCTTGCACTTCTCCATCTACGGGTTCTTTCAAACCCATTTTACATTGTACTCATTGTGGAAGGGATGGACATCTTGAAAGTAAGTGTTTTAAGAAGCACGGATATTCGGAATGGTGGATTAACCGTAACAAGTGCCCTACTAATGATTCTGGCCGCCAACGATGTTCATGCCTAATTGGTTCTCTGACTATTTCCGTATTTGCCACTGTTGATTCCTCCTCTCCTCCGACCCTTAATAGAACAGCTCATTCATTTACTTCTTGCTGGTAATATCATACCTTCTTCTCACCCTTTGGTGAATTTAGCAGGTATTTCCATTTGTTTAAATTTTACTTCTTCTTGGATCCTAGACTCAGGTGTGACGGATCATATATCTTGTGATGCAACATTGTTTTATGAATTCTATGATAATACAACTTCCAATCCTGTGTCTCTTCCTATGGGACTATGGTTCCTATTCAACGAATTGGGCGACTTTCTCTTTTATCAGATCTAACTCTTGATCATGTTTTATTTATTCCCCAATTCCGATTTAATCTTATTTCAATTAGTAAACTTACTAATACTACTTCTCTCACTATTGCATTTACCTTTGATACTTGCCTTCTTTGGAATCCAATCTCGATGAGGACTTTAGCGACGGGTAAGCGGCACAGTGGTTTATAATATCTTTCTATACCCCAACCCACTTCTTTGGTATCCACCATCACACTAGGCACACACTTTGATCTTTGGCATTGGCGGTTGGGACATCCGGGTTCATCATCTCTTAATCATTTGCAAGCTTTAGACAATAAGATTTCATTTTCTAATACCTTTCCTTGCACTGTGTGCCTACTTGCAAAACAATCTCGCTTGTCATTTCCTTCTAGTACAATTTCTACCATTTCATGCTTTGATTTAATACATTTGGATGTTTGGGGCCCATATCAGACCACCTCTTTAATTGGAGCACGTTTTTTTATTTTGTTGTGGTTGATGATTATTCCCGTAGCACGTGGCTTTATTTAATGTCTTCTAAAGCTGATGTAAATCATTTTATCATTAATTTCTTCTCCATGGTAGAAACTCAATTTGGTAAATAAATTCGTTGCATTCGTTCTGACAATAGAAAAGAATTTTTCAATTAGCTTACCATTTCTTTTCTAGACTCCATGGGTGTTGTTCATCAATCGAGTTGCATGTCTACCCCTCAACAAAATGGGGTGGCGGAGCACAAGTATTGACACATTCTAAATATTGCCCAGGCCTTATGCTTTCAATCCAACCTTCCCATTGAGTTTTGGGGTGAATGCATCCTCATTGCCACCTACATAATTAATAGACTTCTCACTGCCGTCTTGAAAAGAACAACTCCATATGAAGTTTTACATGGTCATTTGCCGAATCTCACTCATCTTCGGGTCTTCGATTGCTTGTGTTTTGGGCGCAACACCTCTATTCAAAATAAATTTGATGCCCGTGCTACTCTAGAGATTTTTTTGGGATATCCAAATGGTAAAAAAGGGTATCGTATTTTCGATCTTCTAAACAAAAAGCTCTATGTAAGTCAAGATGTTGCGTTTCACGAAACAATTTTTCCCTACTCGATACTCCTTAACCCTACTTTGTTAGGGTCGCCTGTATTACCATTACTAGTCACATAATGTGACAAGATAACCCAAATCCCACACCACAACAACCACCCTTACCTCCACCGCCTAAACAATCCACCAAACCTCAATGAACACGTCAACCTCCCTATTACCTTAAGGACTATTGTTGTTCACTTACTCAAACGCAAAGTTCTGCTGAAGATAACGGTCAAGGTAATTCTTATCCCATATCTAATTTTCTTCATTATACTCATCTTAAGCAACCACATTTGGCATTCCTTACTTCTTTGTCTACTACCATCGAGCCTTCCTCTTTCACTGAGGCAATGCGGCATCAGGAATGGTGAGACGCCATGCAGGCTGAGATCAAAGCTCTTATTCAGATCATACATGGTCCCTTGTACCACTTCCACCTGGCAAGAAGGCCATAGGTTCCAAGTGGGTCTATTAAATTAAACGAAAATTTGATGGCAGTGTTAAATGATATAAAGCCCGTCTAGTCGCCAAAGGATATACCCAAGTTGAAGGGAAAGACTATTATGATACCTTTGCACCTGTCGTCAAATTGGTTACAGTTCGTGTACTCTTGGCCGTTACCACAGCTAATAGATGGCCTCTTGAACAAATGGACGTTAACAACGCCTTTTTACATGGCGACTTGGATGAGGAAGTTTATATGAAACCTCCATCTGGTTTTCAACGTAAGGGGGAGAATATTGCGTGTCGACTTCACAAATCTATATATGGCTTGAAACAAGCATCCCATCAATGGTATTACAAGTTTTCTACTACCTTATGTAACTTCGGTTTCACACATTTTTAGGCCAATCATTCCCTTTGTCTTATACAATGGCAGTGATTTTGTTTTTATGGTACTATATGTCGATGATCTAGTCATTACTAGTACTAATGGTTCTTTGATCAATTCAATGAAGACTATGTTACACAATCAGTTCCACATTAAGGACCTCGGGCCTCTAAAATATTTTTTGGGCATTGAGGTGGCTTGATCCTCCTCTAGTTTTTATTTATGCCAGCTAAAATATATATTGGACATTCTAAAAAATTGTGGTTCTAGTAGAGCTCGGCCAGCTGATACTCCTATGGAACAAAATTTAAAATTGAGCATTGATACATGCACTCTATTGGAGGATTCGTCTCTCTATCGATGCTTGATTGGTCGGTTCATTTATTTGACTGTCACTAGGCTAGACATTACTCATACTGTCAACATCCTGAGTCAATTTATGCATGCACCACGCCAATCACATTTGGATGCAGTACATCATCTCATATGCTATCTGAAGGCTTCTATAGGCCAAGGGCTTTTTTGCCCAGCTAAAAATGATCTCAAACTCATGGCTTATTGTGACTCAAATTAGGCTAGTTGCCCCATGACTCGTTGTTCAACAACTTGATATTGCATTTTATTGGGTAATAGCCCAATTTCTTGGAAAACCAAGAAACAAAGCATGGTCTCACACTCTTATGTTGAAGTGGAATATTGTGCAATAGCAGTGACTACATGCGAAATTACTTGGTTATCATACCTCTTACGAGACATTGGCATGCCTCTCCAAACTTTAGTTTCCTTACACTGTGATAACCAAGCTGCCCTCCACATTGCTGCTAACCTGGTTTTTCACGAGCGGACGAAACATATTGAAATTGATTGCCATCTCGTTCGTGAAAAAATACAAGTTGGCGTCATTGCTCCATTGAAGATTGGTACAGAGTCACAATTAACTGACATGTTTACCAAACCACTAGGCTGAGATCAGTACATGCGGCTACTTTTCAAGTTGGGCATTCGTAACCTACATGCACCAACTTGAGGAGGAGTCTTAGGGTGCGTTTGATGACTTGTCAGAATTTTTAATTCTACTCTAGAAGTGATTCCAGAGCTAAAATGCGTTTGATAAAGAATGACTTCTGGAACAGTTTTCTATTTCTGAATAAGATTTGTGTTTGGTAAAGAAGTGATTCTCGCGGCTAGAACTAATTCTTTTTAGAATGCATTCTGACCCATATGATGTCTGACACTTCTCACGCTCATTATTCTCACTTTTCACGTTGGCTCCTTCTTCAAACTTTCAACTCTTAACCTTTGTTTCTTCTTGCCTCTTGCTTGCTTGCACCGAAGAAAGAAGGCTCTATCCCAAAGCGAAACTTCTATCGCCGCCGCCTCCATCACCGCCGCCCTCTCCTCTGCTCAAATCGTCGTTCCGAGTGTCAGATCTGTAAGTTCAGAACATTTTCCTCTCTTTTCCTAACCGAAACGCGAATCCCCCCAGCCTCTCTCTCGAGCACGACCTTGACCAACGTCGGGCTCGGCCCACGCAAGCATGGCCGAGCGATGGCCAGCTCGGCCTCACCGTTGCTCAGCCAAGCTTGGCGTTGCCGAGCTCCACCCAAGTGAGCTCTGCCTTGCATGGGGGCTGATCTAGGCGAGCCTGAGCTCTACTGAGCTTGGCATCACTTGGATCGGCCCCCACGCGAGCTCGGGCTGGCTATCGCTCCATCGAGTTCAAGTGACGGCGAGATTCGCCGCGCCGTCGCTTGCTCAGGTGAGGTCGAGCCTTATGGTTGCTCGACCCAGGCGACGCCGAGAGCACCACCGCGGGCCGAGCCTCGTCGTCACCCGACTCGGGCTTAATCGAGCTCGCCATCACCTAGGTCGACCTAGGTTGCGCTCAACCGAGGTCAGCTTCACCTGGGTCAGTTCAGGCGACGCAAGGAGCGCCACCGTGGGCCGAAGCTTGCCATCACTCAAGCCAGGCTCGACCAAGCTTATTAACGCCTTGGTTGGATTGATTTTATTTTAATATGGTTGGTATTGTTGTGAATTGAAATTGCCTCCTTAGCTTGGCCTCACTGTTAATGTCATTCCCGTCTAAGTTGTAAAACTTTTATTTCGATGAATTGCTTTTAGTTCAATTCTGGTTAATGGCATCCGAGAAAGGCATATACATGGCAAAGTGGACCGATTGTTTCATCGAAGTATTTGTAAATCTGATGGTTGATAAGGTTAAAAAGGGAAATCGCATGTTAGCGACCTTCAACAAAGTAGGGTGGAACAATATTATGGGGGAATTCAATAGATAAATAGGTTTGTAGTTCTCACTACTCTAGTTGAAGAACAAGTCACAGAAACTAAGGAAGCAATACGTCAGTTTCAAGAAACTACTGTCACAATCAGGATTTGGCTGGAACAGTGAAAAGCGCACAGTGATTGTGGAAGATGACAGTGTCTGGGAAGCTCATATCCAAGTACAACTGAACTTTTGTGCTTAATTTGTAATTTGTAATTTCTGATTTATAAAATGTTATGTACTGATGTCATAATTTTCATATTTGCACAGGCTAATAACGAATGGGCGAAGTTCAAGAAGGAGGAGTGTCCTTTGTATCCCCAGCTTTGTGTTGTGTTTGGCAATATATATGCTACTGGGGACTTTGCAATGGGAAGTAGGCCAAACGTGGTAGCGGCGGAAGGTGAACGTGACAGCGGTGACGTTGGTGTTGGTGTCGATGTAGGCGAAGCAGAAACATTTTCTCAACCCCAAGCTGACGCGAACAATTTTATGGCGAGCCTACCCCCACCTCCAAGCAGTCACAACTTTGATGGGACTCCAAATGCAAAGAGGAGGAGACCTAGCAGCTCATACACATTTGTGGGGACCTGCAAAGCTGTTCAAGAAACGATTAAGATGAAGATGAGTCAATCATCAACAGCTGGCTCCATCACCTCGCAAGCTTGTGGCCCCATATCCTCTTGCTCCATGATAGCTTTCATGAACATCCTAGATTCGATGACCGAGTTGGATACTGACATGTACGTCAAAGCCATGAACCATGCATGCAAGCATGTAGATTAGAGAGAAGCCTTCATGGCATGTGCTGTTGATAGGAAGCTTGCACTTATTCAGGAGATTGAGTAGTTCGGATAGGATATGGCATGCTTTTTTTAATATATTAGGACGAAGTCATGGCTTATGTATTAGACACACTGCCTTCGGAACACTCCGCCAGTACAACGATGTTATGACTTTGCTTTAACGTGATCAGATTGCATAATTGTCTGTTGCATAGTATTACATTCCATATTTATTATTTCAAATGTCACACCTTCCTAACATACATGTTGTGTTTGTGTTCTTTTCTGTGATAGCGCAGGTAATATGGACAGCGGTGAAAGTAGCATGTCTAGTCATCAGGTAGCATCAGTTGAACCAATTGTATCATATGAGGCAAGCTTAGATGATGATGAGTTGATCATATTTCTAGCTTGGATAGGGTTGTATGAGATGCAAACTCATATGCACAAGAGAACACGCATTAGGGATATCGTAATGTCAGAACCCGTATGGGTATGTAAACTTTTGGAGGGACATGTTAATAGAATATATGATGCATTCAGAATATATAAACATGTTTTTCTTAACCTTTGTGATAAGTTGAGGTCAAGAACTTGGTTGAAAGATAGCCGATATTTGAGGGTAGATGAACAAATTGCAATATTTCTATATACCATTTCGCACTGAAAGTCCAACAGAAAATTGTGTAAGAGATTCCAACATTTTGGAGAAACAATAAACAGGTTCTTCGGCATAGTTTTGAAAGTCGTTCCGAAATTGGTGGAGGAGATGATCGTACCTCCTTCATTTGATGATGTCCCAGATGAAATTCGGCTTGACCCCAAACGTAGTCCTTACTTCTCCGTACGTTGTCATTATGTTTTGCTGCACTGTGTGTTTTGTTTTGTTCGTAATTTATTCTAAAGTATATATTCACTAAAATGCCAAGGGTGCGTAAGCGCTATTAATGGGACCCATATTTACTCTCCCGTACTTGAAGAACTTCAGACATGATTAAGAGGTAGAAAAGGCATTATAACTCAAAAAGTACTCTATGCGTGTTCATTTAATATGCGCTTCACTTTTGTGTATGCTGGTTAGGAAGCATCAGCGAACAATTGTCGGGTATTGTTGGTCGTACTTGAGAATCCGCACATACAATTTCCTCGACCACCCCCAAGTACTACTACTATATCGAACTACGAGTGCTTGTGCTAAGTGAATTTGCTAAGATTGCATATGTTGATTTCAAAATGCCATGTCATTTGTTGTCGGACATGCGTTAGGTATATTTGCAAAGGTCGTATGTCGTCATACGGGACAGACATGGAGGTCTACCTTTCGTAAAATGATTTCGTTGTCGATATTGAAAGTGACTTATATTTATGGATGAGGAATATGCATTTACTGTATGCAAATCCATCGGCATGGGTGATGATGTTGTATTAATATTTTGATTTTGCGCATGTGGCAGGTAAATATTATCTCGCTGATTCTGGCTATGTTTCAACTCTAGAATTTTTGACCCCATTTAAAGGTGCACGTTATCATGCACTTGATTTTAGACGAGGTGGGAGACCAACCACGGCAAAAGAATTGTTCAACCAAAGGCATTCTTCATTAAGGAGTGTCATTGAGAGAGCATTTGCAGCATTGAAGAATCGCTTCGCTATGTTGAAACAAATGCCTGCTTTTTCAATTCAAAAGCAAGTGCAAGTTGTTATTGCATGATGTGCTATCCACAATTTCATCCTTGATGAAGATAACATGGATAAGGAGTTTGCATTATATGCCAATTTGCGGTATAGGCCATCTACAGAAGTGCAGGGTTTAGACGATGTTATAATGAATGAAAATTTTGAAGACATTAGCAATCTTAGGAAAGAGATTGCCAATATAATGGCTAGGGATAATAATATATCGGAGATTCCATGAAATTCATGTGCTTTATTTGTGCGTGCACTTTTCCACTTGTTTGATGATTATGAGTTTTTTCGAATGGTGTAGTTGTCACACGTCATATGGTATTGTGGGATTCCTATTATGTGTATGGGAGGAAATTTGGAAGTTAGGTTATCTTGTAATGTGGTGTAATATTTAATTTGCATTAATTGTAGTTGATTTTGTACACGAAAATGTTAGAATGAGCTGTGCATATACAAATGAAATTACCATATGCTTATAAAAAAAACTAATGGACCGGCGAGGGAAACATATGACTTCAATGAGTGGTCACTAGGCGGTGGGTGGTCGTTGGTCGCCGGTTGGTGGTCGTCGGTCGCCGATCGGTGGCCGGCTGTTGATTGCTGTTCGGTGGTTTTGTATCACTGGCCACTAGTGGCCAGTTGTTAGTGGCCCGGTGGTGCCCAATCGCTGTTCGATGGTTTTGTATCACTGTTCGGCCGCTAGTCATCGGTCCTCGACCGATCGTCGGTCGCCGGGTGGGCGTCTGTGGTTGGTCACTAGCAGTCGTTGGTTGGTCGTCGATCGCTGGCTGGTCGTCAATCGTCGTTCGCCAGTCCCCAGCCGAGCACCGTCGCTGGTCGGTCGCCGGGCGTCGGGTGGTGGATGGTCGCCGGCCAAACCTCGATCATCAGTCGCCAATCCCTGGGCGTTGTTTGGTGAACTTGCCGAAAATAGAAGTAGAATCAGAGCGCGTTTGGTAAATATAATTTCTCATTCTCTGCTAGAATTGATTCTAGTAAGAATCAATTCTTGCCAAAATAAAAAATTCTGGCAAGAATGATTTCCGAACGAGCCCTTAGCGTGATAACATGATCTTATCGTGATTATATGCCATCTTAGTGTGATAGCGTGATCTTATTGTGATAATATGTCACAATGACATCCTTATCCCGTGAATTGTTTTATTTAATCTTTTGGTTGTAGTTACCATAACTTTAGGATTAGATTTAGTAAATATAGTTGTAAATGGTGTATAAATATGTACATTCAGAATAAAAAAAATTGAATCGATTGACATTGGGATCTTCTATTATGTTATTTCTCATTATCCAATGGATAAACACTCCAATGCTTAAAATCTGGCCAGTTGATTGCAGCTTCAACTGCTTGTTTCTTGTTACTCGATATTCTTGAACGAGTTACATCCGTTAACCATGGGTAGACACGCTTCGAATCATATACTCAGGGATTATAGTAGCTCAGTCCAGCATATTTGATGCATCCGTTGTTCTTTGTACTTGGAATAAGTTCACGCTCGAAGGTCTAGAAAATAAATGAATAATTTTATTAGTGGAGACAAATGACTAGTTGACACAAATAGAATCTAAGTATCTTAAAAGTAAGAGAAGTGAGCACTGTATACAAGCGAAAAAAGTACACTTTACCTAGCCGAATGAAAATTATTAACTCATGCATAGGATGTAAATTGCTGCATTGACATAAGGCACTCATGATAGTGTAAGGGCAACTATAGCAATTTCACATAACAAAATGTCGCTTATGGCAGTATAATCAAAGTATCCGGACTATCCACATAAATAGAAATACATACAATCTCTGATAGTTAAAATTTATACGGACCACAACAGCAAAAACCGATAGCATTAATTACAATTACAAATAGAATTGCTAGAAATATGGATCATAGATGGTCTTCTTTTTACAGTTCCAACTTAGTTCGAATTATCGTTTCCTGCACAAGTCTGATGATGACATAACCTTAATAAGCTAAACTTCCAGTTAGTTTTCAATAAACCGACAACATTAATTACAATTATGGATAAAATTGCTCATAGAAAAGGCGCGTGTCATGCAACGCAACAGCGTCATAGTAAGCTTAAGAGTCGCAAAACAATTCAAGTATTCCATTTCGGCAGGTATATTTCACATAACTAGATTAATTGCACATCATGAGCCCACCGCTTCAAAATCTTGATTAAATATACACAGCCACGATAAAATAGTTGAGACGGAAGGGAATCAATATCATACATCCTTTTATCTACAAGGAAAACTCTCAGCGCCAAAAATTCATAACAGCAAAATAACAGAATTCAAGGGTAAATTCGCAAGAGAAAAGCTTCAATGAGATTTCAAAGATCACTGCCATTTTTTTTGCCCGAAAGTCTTGCGAACACAATCAAGGTCACCGTTTTGTCGCCTCAAGCTCGAAGTACACTGTGTCAAGAACCAAAAAATCAAGAAGTTTATCGTCATTTATGGAATATCAGTCAAAACTCGTAGATCTACTTGACAAAAAAAAAAAAACAACAACAATAATCTACCACAAGGAAAAAAAAACAGCGCACACACATCCAAAGATTAAAACCTTAATTAGATGAACAAGCAACGACTGATTTATGGAGAGAGACATGTTGTAGCGACGTAGAAAGACCAGGCCCAAAGACGATGGTAAGGAATTTCAAAGCTTTTAAAGGTTCGGTCTACATAGATGCATGCACATTGGCGCACACATGTACAAGTTGGCATACTCCAGACATTTCACATCTTTTCCAAAGGAAAAAAAGGGAAGAAAAAGGCAGACATAAGCAATAAAAATGACATAGTCCATAGAGTGAAGTACGTTGGTCGGAAATTGATCGGAGCTGTCGCCGGCGGGACTCTTTTTTCCTTGACAGAGAGAGATTAGGGCTGAGTACTCTTGTGATGAGGAAAATGTATGTGAAAGAAA
>BCNH02000010.1:11121937-11135503 GCA_001662345.2 Metrosideros polymorpha var. glaberrima | reverse complement strand
ACGATTTCTTTCCCTCGAAGACGAGAGAGCACTTCTTTGGAGAACTTCAGAAATCCTGGTCCAAAATAATTAATCCATGAGAAGCTTATATAGAAGTTGAAGTGATTTTCCTATTTAAAAAATTTAAAAACATTTATAGATGAAATTCTGCATTAACTTTGAATGACTTCGAATTATGTATTAATAACATATTTGCTAATTATTAAATCATTCCATTAATCAGTGCAGGGACATTGCTCTCTTGCCGTAATTACGAGTTGTAAAAACAAATAGGTTGATTATCTAAGTACTAATCAAAATAGAGCGACTGATAAACTTTAACAGTAAAAAAAATTATAATTTGTAAGATAATTTAGCTGGAAAAGCCGGACATATATTAGATACGATGTAAAGATGATTAGAGAATTTTTTTTTAACATATAGCGGTTCAACATTAAAATTCATGAAGATTGCTGAGTATCCTTAGCCCGTTTAGCATGTATCAAGAGCCACTAATTAAACACGTGTGCTGAACTCAAAGTATAGCTCCGAAGATTGAACATTATGATTTTTCAGACAAGAAAATCCATTGTGAGTAGATAAATTTTGAACACATGAGATACCATTTTAATGCCGATGATCAAATAAGACACATGTCAAAATCCGGATGGGAGATCAAATTGAATACATTTTGCACTAAGAAATTAAAGTTCCTAATCCACACGCACAATTAAAGCAACTCATATGATCAATTCTTCAAAAGCAATTTTAAAGAAAGTTTCATTTTTTTCAACTTATTCAAAAAATGTCTAATTAATAATTGGCCGTAAAATTTGATTTTGGACACCTCATATTTTACCTATGCCTTTTGAAAATTTTAGCAAGCTTGACCTAACTTATAAATTCATAGGGAGGTCAATCGAAGGGCATAGTTGGATAGTATTCATTATTATCTTTCGATCAATCCCCAATTTACCCAAATCAAACGACTGGATCTCAAGATATCTCACATATTAACTACGGTCTTCCGATTTTGAGGTTGTTCGAGAATTTGTGGTTTTACACATTCAAGAAATACATATCACCGTAAAGATCAAACCACAAGTTTTTCAACGCTCTAAGAACCGCATCAATTGGACTTAAGAGAGAAAAGAAAGAAGTATCCCAACATTTTACCCCAACCGCTTGTATAGCTTGTTCACTAGAAGTTATGCATTTTTCCTACATTTTTTCATCATCATAGGTATGTTCTCAAGCATTATCCTTTTGATACAGAAATTTTTCTATAGACAAGCCTTTGCCCATCTCATTTTTGTTATGGTAAGTTGATTCCTCACTTTTCTCATTTGGAATTGGTTTCTCTAAAATCAACAGAAACTCGCAACACTTTTCTCATATCATCTCGAGTTCTCAAAGGCGGTCCAATCAAAATAGGAGGTGGAGAGGGTCAAGTATGTTTTCCAATCTCTCTCCTTTTTATTAAATTAACGTCTTCACATTGTTTAAATAAAATTAGGATATTTTTCGTGCATTGTTATTACTTTCACTATATAAAGAGCCAAATTCCTTTAAAAAACACAAACTTTAACTTGGGTCCTAATTTTGGCCAACCCCAAATTTTTGTCTCATAATAGAACAACTTTCTTCAACTGCTTGTTTCTTGTTGCTCGATATTCTAGGACGAGTTACATCCGTTAACCACGGATAGACATGCTTCGGATCAATATATTCTGGGAGTATAATAGCTTAGTTGAGCATATTTGTTGCATCTGTTGTTCTTTTTCATTAGAAAAAGTTCATGTCCGAAGGTCTAGAAAATAAATGAATAATTTTATTTAGTGGTGACAAATGACTATTGACACAAAATAAAATCTAAATATCTTAAAAGTAAGAGAAGTGAGTATTGCAAGCGAAAAAAATGTATTCTTTACCTAGCAAAATGAAAACATTAACTCATGTATGTCGTGACCTCCCAAGGGGTTTTTCCCTTTTGGGACCTCGAGAATGGTTTAGAGGTATCGCTAAAAAAAGTGAGCGCGAACTCTCCCAAGTCCATACCTTACGTAACATTGGATTTTCATTTTTGATGTTCTTTAAAGCCCAAGTATCTAGGAATCGCAACTAGCTATTATTGAGAGTTGGCTAGAATCAATTCAAGACATGGGAGTGTCATCTCTATTCTTACGCAACCAGAGATTTCTAGGAATGGGGACTTGGTTATGCTAATGTCTATTAGCACCCTTTCGGTACCTAACTAGTTGGTTGTTATCTAAGTGGTCATGCTAGAGTTGATTATCAATTATTTACCTAAATGGTCCCACAACCATTTCTAAGTTGTCATGAAAATGTTTTTGTGAGTTTGCTTTCATTTAAAGTCTAAACTAGAAAGAAATCAACATACAAGCTATTGAAAAATGGTGCGGAAAGTAAACACTCAAGATATTGAAAGCGACTATCTAAGTGCGAGAAAAGAAAACCCGATACAAGTTGAGCAAGGAATACATATGGCCTCGTTATTTAACCTTGAGACATGAGCCATCGGAAGCTTGCTATTTGAAACTAAGGCGAGCCTAAATTTAATGAATTGGTTGAGGTGAAGCATGAGTTAGACTACCCTAATTATTTATCGAAAGTGATGCTAATTCTATTTGGTTTTATTACTCAAATACCTAAATTAATTAGGACCTAAATTCATCAATTAACTAGTCTAAACTAAACTAGACTAAACCTATTACAAAATGGATTAACGATGACCGCGGCCACCTCCTCCATGGGTTGCCATGCCACAACCTCATGGTGGCGGTTTCACCATTCATTCATCCATTCATTCAATCAAGACACGCACTCAAACAACACAACGCATTAGCAACGTCCACTCAAGGAATTAAAGATAGCCTTGGGATTAGCTTTTGATTGCTCATGCATATCGATTATCCCAGTACACCCCCAACCAAGCTATGGGTTCATTGATTAATAGTTAATGGTAATTAGCCTCCACTTGCTTTCACAAAGCGATAGGCCAATTCTAATATCCCCTAATTAAGTTCTAATCATCCCACTAAGCTCCCTACTAGTCATGCATCGAGGTCCTAATCCTACATCTAGAAAGTCACATGCAAGACTTATCTAGGCATGCATTTAGGCCAAATGACCTTGAACAATCAACAATCAATGAGTGAGCCAAAATGGATACAGACTGCATAATTATGTTTTGACTCAATTGATGGCCTCAATAATCTACCCATTGAACGATTCAAGTGTCATTACGAAGCTTGAGATGTTTATTTTAATTCTTATTAAGACCACTTGACTCTCTTGAAATTGACCAGATTCCAACCCGGAACTTTGAAAATATGGGAACTATATCAAATCAAATCAAATCAAACACACGCAAAATTTCACAAACAGTTAGAAAAGCGCGTTCTTTACAATTTTCATGTTTTAAGTTTTTTTCCAAAAAGCCCTCCCTCTTAGACAAAATTGCGAAATTTCCGTAAGGACTTAAGAACAAACTGTTTTGTAAGCCAGCGGGGACCTTGTCTGGTTTTAATTACGTAAAACCCCCTAAAAATTGTTGAAATGACCTCAAACTCTCTAGTTTAGCATTTAGGACCCTAATGAAAAACTTTCCAGTTTTAACTTTTTGCAAAAAAGTTTTCAGAATATGTTGAATTTGCAAACAAAATCAAAGCAAACAAAGGAAAGTTTTTCAAATCAAACGCGAAATTTTTTGCTATCTTTGTGGATGCAAGTTTTTGGATCAAACGCATGTTGATACCTAAATTCTGGCTAATCATTTAGAATTAATTGCATAGAAAATTGAGGATTAATTTTTAATCCCTAAACAAAAATTGCATAACATATAGCTATTAGGAGCATATTTCATATAGTTTGCATATTTATTGAACCGGCGATGGACGGGCATATTTGAGCAACATATCTTTGAGAACTCAGGCGAAAGGGATAGATGTCTCTACCAACTATGTGATCAATGCGAGGACGATTAGAGATAGAGGTCAGCGCAGATATTTGAGGAAACAATGGATCATAATCAGCTTTGGTTAAAAAAAAAAAAGGAGGGATAAAATACAAATTTGAAAGGAGGAAGAGATAAGAATGAAAAGGAAAGAATATCTAGCCTCTTTCCTCAAACGTGGAGCCATCTCCATTCTATATAAGAGCTCAGGCTCGTTGCTCAAAAGGGGGCAATCCTATTCAGAAAATTCAGAGCAATACATGTGAGGGAAAAAAAAAAAAAAGTCACGCTCGGGCAGGTCCTTTCCCAACTAAGATCCTTTAAGCCGCCGGCTGCCTCGATTGTCCCGAGTTCCCTTGCCAACGTTCCCCTCTGCTGCATCCATGGTGAGACGCTATCGAGTCCATGGATGACTGATGAGTTTATTGGCAGATGCTGGAAGATATTCGGACTTAGCGTTCCCATGGTCGCTGACTTTGGAATTTTGTGTGGTTTGTTTGCTCTTGATTTTGTCCAGATTTGATGATGGCAGGAAGCATTGTGGGAGTGGCCGTCTTGCTTGAGCAAGCAAAAGAAAAAAATTGAAAAGGAGATTGGGCGTGCGGTGTGCAAGTTTCCCAGAAGAAAATTTTGTCAGCACTTTCACCGAGAAGTCTTCCATCTGCGGCCATCGAGAAGTCCTTTGCTGTTCGGAGCTCGTTTGCGCTACAAATCGAGATAAAAGGTGCATTTTTTTGGCGTTTTCATAGCTTGGACGTTTGCTGATTTGTTTTGGCAAAACAAGGTAATTTCTTATCCTTTTGGTTATAAAATATGTCATGTTTGAGTTGATCTTGCATATGATTAGTGCTCTCTTTGAATTGACATGTTTTCGTTATTAAAGGATTGAGATATGAATTTTTTTTTGAATTCCAAGTGTTGACAATCAAGAGAAGCAATTTTCGCAATATTGATCAAAAGTTTTGATTTTTGACACAATTTTCAGGAATCAAGATTTTTGAATTGATTGCATTGACCTATATTAGACACAATTTTTTGAATAAATTGAAACCCTAAAATCCAAATTAGGAAAGATACTTTCCTAATAGGCAACGATTTTTTTTTAAAATTGGACAATTCTTCTCGTTGCCATTCGGGAACGATTCTCCGATTTAGTAAAAATCGGGAAAAATAACCAATTCGATCTATTGCCATTCAGGTCTAGTTCTTTATTTTACAAAAGTCGATTTTGGATTTAGAGATTTTTTGTGAAAAATTGAAGAAGCTCTGCTCGTGATTTGCTTTGATTGATATTTTTTGATTGATTGGAGATGGTGATTATCTTGATCATATTTTATCTTGATGTTAATTCCATGATAAAATTCCTAAAAGATTTAGTGAAGATACAGTTTTCTAGAAACCGCATCTAATTAAATTTTTAGGAAGATTTGGTTTCTTAGAAAACCTTATCTCATTAGAATTTAGGATAAAAAAAAAATCAAGATAATGAAATCCTTATGCTTATCTTTAAGTAGCCGAAAAAAAAAAATCTCGCATCATATCTTGCATTATCTTTCGCATACTTCACATATCTCGCATATCTCTCGTCCATATCGTATTTCGAGTATCATCGCATCCTATCCATCATATTTTTCAAAAATCACATACATGCATGTTCCAATTTTTTGCATAAATAGTCATGCATTGTTTTGCATATCCCATGTTGCTTTGCATATCATATGTCATTCATATGCACATTTTGAATATCACCTATATCATACACCATATTTTTTCCGAAAATTGCATAATCATTCATCCTATTTTTTCAAAATATCATGCATTGCATATTATCACTTGTTATGTCATTTTTAGTTGTCATGATATGTTATGCTATGTAGAAACCATGTTTAGTCTTCATTTAAAGTTAATGAATTAAACTTGCATGTTTAGTTTGTTTACTTTTATGATGGCTTGGATACTATCCATGTCATTCATGTTTTTGATTAGAATATGTCACTTGCATGCTTTAATTTTGATTAGTAAATTTTTGCATATAGTGTAACTTGACTCTAAATCTGCATGTTTTGCATTTACATCCCATCATTAGATATTTCTCATGTCATGCATACATTCCTTCTAAACAAGTGAAAACATAAAAAAATCACTCAATTTCTTTGAACTTAAAGTTAAATTCAATCAAGCTTGAGTTGCCAAACCTAGGTTTTCATGGAATTAAGGTACCGAAAGGGCGTTAGTTTTAATTAACTAAGTAATCAAGTCTCCGAACTTTTAATCTCTAGTTCGTAGAAATAAAATAGTTCTCCTGCTATTTTATTTAGGTTTCTAACCAACCTGCCAAAAATGGTTAGTGGCGACTCCAAATGTAAAACTTTTGATAAAACCGAAGTTGCGATTCGGTAGGGCCTGGGAGTGTCCGTATTAGGTTAGTCGAACAATTAACCTAATAATCCATTAACCTAAGTTTTGAAATTTAGGTCACGACAACGCACTCCGACTTTCATGAAACTTACATATGTGAAAAGCTATCAATCTCAACAAACAGCGATATCTTATGAAGATTTTCAAAATTCTTAGCACAAAAAACCATCTTCCCATTGAAGGTTCCGTGGCTGATTCACCCTTTAGGCAAAATTGAGCTGTCTCTGACAATGGCAAACCGTCTTTTTAGCTGGAAACGGGGACTCATTTCATCTTCTCGACTCAGTCACAAGGGTCCTGCTTCACATGATAACTAGAAACGAGTATGATCTGGTCGAGCTAAATACACGGCGTCTCGAGTACCGGAAAAAGGCATAGATTTCAAGACTTGGACATCCTAAATCTTTCGTTGGCAGGATGGAAAGCGAGAGTAATCCTCTCCCCCGTCATCAGGTTTGAGAAAATGATGGGTTTCGCAGAACCGTACCTTGAGACTCATAATCAAAATTGCTCCATGTAATCCTGGTATATCCACGCTGGTCGAAAGTGCAATCGCACAGTAGTGCGCGCCCTTCGATATCATAGAACACCTGTCTGTTTCAATTTTCTGAGAATCTTCTCTCTTTTTGGTCTCGGCACCAACGCACACAGAGGAGCACCATGTATGTTGTTGTGGAAAATTGCACAACTTGCAGTAGAGGGAGCGGTACTTGTAATGGTTCCCTCTCGTAGGAGCATTTGAATTAGTCGGGGCTGGGTCGACCCATCGTGGGCGGCCTGTCTCAATTCAAAAGCCCAACAAACAAAACTCCTCAGGTGATTTCAGGAGACATGGTTGAATGTATGAATTTGAGGTTTTTTGAAGGACACCCGCCGGTTTCCGAGTATTTCTCTTAGTCCCCCAAAGAAAGTTAAAGTTTTATTAGGCCTCTTCTAATCACAAAACTCTAGGAAATGTGCTTTGCTACTTTCCCGTGCAGAGCAGTTGCAACTTTCAGTTCTTTACACCTCTCCAGTGGGATCACTACGCTGATTTGCTTAAGCTTTTAGGGCTAAAGATCTTAGCTAGGAGAAAGAGTAAGAAACTCTCAAAAAAGGGTTGTACTCACTCTCTACCGTAACCGTTTACTCGCTCTCCTCTTCTTCCCTCCCTACCGAAAAGCTCAAAAGCCCACCTCAGACTTCTATGCTATAGTCACAGCCACTGGCTTCAAATTCAAGAATAGGTACCCTTGACCATGTTATTTCCCATATTTGTTGGGTCTTTGGAGACCTTAAAATTTCCAATCTCAATCTTAGGAGTTGTCCATGTTCTTTGTCTCCTAAGCATATCCTAGTACAGCGTTCCTTCATTCACGCTCGACAGCCTCCAGAAAAGAACTTAAACTGAACAGTTAGCACCCACGTCACCACTATTGACAAAGAACTCCAGAAACCATATCCAGAACTAGGTACAAAGGCTAACACACAAGAATATAACATCCTCTCGGAAATACACATTAAAACTATCAAAAGCAAACCCAAATTCACAAATGCAATCAAAACATGAACAAAAGCTAGCTGTCAGTATCCTGCAGTCCAATGAAGTCTTAAAACAGAAAACACCTCAACTCAACCTGATAGCAACTGAAAGGTATTATTCCTTCATGGTGGAGAAAGGTCCCTTAATGAATTGTCTCAAGCTAAAAATGTTCAAACTGAACGACTTAGTTCAATAGAGTAGAAAGCAAACATTAAGTTCAAGCATCCTCGAGCACTGCTTTCTACCTCAAGATTCTTCTTCAGGTAGTTTGCTAATGTTGCTCAGCTGATGCAACTTGGTCCTTTGCGTTGTCTTGCAGAAGCGCCAGGGTGGCAACTGAATGTGATGCTGGGAGAACAATAAAAATCCGTAAGATATAACTTGTTATTTAATACTACTAGTGCCAAATAACAAAGGAATGAACATTCTGCTTTTACATTTTCTTTGGCCGATTTCACTAACCCACCTATCCTATGACAAGTTGATTTTGATGGAACATAATTGACAACAGTTTGAAACAATATGATTTATGTGCTTTTGCATTCGATCAGACAACATAACAGGCATTTTTTGGACCGTCGCAAAACAAAATGACTTGCTAAAAGCATCTGACCGATCAATCTGGCAATGATATGCAAATTAAAGCGACAACTTAAAGTGCGACATTTTAATCAAGGGAAGAGGAGTCAGAGATTAGAATAACCTTTCCATTGGTGAATGTGTAGCCGACTAACAGCGGAACCAGCAAATATAGGAATCGCACAAAAAAGCATGTCCTCCGGTGTGTCCCTCAGCTCATGAAAAACTTCGTAGATGGTCTTGCCATTCTCCAAGTAGATGCAAGTATTTGGATTCCTCGTTCTACCTCCAGCATGGAGCTCAAATTTGTAGGGACTAATGTACTGTACCGTTCAACATAAAAGACGAGTTACTTTACACAGCTTTGATTCATTCAGTCCTATTCTATTTTTCTCTTTGAAATCTCTCCACGACCAAAGAGATAAAAGAAAAAAAAAAATCGAAATACAATCAGTTGCTTACTTCAGAGTTGTTGCATTCACTGCAGCTGCAAAGGATCTTCTTCCCTTTTATAACACCGTGAAGCATTATCTGTGGAACTCCATACGTCAAGTGTCGAATAAAGAACCATAAAAATTAAGAAGAAATAAATCTTTAAAAAGACTAAAAAAAAAAAAAAAACGATATGAGAAAGAACTTACATTATGCCTCCTCAAAATGTACTTCACTGGAGCACCATCAAATATTCCAGTCGATAATAGACTAGGGACGGATAACAGGTATGCGTTAGGGTGAGGCTCACCAGTTGGCTTCTCTCTTTTGAAAGCTTTATGTTCTTTTGCATTGCATGCCGGATTCAAATTTCTCTCTAGAGAAAAATGAGCATTTGGCTCAACTGTGCGCACTTGACTAGTTGCCCCCAAAGATTGAGCAAAGTGCTGATTTTCTACCATTGCATCATCATTGGCAGTGACTTTAACTCCTCCAAAAACAACGGTGTTTCCTTTGTACTTATCGTTGCAACCTAAGGTTTGATGTGCATTGCATCCACCATTATGAATCACATACACCGGTATATTATTCCGATGAGCATTCAGCTCAATATTGTTCGTCTGGCTAGTTGCTCCTGACAAATGAGCATATTTTGGATAGTCTACAATCGCCCTGTTATAAGCAATGGCCATGCCAAATGCATGTTTAGGTTCTTCATCAGCTTTGTTAGAAACAATGTTCTCCTCGTAGTTGCGACCTAAGGTGAGACGCATGTCCAATCGTTCATTGTGAATCACATCCATCGGTGTGTTACTCCCATCCTTAATCTGAGGTGGATGACCCAAAGACAAGAAGTTGCCATAGTACTTGTTATAGCTAGCAGTCCTCAACAATCTTCCGTCATTGGCCTTTCTCAAAAAGTTGCCTATCAGTGCAGAATCATGAACGTGATTGACTTTTGCCTTTAGCATTTCGTGAAGATGGTGAGAATGCGTTGAGTCATCACCTTGATGTGCGTTCTTGAAATCCTCCCTTCCCGCACTCATACCACTGGCACCAAGTGACGAATTAGCCATGCAGAGAAATTGCGGGGGCCTTGATACAAGTTCACCTCGAACTTGGCCTGGAATTAACGGATAATTAGAGGCTTTGTCTAATGGATAAACACTCCTATGCATAAAATCTGGCCTGTCGATAGTAGCTTCAACTGCTTGTTTCTTGTTACTCGATATTCCCGAAAGAGTTACATCCGTTAACCACGGGTAGACACGCTTCGGATCATATACTCTGGGATTATAGTAGCTCAGTCCAGCATATTTGTTGCATCCGTTGTCCTTTGTCATTGGAATAAGTTCCCGCTCGAAAGTCTAGAAAATAAATGAATGATTATATATTTAGTGTGGACAGATGGCTAATTGACACAAATAGAATCTAAGTATCTTAAAAGCAAGAGGAGTGAGTACCGCAAGCGGAAAAAAATACACTTTACCTAGCCGAATAAAAACATTAACTCATGCATAGGATGTAAATTGCTGCATTGACATAAGGCCCTCGTGATAGTGTAAGGGCAACTATAGCAATTTCACAGAACAAAGTGTCACTTATGGTAGTATAATCAAAGTAGCCGGACTATCCACATGAACAAAAATACATATAGTCTTTGATAGTTTAAATTTATATGGACCACAACAGCAAAAGACCAACAACATTAATTACAATTACTGATAGAATTGATAGAAATGTGGATCATAGATGGTCTTCTTTTTACAGTTCCAACTTCGTTCGATCTACCGTTTCCTATCCTCAAGTCAGGTGATGACATAACCCTAGTAAGCTAAACTTCTAGTTATTTTTCGATAAACTGACAACATTAATTACAATTATGGATAAAATTGCTCAGAGACGAGGCGCGTGTCATGCAATGCAACGACGTCATAGTAAGCCTAAAGTATTCCATTTCAGCAGATATATTTCACATAATTAGATTAACTGCATATCATGAGCCTATTGCTTCAAAATCTTGGTTAAGTATACATAGCCACGATAAAATAGTTGATCTGGAAGGGAATCAATATCATGGATCCTTTGATCTACAAGGAAAACTCTCAACGCCAAAAATTCATAACAGCAAAATAACAGTGTTCGAGAGTAAAATCACATGCGAAAAACTTTACTGAGATTTCAAAGATCACTACCATTTTTCTTGCCAGGAAGTCTTGCGAATAGAAGCGAGGTCACGTTTTGTCACCTCAAGCACGAAGTATACTGCGTCAACCATCGAAAAATTTAAAGTTTACTGTCATTTATGGAATTTCATTTAGAACTTGTAGATCTACTTTACGAAAAAGAACAAAGATTAAAACCTTGATCAGACGAATAAGTAACGACTGATTTATGGAGAGAGACATGTTGTAGCGACGTAGAAAGACCAAGGCCAAAGACGATGGTAAGGAATTTCAAAGCTTTTAGTGGTTCGGTCTCCATAGATGCACGCACATTGGCGCACACATGTACAAGTTGGCATACTCCAGATATTTCACATCTTTTCCAAAGGAAAAAAGGGAAGAAAAAGGCAGACATATTCTATAAAAATGACATAGTCCATAGAGTGAAGTACCTTGGTCGGAAATTGATCAGGGTTGTCGCCGGCGGGACTCTTTTTTCCTTGACAGAGAGAGATTAGGGCTGAGTACTCTTGTGACGAGGAAAATGTATGTGAAAGAAAGGTTAAAGGTACGGCCCTTTTAAATTACTAATGGCAAGGTCTAAGAGTTGTTGCATTACCATATATGCAATTTCCATTGGCAAACTATATGGCTTGGTAATACGTGCCTAATTATGTGGGCCCACTCTCTTCATTTCTGGAGCCAAATTATGTACCAAATGCGCACTAGCTGAGCTACGCCTCGTACGATGTCGAGCTGGTATTATTGAATTATTGGCAGAGTAAATTTCAGAACAAATCATGACTATGAATTGTACAATTTTTTTAACAACACAACTGAAGAACAATTGAATAAATTACAATTAGCATTGTATGAAGGAGAACATATGATATGATGGGTCAACATATTTTTTTGAGTTTTCGCGTGAATATCATTATTTTTTTAATATGACTCGTTATAGAAATTTCTAGAATGAGTTTCAGTAATAAGTTTCTTTCAAAGAAATTGTTTATGCAGAATTTTTTTCAAGCTATGATCAGCATAAATGGACATATTTGTCGTACATTAAATTCTTCAAAAATAATTATTGCAGGGGATTATTGGCTTTTTGGATAAGCCCAAACTAGATTGCCTTCCAAATATGGCAGAAAACAAAATGAGGGGGTATGGATGGTATGCTTACGTGCCTTAATTCCTCGTGTATTTATGTGGGTAATTATCGAGTCAAATTGAATTAGGGGTGCTACGATTTCTTTCCCTCGAAGACGAGAGAGCACTTCTTTGGAGAACTTCAGAAAACCTGGTCCCAAACAATTAATCCATGAGAAGCTTATATAGAAGTTGGAGTGATTTTCCTATTAAAAAAAATTAAAAAAATTTATAGATGAAATTCTGCATTAAATTTGAATGACTTGGAATTATGTATTAATAACATAATTGCTAACTATTAAATCATTGCAACGATCAGTGCAGGGACATTGCTCTCTTGCCGTAATTACAAGTTGTAAAAACAAATAGATTGATTGTCTAAGTACTTTTTAAAAGTAAAAAAAATATAAATATAAGATAATTTAGCAGGAAAAGCCAGATGCTTATTAGATTCGATGTAGCAGTTCAACATTAAAGTTCATGAAGATTGCCTAGTATCCTTTACCCGTTTAGCATGAATCAAGAGCCACTAATTAAGCACGTGTGCTGAAGATTGAACATTATGGTTTTTCGTACAAGAAAATCCATTGTAGATAAATTTTGAACACATTAGATACCACATTGATATCGATGATCAAATAAAACACATGTCAAAATCCGGATGGGAGATCCAAATGTAAAACATTTTGCACTAAGGAATTAAAGTTCCTAATCCACACACACATAAACTGGTGCCTTAACTACTAAAGTAACCCATATGACCAATTCTTCAAAAGCAAATCAAAGAAAGTTTCATTTATTTCAACTTCTTCAATAAACATCGAATTAATCATTGACTTTGATATTTGATTTTTGACACCTCATATTTACCTAAGCCTTTTGAAAATTTGAGCAAGTTTGACTAAAATATCATAGGAAGGTCAACCGAAGGGCATAGTTGGATAGTATTCATTAATATCTATCCATCAATCCCAAATTTACCTGAATCGGACAACTAGATCTCAAGATATTGCACATTTTAAGCATATCACCATAAATTTTACACATTCAAGTAATACATATCACCATAAATATCAAACCACAAGTTTTTCAATGCTCTAAGAACCGCATTGATCGGACTTCAGAGAGAAAACAAAAGAAATATTGCAACATTTTACCACAATCGCTTGTATAGCTTGTTCACTAGAAATCTGCGATTTCTACACTTTTCGATGATTGAATCACATTTTCAGAAAAGATTGGGTCACGAGCCATTCATGGATGCAAAATTTTGTTAATCTGACGTTGGATGGAAAAGATATACGATGTCAAGTGTGGGACCAACAAGTGCCCCCCCCCCCCCCCCC
>BCNH02000010.1:11096209-11116538 GCA_001662345.2 Metrosideros polymorpha var. glaberrima | reverse complement strand
AAATTATTCACAATAGTTTATTAGTATAAATTCTTAAAATTTTTATAAGAAACAAATTTTCTTAAATTGGATTAAATATGAAAGTATTTTAACAATAAGGGTCGGGTCGGATATGGATATGGGTCGCTAAATTTGTATTATATGAAAATGGGTCAAAACGAATTAAATGGGTCAATATGGATCGGACCAATTTTAACCCAACCCACCGTTTGACAGCTCTAAGAATGGGTAATAAATTTTTTTTAAAACGTTGAATGTGCTCAATGTTAAGTAATAAAATCTCAGATAAAAATAAAAGTCGTTCCAAATACACTTTATTCATCGTACTGAAAGATTAGCCATAATTACTTATTATTAAATCATTCTATATATTCGTGCACACCCTTTAGAGGATTGTGCATATCCTTGCAGGGTCATTGCTCTCTTGCCGTTGTTACGAGTTGTGAAAACAAACACATCGATTATCTAACTGTTAAGCAAGTAGATTGACTAAATTTGGTAATTTTCCCTTATGTCTTACTAATGAAGAGTCTGGTCCGCCAGGAGAGAAGAATCTGGAAATGAGCGGTGCATCGGAAGGGTATGAAATTCAATTTAACGAACAAAACTTTTCCTATTAGGTGTTAGACGAGGACGGGAGGAGCTTCTGCTGGAAAAACAAGGAGGTAAACAGCATTCTTCTTTTAATCACAAGGTTGCTCCGAACGATGTAAATGCAAGGACTGTAATTAAATGTGGAAAATGATAGAGCAAACATAACAAAACCTCTCATGATCTTAACAAAGTACAAGAAACATCTCAACCATACTCCGACAATAAAATTGTAAGACACAAACAACACTTTTTTTGTTGCAATGTAACCCACCCCGACTTCTCTCTATCATGCCTGACAAAAAAGACAGATTATTTTTTGCATTTCGCCTAATTAAACTAGATTAATGAAAAAGCCCTAGAAATCAGCTGTCGGAAGAGGCTCATGCGTGTTGCCTCCGATGAAAATGTTGTCGTACACAAGAGCCGCGATACTAGCGCCGATGAGCGGGCCGAGCCAATATACCCAGTGGTTGGTCCAGGACCAGCTTACGACAGCTGGGCCGAAGGAGACGGCCGGGTTCATGGATGCGCCATCGAATGCGCCGCCGGCCAAGATGTTGGCGCCGACTATGAAGCCGATCGCAATGGGCGCGACGATCCCCACGTTACCCTTCTTCGGATCCACCGCGGTTGCATACACGGTGTACACCAGGCCGAAGGTCATCACAATCTCGAAAACCAGCCCGTTCCATATGGAAACGTCGGATGAGAGTGAGAATGCTGATGTTTCCTGCACTCAAATAATCAACAAATAACTAAATAATAGGTATATAATTTATAAGATTCAATTGTTTAAAAATCTTTAGGTTTGACGAAACTGTGATCTACAAGTAATAGCATAGTTGACATATTATTCTCTTTCGAACTTAGTATTCAGCTTTTAAATGACGATATACTCATGTTTTCAATATAAAGAAAAATAAATAGAAAATTAGAAATGGTAGTTATGAATTCTTTATGGTTAAGGCATCAACCCATTTGAAATTCTTGTCTTTTTTCTTGGAAATTAATAATTTCTTGTTGGCTTCTGAAGTATTTCTATATCGTATTTTGTAAGACACGTATTGCACGAGTGATTTTCGGAGAGTTTGACTGGGACTTACCATTCCGCCAGTAGCGAACTTCAAGAGCAAGCAGGCCACAACCGACCCGAGCAATTGCGCGATCCAATACAAGATGCCCCTCATTAAGGTTATGTTCCCACCTAGGAACGCCCCGAAGGTCACGGCCGGGTTCACGTGGCCGCCCGATATGTTCGCGCCCACTGAGACCGCCACGAACAGCCCGAATGCATGAGCTAGCGCCGCCGCCACTAGACCCGCCGGCGTAGTCGATCCGTTGTCCGTGAGTTTGTCTGATGAAATGACCAGAACATGCAACTTATAAACACACTAAAGCAGATTGGTCGCAGAAATATCTACGTACTCAAGCGCTCGACTTGACATTGTGTATTCATAGCGCAGGGCGTTTTACAATGCAAATTAAAAGGACTGTCTCGCAGCCATGAGAATAAATCCGGCTAGATATTTGGTCTTCGTAAGAAATGATACTAAAATGAATGCGGCGACTTACTGAAAGCCATCCCGGATCCTTCGCCGGCGAAAACAAAGATGAGCATGGAGAAGAACTCGGCGAGCGCTGCCTTGAGCGCATCGGGGTGGCTCGCCTCTACCGGTGTCCCGATCGCGATTCTATAAATTGCCATTTTTTTTTCTTTTCTCGAGCTGCTTAACTCTCTCTCGCTTCTCGCTCTCTTAAAAGCCTGAAGTTTTCTCTCAGCTCCACACTTGGGGGTGAGCGTATGTGCTCACTCTCTCCCTTTATATATCACCTACATTAACGGCAGTGGAACCGGTATGGCCAGTAGCCGGTAAAATAGAAACTCGCGCGCACGAGGCTAATGACCGCGCCGAATTCTTTTTGGCTTTCTCGTTTCTCTGTGGAGAGGCCGCACGTCGGTGACTTTACAGCTAATGACCGCGACGTTCTCACTGGCCCCGGCGCTGCCACGTGTGCGGCCGCGATGGAACGGGAGTGATATGCGGCGAGATCGACGGCCGACCTATGACGTGGCGGGACCCGCTCGATGATTTGGGCAGGCGTTGCGATGGTCGGCGAATCATTCGATTCTTGAACCGCCCCCACCTCCCTTGAATTTTTCAAAATTGGAAGCGAGTGGAAGGAGCGAGAGCTTGGGGATCGTTTCTCATCACGTTTCTGTGGGGACCACCCGGATTTGCGCATCACCAGCCGTCGACATCATCACGCGCCGTCCAAAAGGTGGACCCCACTTGGCGGGATAATAGACGAACGTGATGGAAAGGGAGTTCGGCTTCTTTCTTGTGGAGGAGTATTGAATTTCATGTAAATTTTTTTATTTTCTCCACCAGAAGAATTACGTGAAGTTCAATTGGGGGAGTCATGCGCATTTGAGTCTCTCTATTAGCGTGGAAGAAATCGTAGAGGCATTTGCTACATGCACGAGGGGGAGTGTAAGCGTAAGCTTAAATGGAAGAATTGATTCGGATTCCTTAAAAGTCATGAAGTAACCTTGAACAATGATCGAACCCAAAGAAACCCTAGCATACTTCCCTCCCCTCGCTCGCACAGCGGCCTCAACCACAGAGGGTCGCGACCCATAGGAGCAATGGCAACCCAAAATTTGGGCGGTCATGACCGCGACGCCCTATGGTAGCTCCATCCTTGGTGACCCTAGAAGGAAAGGGGATAAAATGGTAAGAAAAGAAAATGAGACAAAAGAAAACAAGAAAAAGTAAATTTGGATCATCCAATGTCCCTAATGGTGGGTTTGTAAACCAAAATATGGGACAAATTACTCGATCAATTCTAAACTTATTGTACAAATTTTCTAAGTCAGTTTTAAGTTTTAACGTGGCTATCTAGTCATCATTGCCCTTCCTACATGGTGCATCATCATATCAGCAATGTCCAGTGAAAATTGGTCATAATAGCTATATTAAAATTTCGCGCAAATATTTAGAACTAAGGCCCCATTTGGTTCAGCATTTGGGGAATGCACTTGAGAAAATGCAAATACCTTTAGCCTTAAGACGTTTGGGCAAATGCAAAAACTGTTTGGTTGAGTATATTTTAAAAACACATTAAAAAGCTACTTTGATGTAAATGTTGTTTTGTAAAAACTAACATTTGTAAAAAAATTTGCTTGTTTTTTCCTCATATGAACTTAGTTGAAAAAAAAAAAAAAACTCAGCTACCGTAGACCAAAATGGCCGCCAGTTGACGTTTGCCTAAGGTCGCGCGACCCAGGCAACTATCGTTTGGGTCGCGACCCCCAAGCGACCTCAAGCATCATCGTCTGGGTCGTGCGACCCCAGGTGACGGTCGCCTAAGGTCGTGCCTGGGTTTGTGCGACCCAGGCGACCTCGCCTGAGGTTGCGCGACCCTGGTGGCCAGCCTCCGGCGACCCTCAGGCGGTGGTCGTCAGCCTCCATCCAGCACACCGAGGTGAAGATGAACAGTGCAAGTTGCATTTCAGAAATGCAACTTACCAAAGTACTTTCGGACCTGCTTTGGGTTAAGGGACCTTAGAGAGCTTTCAAGATGCAATTGCATTTTCCCAAAGTGCGCCAAAAAATGTTGTCAAATGGGATTGCATTTGCCCAAGTGGCTTTACGGCCCGAAAGCCCCTTCTAAATGCTGAACCAAATAGAGCCTAAATCAGTGACATTAGAAAATTTAGGATCGAATTAGCATTTATATGATAGGTTTATTAGGACTGATCCGACAATTTTCTCCCTAAATTGAGGAAGTGAATTTATTCCTTAACTCTAAAGGATCTCAATTCTTCCACAATATGTTTGAGTTTTACTCTCACCTTATGAGTTAATAATCACCTACTATTCAATATGAAAAGGACTATGAAAGTACTTAGACTGCATTTGGTCGTTTGAATTTGGATTGGGATAATGATAGGATAAGATGAGATTCGAATCCTTCAAATACCCTCTAGATAGTAAAAAATTCCATCATATGTTTGGTGCAATTTATGATAAGATTGAAAATCTTTAAAAATTCTCCATCGTGTTTAGCTGCTTCAGGTATAGTTACACGTGGTTGAGCCAAAGATAAAGTCGCAAACAAGATTTATGAAATGTAAAAAGTTGGTTTTTTTTCCACCACAGCCATTTCAGCATATGCTATAAGGGCGTGAGAACCGTTTCCTACATTGATGACGAAGGACAAAATAAAGATTGTCAATGTAAATTACGAAACATAACAATCTCATCGCTCCTGAATCAATTCATGACCGATTGTGGATGACTAATTCTCTTACTCTTCCAGAGACCTCCTTTGCCTTCTCCCAGACAACCACAAATTGATGCATCCAGCAGGCGAAACCTAATTGAGAAATAAATGACCGAGGATGGTATAAACGGTAACGAGTAAATGGACCTGGAGATAAGCGAGAGAACAGATCGTCGGAGGCCATGAGGTCGAAGCCATAAGGGACAAGGAGGGGATTGACAGTGAAGATGGAGAGGTCGTAAGGACAGTCTTGATGGGCTCGAGTATTGGGGTGTAATTTATACTTCCTATCGACAGGATGGCACAAGGGTCCCGCTCCCGGTGAACGGATGGGTGTCGGGGGGCCGCTTTGGCGGGGGTTGAGGAGTGATAGCGCCGGTGTAGGGGTTGTGTGTGATGTTGACAGAGCTGAAATTATTAAGTTATTTTCCGAAAAAAGAATTACCCAATCCATGATTATCCCATCGAATTTATCCAGTCCAGAAGACTGTCACCAAAAATCTGATAGGATAATTTAGTATCATATCTAGTCACAAATTCAAATTACCAAATGCAGCCTTATTGTCGGCGGAACAAAAGTTTATCACAAATAGCCTTCTGCATCATTTGTTTGTCATTGGTGGGGACGTAATATATGGAAATCAACCCAAATCTGCTGCTCCGGAAACTCGTTTGGCTCCTTGTGAAGGGAAACCGACGCGTAGATCCCATTCTTCATTTGGAAACACGTCCCGAATATTGAGTAGCTATCCTCAAACTAGATAGAATACTTTAGAAGATCAATCAATCATATGACCAATCTTCTTTTGCAAAAAAAGTTACAAATAGGCCAGGTAAAATATTTATGCATGCGAGAAGTAGAATTAATCATAGTTGAGAATTAACACGAGATCAATCTTCTCGCGTACAAGATTAAACATTATTTCATGAGATGTAATAGTCGACATCTGTGAAAGTTATGTTTAGTACGGCTTTTTTCACACCTCCTATAATTGTGAAATGGGGTGCTTCAACTTTTTGAAGTTTTTGGTAAAAATCTCACCGCTGCAGCATCCTCGCAACTGGAGTACTTTCGCAACGGCGGCTTCTACAAAGTTGCCACTAGTAGTTTTTGAGGTGTTCTATACCTTTCAATGATTTTAATGATTATTTTAGTAGGAGAAGTATCGTACGAGAACCCTAATTTTTCGTTAAAACTTAATAGTGATGAAAACATGAACAAGAACTATTCTAATGATACTGATAATAATTATGGTTATTATTGCTATATATTTCAAATTTTCATTGATATTTTCCCTGGAAGGAAAGATATAGCAATCTAGAAATTCGAAGGGAAAAAGCCACAAAAAAACCCTAAACTATACCTATTGCGACACATTTACCTCAAATTTTTTTTGTGACATTAAAAACTTCAAACTTGTATGTATGTAACACATTTACCCTAAACTTTTACAGTGTGACACATTTACGCCAAACTTCTTCTTATAACACTAAAAACCCCAAGCTTGTATCCGTGTGACACATTTACCCCAAAAAAATTAATGTCACAAATTTTTTTTTTGGGTTTTTAGTGTCACAATAATAAAATTTGGGATTTTTGGTGTCACAATAATAAAGTTTTGGATAAATGTGTCACATAGGTATAATTTTGTGGTTTTTTGTGGCTTTTACCCAAATTTGAAATAATAACTAATAAAATTACATTGTTAATTTTATAATAGCAATAATAGTAAAAATAAAAACATAATAATAAGAATAGCAACATCATCATCATCATTATACGATGAAAAGCAGAAGTTCTAACAGTACAAATATTGGTAACAACTCTACCATAATGTCATATCTTTTTCATCATTTTGATAATCACAACAATGTTATCTATAGCTTTTACCAAACGCATTAATCATTCGTGAAAATAGTACCCTTAAAAGACTTGTCGCCAAACAGATGCACTTCGACGTAGCACAGCCACAACAAGCTACGGCCGTACCAAACAGACCCTAAAGCTTCGATTTTGGGGTCTACTTATATTCTTGTCCCACATGTCATGCTATACAATTAAGAGGAGAGGAACAAGCGTGTAATGGATTCATTTGTCTTTATGCCGACAGACTTCTTTTCAATGAATTCTGTTTATTGGACCGACCATTTTCGGATTGCTCTAGGTGAAGAAAAGGAATTGTCTCCCTCGTGCTCGACGACACCTTTTTGTCATGGTTGAGTTTTGTCCTCAAGCAAATCTTCATCATCGCATTAGAGCCAGAGAAAATGATGTCTATGTTCTCATTCGAGAATTTAGAATCTTCAAGATGACCATCTAGGTATCGTTTCCAACTCTCGATCTCAAAATTTAGAGCAAATTATTTGTCTGGTGATTGATGAAATACAGTTCTTATTTTCCTCCGATCACCCGCGTTGAAATTTAATTAATCTTGTATATGAGTAATGTTCGCAACTTGCAACGCACCATCAAAAAAGGTGGTTGGACAGAGTTTCATTCAACAAATTTCGGAGGACTCAAAGACAAATAAACAACATTAGGAAAAGAACAATTGATTTTTTATTCTCATGTGGATATTGCCATAAGTACACACTGTATATTAGATAATGTGAGGATATAAATTGCATCATATTCGACTGTAGTTGATAATGCAAAATTGCTAAGTAATTGAGGTGTTTATGGACCATATTCAAGAAAAATTAAGGCAATTGGTATTAAATGAGATCTTCTTAAATGCAAATGCCAGGTTTAAGCTAAAAGACAAAGGGCAAAGTCACCCCAACAAAAATCTTACAAAGTTAGTTGAAAACACGTATGAAGATATTAATGAGGAAAACATTGTTTATTCTACAAGTAAAAGCTCAAGATTTTCTTTTTTATCCAAAGATGTTCATGGATAATATCATTGTGCCTAAGATCTACACTAAAAAGCTTAAATCAAGAGTTGAATAATCTATAGAAGGTGTACTTTTTTTTGGAAATTTAATATCATGGATAATATCGTTGTGCCTAAGATCTACATGAAAAAACATTAAAGTATTATTAAAAATTGTCCACGTCAACGCAGGCCTGCCAAATAGACTGAATTGACACAAATGCAAAAGGTTAAGGACTCAATTTGCAAAAAAAAAATGTTTAAGATTGAATTGAGCACTTATAGAGTACAATCTCATCTCCACTCTCCCCCTCCTTTGCCTCAATGAGTTGGTCAAATAACCTTCATGTGTTTAGAATCTCTTGCTTGAAATGATAATCTACATATCAGAAGTAGCCAGTTTATCAATTATGACCTACTTTTCCTTACGGACGTAATTATCTTCACTTGATAAATTTAAGAGCACATAAATGACTTGAAAGACACCAAACGAACCAAAGTTTCTCTAGTGCAATTAAAATTATTGAACTTTGCATGAACTGAATGTGAATTATTGAATTGAATAAGTTTTAAGAAAAATATTCAACTATGAATAAAATAAATGATACAGTTTATTTGAATAATACATATTTACATTTTTTTTTAATCAACTTATTCTAAATTTAGCATATCTCGTTCAAGACAGATGTGTCAAAAAACAGAAATGAAAATAGTTTTATTGAAACTCCACTTTATTCAAAATTGAGTTACAAAAAGTTAAGATTGATACAATTTTGTCAAAATGATATAATTTCTTCAATTCCAAATATCTTTTACTAAGAATGACAAAATGATAGCGTTCATCTAATTCACCAAAAATTACAATTAATCTAAAGCAACATATTTACTTTTTTTATTATCTTAAACCATTTAAAAAATTCATTTAAAAGAAAATGAAAATGAAAATAGTTTTATCTAAAATCCACTTAATTTGAAATCAAATTATAAAATACATATAAGTGATAAGCCCACAAGCTTCAATTTACTTTAAAATTTTAGATAATGGATAAAAAGATATGATCTCGGGTTTCAACTTGGCCATTATAATGATCATACAGAAATGTCATTTAAAAATGATAACGCCTGAGTAAGCAAATTCACACACTCATTATAAAAAAACATAATTGAACTTTACATAAGCTAATAATATACGAACTCTTCCTTTCTAAATTTTCTATTATACGGCTATCATACTAATCAACATTTTCAGTTTTTTTAGGCCACATCTTGTATGTCCAATCCGACAAATGTTTTTATTGGTATTTTCTACGCCCGATGTAACAACCCAATTAAAATACATATAAAAATACTGACACTAATAATATAAAGAAAAATAGACTCTTGTAAGAATATGTTTACCTACGCGGGCCATGTCACTATTTTGAATTTATTAAAGATGCTCCTTATTTCGGGAATAATAGCAAAATTATCCAATAAAAAGCATTAGGCCACGAAAACGTAGAAAGCGCCCTAGCCGCGATATATTACGAAAAGCTGAAGTGAGTCTATGAGCTTTTCAGTCCCATATTGGTTGACAAAGGTGAACACTCATGTTCGAATTGAGAAATATGATGAAGTCCTCTGTATCTTTCGAAAAAGTTACCTAGTTTTTCTTTGTTCTGATAGAACGAGCAACATGACTTCACCCAATTGTATATTTAAGTAATGTACTTGAAAACAAACTTCCATTTAATTTAGGACTCCGGTAAAACATCTGAAACTGCGGGTCTTTCTTATTGATTAAGCATAGGTTTACATTTTATTTTGATTTTCATACTCTGTGGCACAGGTTTATAAATGCACATTCACTCACAAGGTTAGGAATAATTATATTTTCCCACCTAATAGTTTAAACTAATTTCGGGAAATAACAATTTGTTTAGTATGGTACCGAAGCATAAAACAGTTATGCGAATCCCAAGACTATTGCGACCTTCCCAGAGGTGAACCACCAAGGGAAGGCTAATGGATTACCAAACTGGAACGATGTCTCATGAGGCAATCGTTCGTGTTTAGCACGGACTCATGAAATTAACACTCAATAACCCCAGCAATAAATGGATTGCAGGAAACTTAAAGAACTCGGATGCGCTAGATAAAGCAAAGCATATTACCACTCATCATCACGAAATTTCTGCAAACTATTATTCTAGAAAATATGCAGATAAAATGCATGAATGTTATGCATGATTGTGCATGATGAAATGTTATGGAATCATTTCTAAACGCTCCCTATTAATTCTAGATATCTACTAAATGCCGTGCGATATAGATTTTATAAATAAGGGTTAACCTAATTAATGCAATCTACATGTCACTCTCTAACGCGTCTTTATTCTTTTTCTTTATTAGTTAACAATAAGAAAAATGCCCCTAAAGTTTGTGCATGCATTTTCTATTGCAGATGCATTTTCTTACGCAATTAAAAGTTAACTATACGTGAAGCCAAAGTTTAGGTATCAACAGACACTTCCACTCAATTTTCTTCAACATGGTATCTTTGATGTTCTATCGGTTTTCCCTTTCCCCAGTGATCGTCTTGAGTTAGGTTCACATACCTTTTTTCATGTGTAAGGAACCAGCTCACACGTGAGAGGCAGTGTTAAGTAATACGTCATATATATATATATATATATATGCATTATTCGCCCTTCCTAGCACTCTAAACATTTTGCCAAAAACAGTTTTAAGAACCGACAATCATATTGATTCCAAACATTGCACAATCAACCCGTGTTCGGACAAACCCTTCGTGCGGTTGAAGAAAGAACTCTCCGTGCGATCCTTTCTCGGGCGGCTTCAAGATTCACTCCTCCCTCCTATATAAAGAAAGATATCCACCGTCCAGCCAACAAGTTAATTCTTTCCATCTTTGGTACCGCAATCTTGGACAATTTTTCTCCAACAGGAAAGAAATCGTTAAGTGAATTAGTGCGGCCGTCAAGAAAAGAAATTTTAATCCAAATAAGAAAGTGATTCATTGGGATTTTTTTTTTTACTTTTCCAATATACTTGTTTAAGAAATCGATCTACATCTTCCAATCGAGTCGGATCTTGAACATATGCTCAACTGGGATCGTGGGTTTCTCTATATAAAGGTCAACTTAGGTTAAATAGTTGTCGCCCAAAAACATCCCGAGGATCCTCCTCTTCGTATGCATGCTTTAGCCCAAGCAACAACCAGACACCCTAAGATGTCTTCATCTCATTATAGCCTTTTGATCATTCTGATACTTTTCTCAGCTTGTGTTGCTACCGGAAAGAGCTTAAATGGTTACTATATTCCGAGGCTGAGCGTACTCCGCCGAACATTTATTCAAGATCCTACACAGGAGGTTCGCGCTTCCGTCTCGCCAAAGGACTTCCAGACTTTCTTTTACAACCAAACCCTCGATCATTTCAATTACAGGCCTGACAGTTACACTGCTTTCAAACAAAAGTACGTGATCAATTCTAAATACTGGGGTGGCGCGAATGCAAGCGCCCCGATCTTTGTTTATCTCGGTCCAGAAGGACCCATCGGCAACGGAGGTCCCGGGTTCCTCACGGATAATGCGGCTCCGTTTAGAGCGCTTTTGGTCTATATAGAGGTAATAAAATTGCCCCATATTATTTGCCTGGTTGTACGTTCTTTTTCCCTTATGTTTGGCGTGCATATGTATATACTCATGCAATTTACTAAGGTAAGGTTGAAATCTTGCAGCACCGGTTTTATGGTGAATCAATCCCGTATGGTTTGACACTCGACAAAGCACTAAGTGATCCTAACATTCGCGGATATTTCAGCTCGGCACAAGCCCTTGCCGATTTCGCAGAAATCCTCGTATACCTGAAACAGAAATTGAATGCCACACATTCTCCGATAATTGTCGTTGGAGGATCATATGGGGGAGGTAAGTAATTATATTTTGACATAGCAGCAATATATGACTACCGCAATGAATCGAAATTAAAGAAAATAGCCCACTATTACATTGAAGAGAACAATTTTAATCTGCGGAAGGTCATTGTTCTTGAACAGTTCATGTATTGAGCTTTTCCTAAAGAGCGGCTAGTCATATTGACAACGACAATCCATATAAAGTTCGATAGTTTTCCCTGAACGGCATTGAAGAAAGTTTCTACCCTCAAGTTAAGAGTAAAAGATCAACAACATATATTCCACATATCACTTATAAGTACATCTTTCAATCTTCATATATTTGATTTTCAGTGCTAGCTTCATGGTTCCGATTGAAGTATCCTCATGTGGCGCTCGGTGCTTTGGCATCGTCCGCTCCAATTCTCTAATATCACAACGTCACACCTCCAGGAGCATACTTCTCAGTAGTCGCAAAGGATTTTCTGGTTATCTTAATTTGCTGGATTCATACCTTATTCTTTCCCAAGCATATCCTATCATCAGATCGATCGCTTGAACAATTGTTCGTTGGATTTTTCAGGAAACTAGTATTTCTTGCCACCGAATCATAAGACGATCCTGGGAGGAAATTGATAGAGTTGCTTCCGAGCCTCATGGTCTCACGAAATTGAGCAAAACTTTCAAAACTTGCAGGTGCGTGGATGATGGAATTGAGATCATGCATCATTTTGTATTTTGGAGACTTTTCAGTATCGTTCTGCATTATAAGTAATTCTTAGAAAATAAAAAGTGGTTAGACATATCTAATCGAAAATATACAGCATACACCATTGGTGAAAAGAACCTTTACACAAGCGGTTCATCCATTGAATTTCAGCTATCAACTCCCTCACATGCCATCAAATTTAGGGCGGATAAGAACATTTGTGAAGACACTTTCTTTCTTTTTTTGTCGAGATCGCTTTTTTCCTAACATGATACAATGGTTTCAAGCTCCAATATTATTTTAAAAGAGTAAAAGATTTTCTTTATAGACGAATGTACATCTAATTATGCATATCTTTATCTTTTGTAAGGCCACTGCAAAGTTCCTTTGAGCTCAAGGATCACTTGACATCGGTCTACGCATTTGCTGCTCAGTACAATGATCCATTCGCACGTCCAGTGAAAGAGATATGCAATGCCATTGATGGAGCTTCTCCAGGAGATGACATTCTCAGGAAGATTTTCGCAGGTCTCGTCGCTTCCACCGGAAATTTCACATGCTACGTCAATCCACCTTCTCCACCTCCATCTCAAACTGAATTGGGTTGGTCTTGGCAGGTACAAAATATAGTCCAATATCATGAACGGATTTTGCTTTACTACTATCAGTTGAAATCGACTCGGATTGATTATGAAAAAAACAAAGCTAATTTCAAAAGATTCGGCATTATATGCTCCCTATAATTCTGAGCAGAGTCTGTGTAGTCTAATGGTCGAGCAGGAGTACTTCGTGAATATTTCGATTCATTTAAGTCCTAATTGTCTACACCTAATATTGGTGTTCTTAGTAGATTTAAGAGTCATTAACGCAATTTCCAACTTTTTCGCCATGATTAGTCAATCTTTGAGTTTTATTTTGTCCTAAGAAAATGGAGGTTGTTTGGCTTTGCAGACATGTAGCGAGATTGTGACATCTGATTACGTCACCAACAATACTATGTTTCAACCAGAACCCTTCGACTTAAATGAGTATGTGAATGACTACAAGAGAAGCTTCGGCGTCGCACCTCGGCTGCATTGGACCAATACTTATTACGGCAGTCATGTATGGTCACAAAAACATAAGCATATATATATATATGATACTTCTTTAATTTTCGTGTGTGTGTCTATATATATATTGTGACCAAACAACATACGACACTCTTCAATTTCTTAATTGACTCTTGCAAATTGCAGGACATGAAACTTGTTCTACACAGGTTCGCTAGCAACATTATTTTCTCCAATGGGCTGCAAGATCCTTATAGTAGTGGCGGGTACGTGTATCATGAAAACCTATAGAATCCTATGAAAACATCACTGAATTAAATCAGATATAATTCATATATATCATCATTTATAGGGTCTTGAAGAATATTTCAGACACTGTCGTCGCCGTATACACAACTGAAGGTATATGTTGACTCATTCACTTCAAACCAAAGAAATGGAATGGATTATCTTTCCATCTTCAGGTTTTGATTGGATTACTGAAATTAATGTTGTAAAAATATTTTCTTGCATGCAGGTTCTCATTGTTTGGACATACTGCCAGCTACGGAAAAAGATCCTATCTGGTTGGTCAAGCAGCGGAAAATCGAGATTGAGATTATAAGAAAATGGTTGGCAACATATTATGCCGATCTTCATGCTTTTGGAAAATAATTATATGTATCACATGGGATTGTCAATACCGGGATCATCATTTCTATGTTCAGGCTGATCCAAGAACGCCCATTAATTGCACTGTCCCCTTGTTGAAAACTTCCTTGTAAAAATCGGTAGCGTCTAAGAAAACTTACACTTCTATTGAACTAGAAGGGGGATTTGATTGCGGACTTGCAGCGAAATGTTATTCCCCATGGGCATCACAAACAATCCTATGTTCCAACGGGCGCCTTTCCTCTTGAGCAGATTCATTGATGAATGCAACTACTAATATTGCGGTCGCGCCTCGACCGCATTAGGTCACTACCTACAACGGTGGTCATGTACGATTTGCGGTAACTCGGAAAATATACGTTTGGCTCTTATTTCCATAAGTAGATCAAACTAGTTTTAGTGCATAAAATTCAAAGTAAACCTTTTACCATCGTCGTCCTCTAACAATTTTTTTTTAAGGATATAGAGCTAATTCTTGGTAGGTTTGGTAGCAACATTATTTTCTCAAATAGACATTGAGATCCTTACAGCAGCGGAGGGTATAAAGAATTACCTGAAAAACCAGCCTTCGAATTCATAGCGGAAGCCCTCTGGTTCGTCTGGACAGCGAGGAACGGCCCAATTTGTAGCCGAAGCACAAGCTTTGCACGAAAATTTCAATACTTGGAACTCAAATCGAAAGGACAAGCCCGGGCGACCGTGGGTTTGCTCAAGCTCAACGTCGGTGGATCCTTTGTAGCAGGCACAACCAACGGAGCTAAAGCTGGAGTTTGTAAGACGCGTCCGGTGTGCCGCTGGTCGGAGGTTTTGCTCGTTCGATTAAGGCGCAATCAGTGCTCCACGTCGAATGGGAGAAGAAGGAGAAAGGTGAAGTCTTGTGGGGGGGGGAGTCTGACAACAAGACTTCAGTTCAGCTTCTTTTAAGTGAAGTTCAAGTACCGTGGGATGTAGCTGCAATTATCTTAGAGGGCCGGGCCCTGCTTTCCTTTTTTACCAGCTCTTCGATTGGCCCACTGTTCCAGAGGCCTTAATAAGGCTGCGGATTGGGCCGTAAAAGCCCAACTCTGGGAGTCTCTTCCTCTAGACTGGGTTTCCAGCCTTCCCTTAATCTCTTTTGAATGTTTTGTATTCTGAAACCCATATGGGTTGTTCTTCTATTTTACCTAACATGAAATGAAATGAAATGAAATGTTCGAGCGACCAAAAAAAAAAAACATGGTTATCACCATACATCCATCCGACGAGTGAAATTTTACATTACTTAATCACGCTTAACAATTTTATTTCTTTTTTCAATCTTAAGGTCTTAAAGAACATTTCAGATGGTATAGTTGTTGTCTATATAAAAAAAAAAAGGTACATAACCAGGCCATTTTATTTGTTGCTTGCACAGAAAAAGGTACATAACTGCCCTTGACCATAAACAATCCGTGTGAAATGGTATTCCTCAACCTACTAAATTAGGAATCTAACTCCAAAGTAGAAAGTATTTTTATTATTTCTTGCTTGTTTGGGTTTCAAGCACTACTTGGATCGGGTTTCCTTCACGGGCTCAATCTAGAGATATATTCTCACCAATGATTGTATGTTTTGCAAATTCCTATTGTTTGGATTTATTAAAAAAGACGCAAACCAATCCAATCCAGACTAATTGGTCGTGCAACAAAATACCAAAGTGTGGTAGCCGAATATATGCCGATCTTCTTGCTTTGAAACAATGATATGTTGAATTGCTATTACAAAAAATATGGATGATGAATTGAGTCAGGAAGGGCATTTCAATAATAGATAAGAACAAAAGACGAAGTCCTCTGTATCTTTCGAAAAAGTTTCTTAGTTTTCCTTTGTTCCGATAGAACGAGCAACATGACTTCACCCAATTTTATATTTAAGTCATGTACTTGACAACCAACTTCCATTTAATTTTGGACTCCGGTAAAACATCTGAAACTGCTGATCTTTTTTATTGATTAAGCATAGGTTTACATTTTATTTTGATTTTCATATTCTGTGGCACAAGTTTATGAATCCACATTCACTCACAAGTTAGGAATAGTTCTATTTTTCCACCTAATAGTTTAAACTAGTTTCGGGAAATAACAATCTGTTTATAGTGATGCGAATCCCAAGACTCTTACGACCTTCCCGGAGGTGAACCACAAATAAAGGAGGTAATTATCGTGATCAACATAATATTTTTATTGCACCTTAGAGAAAAAAGACCGGCTCTTGTTTAATTGACTGCCCTTTTGAAGTTTATTGCTATAAACATAATAATGGATCAAGGTCACTCAAAATACTTAATGCATCACACAATAAATAATTAAAAATTTGTCTATCAGATTCACTAAATAAAATGAAAGTTAAGCAGTTAAAATACACGGACCACATTGCAATGAGACATATAAAAGTTACGATTAAACAAAAGGTGTACTAAAACTGGGAGATGGTTCTTTTCCGTTTGACTTGTGGTTAAGTTATTTTTTGAATAATATTTCCTAGTACGAAAAAAAAAAAGAAATATACAACTCATTAACACAATAATTAGCTTTTTTAAAAATAATTAGTTAGCTATCTACCAAATAATTTTTTTTTTTGGAAAAAAGGTTCACCAATATTGTTTCAGATGGAGAATGAAAAGGAAAAACCAAAAGAAAAGAAAAGAAAAGAAAGGCAAGCAATAATCTTAAATCAAGAACGAGCCCCATATTAACCTTAATAAATGTTGTTTGAGAGAAGCATGGGTAGTTTCGTCTCTATCAAACTCAAACAAAAGAAAAAGAAGAAAAAAAAGTATAAAATTGATCTTAAGTCAAGAGTGGGACCGTAAGGAATAATGTAGTCAATTTAATGTGAAATGGGGTGTGATGAGCCAAAAAGAGGATGGAAATAGCGTGAGCCTAAGACAAATGCCCCTAAAGTTTGTGCATGCATTTTCTATTGCATATGCATTTTCTATTCTAGGACTAACCATAAACTAATCCTATAATGCGAACCAATATGAAGTGCCATCTTCGTTTTTTTTAATGATAAATCCAAATCTTATGACTCGAATGATCTAGCTATGCAATGAACACTTACGTGATCTAACTAAATCAAAGTATTTATGGAACCTAAGTGAATTCTAAAGGACATATTTTATCTATTTTTTATTTTTTATGAAAACTAAGGAATATCCTAAATCTATATGCATCATGAGATTAAAATCATGCATATCCTAAACATGAAAAACCTAAAGTGTAAGTGACGTGCGGTGACGACCGATGATATTGCGATGCAATGAAACGGACGTTATATTTAAAATCCATCATTTCTTTGATAATGTACTATTTCGAAATCGAATTTCAAATCAATCATAACAAGCCATGCGGGACGATATTAGGGTCCAAACTCAATGCCTAAAGTTCCTGCATGTAAGACTCCCCACGTTTGCCTCTTGCCAATGTTCTTTTGATTCTTTTCCTTTTCTTCTTTTTTCTTCCAAATAATATTCTCTCTGTTTGTTACCTTTTGCTCCCATATTTCCACTCTGCTTTCCTTCTTTACTCAGTGGTGGTCAACCGAAGTTTTGCTCAGCATATGGCCCTTGATTCTCTCTCTTTGCGACTATAAATAAGAATAATTTCCAGTGATCTTCTCCGAGCGTGCATGTATGAAGGCCCAAATTCGGTTGAGTGAGCACCAATCGCGCCTATGGAATATTCTTTCCACATTTTGCTGAATAATGGGCAAAGCTCAATCTTTGACCACATTCGTTGCACTATTTCTCCATTCTATAACCAATTCATCTTTTTTCCATTGATTCTCGGTCAATCATTATCTCGTGCCCACCTCAAGATTCTGATACAAGACCTTGTCTCCACTGAATTTGATGCAAAATGGTACAAACTTGCAAATGCACAATATTGATATTTTTGTTCAAAGGTTGGGATCAACTCCTGATTTTCTTACGCAATTAAAAGGTCAACTATACGTGAAGCCCAAATTTAGGCCCTCCCTTCCAGGTCTGGGCCAGCAGGCCCTCGCCAGGCTTTCGAAAGGCCCAGGCAACCTCCACCGGCCCTTCCCGGCGGCTGTGGCAATGGCCCCCAGCGAGGCTTGGCCACTGCCGCAAGTGAGTTTGTGTGTTTCGATTTTTTTTTAGTTTTTTTAGAAAATAAGGAAAAAGGGAGATAATAAAAATAAAAAGTAAAAGTAAAAGTAAGATAATATCCTTAAGTCAAGCCCTTATTTGAGAAAATGTGAGCACTTCAAGCCCTTATTTGAAACAAAATTCACTTTAAGCCTTTATTTGAGAAAATGAGAGCATTTCAGGCGTTTATTTGAAATTTTCCCTTGTACTAATTAAAAGATTTAGTACTCGATTACATTCCGATATTGAATTTAGGACTTCTAGTGCAATTGTCCTAACCTATCGTACCTACACATAATGCTTACACCAAAATATGTGCAAAATTTACTTTCAATAAATATTTTTATTCAATTTTGTTACTTTTTAGACATGCGATGAGTTCCCCGGTGATTTAATTATAAATTTCAGATACTTATTAGAAACGTTATAGTACAATCACCAGCATTTCTTTTATTTTATATAATCGTATTATTTTCAAAGATTGATGAAAGCTAGGCATGGAAATGAGCCGTGCATCGAAGGGATATGGAATTAAATTTAACGAACAAAAGTTTTCGAATATATTGTTAGAAGAGGACGGGAGGAGCTTCTGTTGGAAAAACAAGGTGGTAAATAGGTTTCTTCTTTCAATCGCAAAATTACTCTGAACGATAAAAATGCAAGGACTAGAACTAGAGAAAACATAACAAAACCTCTCATGATCTTAACAAAGTACAAGAAACATTTCAATTATATTCCGAAAACAAAATTAGAAGACACAAACAACACCTTTTTTGTTACCATGTAACAAACCCAATTTCTCTCTATCATGCCTGACAAAAAAGACAATTATTTTTGGAATTTCGCCGAATCAAATGAGATTAACGAAAAAGCCCTAGAAATCGACTGTCGAAAGAGGCTCGTGTGTGTTGTCTTTGATGAAAATGTTGTCATGCACGAGAGCTGCAATACCAGTGCTAATGAGTAGGCCGAGCCAGTATACCCAATGGTTGGTACAGGACCAGCTGACCACGGCCGGGCCGAAGGAGACGGCTGGGTTCATGGATGCACTGTCGAATGCACCGCCGGCCAAGATGTTGGCACCGACTATGAAGCCGATCGCAATGGGCGCGACGATCCCCACGTTGCCCTTCTTCGGAACCACCGTGGTGGCGTACACGGTGTACACCAGGCCGAAGGTCATCACGATCTCGAAGACCAGCCCGTTCCACACGGAAAGGTCGGATGAGAGTGAGAATGCTGATGTTTCCTGCACTCAAATAATCAACAAATAACTAAATAGATAGGTACAAATTTATAAGATTCAATTGTTCAAAAATATATTTTTTTTCTCAAAACTTTGGTCCATAAATAATAGCATTGTTGAAATATTATTCTCTTTCGAACTTAGTGTTCACCTTTTAAATGACGATATACTCATGTTTTCAATACAAAGAAAAATAATAGCAAATTAAAAAATGGCAGTTATGAATTCTTTATGGTAAAGGCATCAACCCATTATAAATTCTTTTTTTTTGTCGAAATTCATAATTTCTTGTAGGCTTCGGAAGTATTTCTAGATTAGATTTTGTAAGACACGTGTTGCATGAGTGATTTTCTCTAAATTAGGGAGAATAACACTAGGAGGGTCATAATTTTTGTATAGAAATTACTTGAGTGCCATAACTTTTTTAAAATGTTCACTTGAGAGCCATCGACACCAAAAATCTGACGTGGATGCCGAAAATCATACGCGGATGCTGAAAGGACTATTTTATTATTATGTTATACTTTAATAATATCTTTTAATAAATTTTAATTTTTTTAATTTTTCTTTTTCTTTTTCTTTTCTTTTCTTTTCTTTTTACCTTTTTTGTTTCGGGCCAGCGAGGGTCACTAGCGACCCTTGCCGACTGCAAAAGCTTCGCCCAGATTGGGCAAGGGCTGTCTCGCCCCTGGTTGGCAAGGCCGCGAAGGCCTCGGGCGACACTTTCGTGGCCTCGCTAGCCATGGACGAGGTGACCTCACCCAAATCCTATGAGGGCCTTCACCGGCCTGCCTGCACTCACTCGTGGTCGGCGAGGCCGTGAAGGCCCTAGGCGAGGCCATCGCAGCCTTGTTGATAGCGGGCGAGGTTCCCTCGCCCAGATT
>BCNH02000010.1:11078222-11096102 GCA_001662345.2 Metrosideros polymorpha var. glaberrima | reverse complement strand
TTCGTACAAAACTTATAGCACTCCGTGATTTTCGGAGAGGTTGACTGTACCTACCAACCCGAGCAATTGCGCGATCCAATACAAGATGCCCCTCATTAATGTTATGTTCCCACCCAAGAACGCCTCAAACGTCACCGCCAGGTTCACGTGGCCCCCCGATATGTTGGTGCCCACCGAGACCGCCACGAACAGCCCAAATGCATGAGTCATCGCCGCAGCCACTAGACCCGCTGGGGTAGTCAATCCATCGTCCGTGAGTTTGTCTGACGAAATGACGGGAATATACAACTCATCAACATACAAATGCAGTTTGGTCGCGGAAATATCTATGTACTCAAGTTCTCGATTTGATATTGTTATTCATAACACAGTGTGTTTAATAATACAAATGAATGGGACTATGAGTGGGTTTGGTTCAGCACTTGAAAGAAGCTTTCAGCATGAATGCTCTTTTACGAAATGCTGAACTGTTTGGCAAGTTTTTTTCAAGGGAGCATTCGATCAAATGCTGGCCTTGAAAAGGCTGAAATGCTGAATGTTGAATGCTAAATGCTGGAGGAATCAGCATTTCAGCATTTCAGCCTTTCCGAAGTCAGTATTTGGCTGAATGCTCATTTGGACTAAACTTGCCAAACAGTTCAGCATTTCGCAAAGGAGCATTCAGACTGAAAGCTCATTCCAAATGCTGAACCAAACCCACCTTATCTCGGCGATGAGATTAAATCCAGCTAGATATTCTGTCTTCTTAAGAAATGATACTAAAATGAATGCGGCAAATTACTGAAAGCCATCTTGGATCCTTCACCGGCAAAACAAAGATGAGCATGGAGAAGAACTCGGCGAGCGCCGCCTTGAGGAGGCGTTGCGATGGTCGGCGAATCATTCGATTGTTGAACCGCCCCCACCTCCTTTGAATTTTTCAAAATTGGAAACGAGTGGAAAGAGCGAGAGCTTGGGGGTCGTTTCTCACCACGTTTGTGTGGGGACCACCTGGATTTGCGCATCACCAGCCGTCGACATCATCACGCGCCGTCCAAAAGGTGGACCCCACTTGGCGGGATATATAGACGAACGTGATGGAAGGAGAGTTCGGCTTCTTTCTTGGGGTGATGTCGATGATTCGAGGAGTTTTGAATTTCATGTAATTTTTTTTTTATTTTCTCCACCAGAAGAATTACGTGAAGTTCAATTGGGTAGTCATGCGCAATTGAGTCTCTCTATTAGCGTAGAAGAAATCGTAGAGGCATTTGCTACATGCACAAGGGGGAGTGTAAGCGTAAGCTTAAATGGAAGAATTGATTAGGATTTCTTAAAAGTCACGAAGTAATCTTGAAAAACTGATCGAACCCAAAGAAACACTAGCATACTTCCCTCCCCTCACCTGCACAACGGCCTCAACCACAGAGGGTCGCGACCCATAGGAGCAATGGCGACCTCAAATTTGGGCGGTCATCGCTGCGACACCCTATGGTAGCACCATCCTTGGTGACCCTAGAAGGAAAGGGGGATAAAATGGTAATAAAAGAAAATGAGACAAAAGAAAACAAGAAAAGTAAATTTGGATCATCCAATGTCCCTAATGGTGGGTCGTTGTTGCGTACAAGATTTAATGTTCTTTCATAAAATGTAAAAGTCGACATCTGTGAAAGCTATGTTTAGTACGGCTTTTTCGCACCTTCTATAATTGTGAAATGGGGTGCTTTGACTTTTCGAAGTGTTTGGTAAAAATCTCACGATTGCGGCATTCTCACAACTAGAGTGCTTTTGCAGCAGCGGCTTCTACAAAGTTGCCTCTAGTAGTTTTTGAGTTGTTCTACTTATTAATGTTTGTAAAGACTATTTTAGTAGGAGAAGTATCGTACAAGAACCCTAATTTTACATTAAAACATAAGAATAATGAAAACATGAATAATAACTATAATAATGATACTGATAATAATTATAGTTATTATTGCTATATATTTCAAATTTTCATTGATATTTTCCCTAGAAGGAAAGATATAGCAACTTTTCTAGAAATTTGAAATAATAACCAATAAAATTACTTTGTTAATTTTATAATAGCAATAATAGTAAAAATAAAAACATAATAATAAGAATAGCAACAACAACATCGTCGTCGTCATCACTATATAGTAAAAAGCAAAAGTTCTAATAGTACAAATGTTGGTAACAACTCTACAATAATGCCATATCTTTTTCGTCCTTTTGATAATCACGGCAATGTTACCGCGAGCTTTTACCAAACGCATTAATCATTTGTGGACATAATATCCTTAAAAGACGTGTCGCCAAATGCATGCAATTTGACATAGCACAGCCACAACATAGCTACAGCTGTACCAAACAGAACTTAAAGCTTCAATTTTGGGGTCTACTTATATTCTCGTCCCACATGTCATGCTATAAAATTAAGAGGAGAGGAATAAGTGTGTAATGGATTCATTTGTCTTTGTGCCGACAGACTTCTTTTCAATGAATTCTGTTTATTGGACCGACCATTTTCGGATTGCTCTAGGTGAAGAAAAGGAATTGTCTCCCTCGTGCTCGACGACACCTTTTTGTCATGGTTGAGTTTTGTCCTCAAGCAAATCTTCATCATCGCATTAGAGCCAGAGAAAATGATGTCTATGTTCTCATTCGAGAATTTAGAATCTTCAAGATGACCATCTAGGTATCGTTTCCAACTCTCGATCTCAAAATTTAGAGCAAATTATTTGTCTGGTGATTGATGAAATACAGTTCTTATTTTCCTCCGATCACCCGCGTTGAAATTTAATTAATCTTGTATATGAGTAATGTTCGCAACTTGCAACGCACCATCAAAAAAGGTGGTTGGACAGAGTTTCATTCAACAAATTTCGGAGGACTCAAAGACAAATAAACAACATTAGGAAAAGAACAATTGATTTTTTATTCTCATGTGGATATTGCCATAAGTACACACTGTATATTAGATAATGTGAGGATATAAATTGCATCATATTCGACTGTAGTTGATAATGCAAAATTGCTAAGTAATTGAGGTGTTTATGGACCATATTCAAGAAAAATTAAGGCAATTGGTATTAAATGAGATCTTCTTAAATGCAAATGCCAGGTTTAAGCTAAAAGACAAAGGGCAAAGTCACCCCAACAAAAATCTTACAAAGTTAGTTGAAAACACGTATGAAGATATTAATGAGGAAAACATTGTTTATTCTACAAGTAAAAGCTCAAGATTTTCTTTTTTATCCAAAGATGTTCATGGATAATATCATTGTGCCTAAGATCTACACTAAAAAGCTTAAATCAAGAGTTGAATAATCTATAGAAGGTGTACTTTTTTTTGGAAATTTAATATCATGGATAATATCGTTGTGCCTAAGATCTACATGAAAAAACATTAAAGTATTATTAAAAATTGTCCACGTCAACGCAGGCCTGCCAAATAGACTGAATTGACACAAATGCAAAAGGTTAAGGACTCAATTTGCAAAAAAAAAATGTTTAAGATTGAATTGAGCACTTATAGAGTACAATCTCATCTCCACTCTCCCCCTCCTTTGCCTCAATGAGTTGGTCAAATAACCTTCATGTGTTTAGAATCTCTTGCTTGAAATGATAATCTACATATCAGAAGTAGCCAGTTTATCAATTATGACCTACTTTTCCTTACGGACGTAATTATCTTCACTTGATAAATTTAAGAGCACATAAATGACTTGAAAGACACCAAACGAACCAAAGTTTCTCTAGTGCAATTAAAATTATTGAACTTTGCATGAACTGAATGTGAATTATTGAATTGAATAAGTTTTAAGAAAAATATTCAACTATGAATAAAATAAATGATACAGTTTATTTGAATAATACATATTTACATTTTTTTTTAATCAACTTATTCTAAATTTAGCATATCTCGTTCAAGACAGATGTGTCAAAAAACAGAAATGAAAATAGTTTTATTGAAACTCCACTTTATTCAAAATTGAGTTACAAAAAGTTAAGATTGATACAATTTTGTCAAAATGATATAATTTCTTCAATTCCAAATATCTTTTACTAAGAATGACAAAATGATAGCGTTCATCTAATTCACCAAAAATTACAATTAATCTAAAGCAACATATTTACTTTTTTTATTATCTTAAACCATTTAAAAAATTCATTTAAAAGAAAATGAAAATGAAAATAGTTTTATCTAAAATCCACTTAATTTGAAATCAAATTATAAAATACATATAAGTGATAAGCCCACAAGCTTCAATTTACTTTTAAAATTTAGATAATGGATAAAAAGATATGATCTCGGGTTTCAACTTGGCCGTTATAATGATCATACATAAATGTCATTTACAAATGATAACGCCTGAGTAAGCAAATTCACACACTCATAATAAAATAAAATAAAAACATAATTGAACTTTTACATAAGCTAATAATATACGAACTCTTCCTTTCTAAATTTTCTATTATACGGCTATTATACTTAACAACATTTTCAATTTTTTTAGGCCACATCTTGTATGTCCAATCCGACAAATGTTTTTATTGGTATTTTCTACGCTCGACGTAACAACCCAATTAAAACACATATGAAAATACCGACACTAATAATATAAACAAAAATAGACTCTTGTAAGATTATGTTTACCCACGCGGGCTATGTAACTAGTTTGAATTTATCAAAGATGCTCCTTATTTCAGGAATAACAGCATAATTTAACCACAAAAGCATTAGGCCACGAAAACGTAGAAAAGCACCGTAGCCGCGATATATTACGAAAAGCTGAAGTGAGTCTATGAGCTTTTCAGTAATATCCTGTTCGAATCCTAATAATCCACGATTTTAGATTCCTAACAACTTCTTTAAATATCCAGAGTCTAACGTCCTGTTTGGTAACGCTCATATCTCTCTAATTACGGTTCTTCTGTCCTAAAATAAAAAAAATAGAAATCTATTTGGTAACGTCAATTAATTTTTCAGTTTCCACGAACAGATTTGAAACAAAAACAACAAACAAACAAAAAATCGACTTCTTTTTTCTAGGAGACAATTAGAAAAAATCATTTCTACCTAGAAATTATTTTCGGAAACATAATTGTTACCAAACAGGCCATAAACCACAGAACTTGTGATGGAGGCCTGTATAGGGCGCTTCTCAGTAGCACCTCGGTAAGTCGTACGAGGTTGGTGACATGGAATGCACCTTCGTGAAAATCGTGTTGAATTCGGAGACCTAGCCTCAATGACCAACATCGAATAATCCTCTCGAGCATGTTAACCGAAATGAAATCTAGACCCAGCAGAGCAACTGTCAAGATGCGAATACGTGAACTAAACAATGAACCTCCTTCGGGATCGTGGAATTGGGAAATCTATAAGATACAAGTCTTGCCAGTTAAACCATGGAATTCACATTGAGCTAGAGAACAATAATAATAACCAGGATAACTGGGAATAGACAAGCTTTCACTTTGCCTCTCTCCAATCTATTATCATTCTATAGCATGCACAAAATTGGGAAAGATACACAGCAAGCAACGATAAGATCCGTAGGGAAAAGAGAGAAATCAGCAAGAAAACATACCTCCTCCCGACTAGAATCACCGTATCACTCTTTTACCAATAAATTAACAAATCGATCTGCCCCGGAGGCTAATTGGGCTTTTATACAATGGTGCTTGCCTCCAAAAGAATATGCATCTAACCTGAACCGCATCCTCAACAGGCCAACTGGACACCTAAATATGTATTCTCCCCAATATTATGACAATGTGATCTTTCCTGCTTAGCATTTATAGAAGCCTAGGCCATTTCTTTCATCCGCGTGCTTTCTGGAATGCCATCAAACATTCTGAGACGACTGAGCCAGCATCTCCAGCAAATCTCCCCATGCTTTTTCTCTCATCATCATCTCCAGCAATCGGCAGGGAGGATCAAAACTTTCAAGAACCAAAACTACAATCCACATAAACCCCCACTGCTACTGCTAAACAAGACGGTGTTGACGCAAACCCTTTCCGAAGTGAGGTTGCATCAAACGTACATACAAACCATTCTTGGACATTAAAGAATCATGGCTTCCTTCTTCCACAATGCGTCCCCCATTTAGAACTACAATGTTGTCGACGTGCCGCATCATTGCAGCTCTATGGGCTATAAGAATGGTGGTTTTGTTTCCCATCACCAGCGTATCAAGAGCCTCCTGCACCACCCTACTCGACTCAGATTCGATGGATGAGCTAGCTTCATCTAATAACAATATGGGAGCATTCTTCAGAACTACACGAGCAATTGCAATTCTCTGTTTCTGTCCTGGGGTTAGATCAACACCTCTCATCCCCACATGGGTGTCATAACCATGAGGCAAGCTGCTGATGAAATGATGAGCATTTGCTATTCTAGCAGCCTCCTTCATTTCTGCTTCGCTTGCATTGTGCCTGGCATAGATGATATTTTCTCTGATGGTTGTTGAAAATATAACGGGTTCCTGCTGAACAAGGCCTAGGTGGTTTCTCAACCATCTCAAGTTGTAAAGCTTCAAATCTCGTCCATCTAGCAAAACCTGACCAGCAACAGGATCGTAGAATCTTTCTATCAAAGATATTATGGTGCTCTTTCCAGATCCTGAAACTCCAACCACTGCCACAGTTTGTCCCCCATTTACCTTAAGACTGAAGTTGCTCAGGACCAACACTTCGGGGCGAGTTGGATAACAAAAGTCAACATTTTTTAACTCAATGCTCCCATAGACATTAGGAGGCTTCATTGCTGAAATATCATCTGGGTCGATTTTAGGCGCTCGGTCAATTATCTCAAATACAGAGGTCAGAGATTGCCGTCGTTTCAGTATATATGGAGCAAGTCCAAAAGGCTCCACTAGAGCAAATGTTGCAAAGGAGAAAACCATAAACTCCTTCATGCCAGTCGGTGGATCCACATGTTCATTCTTAATCAATACTGCGGTGTACCACAGAAGAAGGGCATTGCAAGCGAAAAGGAGAAACTGGGAGAAACCAAATGCAAAACCAATTGCCACTCCATGAAGAAAACTCTGCTTGAGTATTTTCTTTAATTGTGATCGGTACAGCTCCATGACTTTGTTACCAGCACAAAATGCAACTACAGTGTATATGTTTCTAACTGCATCCTCAAGGACCAGCGATGCCTTTCGGTGCATTTCCTGGATACCCCTTGAGAAGCCACCAAGCCATAGTTTCTGCAAAACCAAATTTGGCATCTGATCAGTTTATTCATGAGCGAGAGGGTAGAGAAGATACAGTCCAACAAATATACTTGGTACTGATAATGGACAGGATACCAATCAAGAACAGATGCAGATACAGCGAGCAAAGAGATGTTTCGGAAATGCGAACTTTACAAGGGCCTGCTTGTTTAAGATAAAGTATTTATATATGGTGCAAGTTTCAAATGTCACAAGAGTGTGTCAAAGGATAGATGAAAGTTTGTTGCAAAATTTAAATCAAGCAAAAATTTAAAGGTAGAAGTCTATCCACGCCCTAAGAGTGTGTCAAAGGATAGATGAAAATTCAATGAAGCTAGCAATCAAGAAGGCTGATACAGAAACAAACAGAACTAAAAGGTATTTCGCTGACTATCATCAAACTTGGGAGAAGCATGCACATCTTACCTAAAGAACAAGCAGGATAGAAGCCCAAAAATAATAATCAACATGGCCCTTTGATTAACAACTTGAACACAAGCAGCTTACAGGAAATTAACAAATGCTTCATGGATTATAATCATCAAATCTTGCAACTTGCAATTCTGTAAAAATTTCATCACTTTAGCATAAGTGCAGTCTACAGGGTTGAAAGCATGCCTACATCAGTGCCCACATAGCTTTACATTCCTACGGCTCCTTCCCTTCCTTCAACATGTTTTCATGTTTCAAAATATCTAAGACTCTAATCAAGACTCAAACATAAAGCTGATCAGGGGTGTAAATTGCCGAGTGTTGATCAAATCAAGCTTATCAAAACAAATTCCTTTTCTCCAAAAGAATTAAACCCATCTTTTAATCCATGGAATCTCTATATCGCTTCTAGAGCCAAATAATAGTAAGTGGCTATCAAAGCTTCTTTCCCTTCCAAACATCAATTTAATGCAGCTGTGGTATCATCAACAGTAATAAAATACAAGAATAATGGTATAAATAACAAATGGACATATATTCCACTTCCACTATAATTGAATTTTACGCATCTATCCATCCAGGTATATGATAGTAACAAAAAGAAAAAGGTATCAAGCTTGGCCAATCGGATCATAACATCCTCTGGGGCCAGTAATTTACAAGAATCAGGGATATTGCACTTCAAAAGGATTAGGGCTATTTAAAAGCTTAAGAATCAAGTCACTCCTCAAGACAGGGACTGCGTCAACTTCTCGTGGACTGACCAGGCTAGGAAGAAATACATAGAAGACAACTAGCATCAACAGTATAACAATAGAATGTAAGATTGACCACCAAGTTACATATTACTTACACAAGTGGATTTAAGATTAGAGGATCAACAGTTTAAAAAGGAGCCCATCGAGATACATAAGAAAAATTAGTCGAAACCAGATAAGGTTACTCTTTCTTTCCATGGCAAGTGATGGTGGAGCAATGTGAAAAACAGAGATTTGACAACATTAGATTATGAACAAACCTGGGCAATAGCTGAAACAGTAAGGACGGGTAGGGTTGCGAAAGCCACAAGTGCTAGTCGCCATTCTAACAGCATGCCTATAAGGATAGCCACAATAACAGCAGCACTGTCCTGTATAAATATGGAAAGACGATTACTAAAGGCAGCTCGGACAAAAGTAGCATCATTGGCCAAGCGCATGGATAAAGTGTCAGCACTATTGTCCTCTTCATCAAACCATCCAACTTCATTGCGAAGCATTGCTGTTTCAACAAGGTAAACGCTCATCATTTCATGTTAAAAATATAAGATATCTAAGCTTATGGGACAAGTCTAATGAAGAATGGAAGAGAAAATAGGCTTATTTAGATGTTACCTGAAAACATCATCCTACGAACTCGTTCTGTCATTTTCTCCCCCATGATACCAAAATAGAAGTGTTGAAGAAAATTGGCCACTACAGTTACTATTCCCATGCAAGCTATGATCAAGCACCACTTATCAACCTCCTGCCTCAGATGAGGACCTTTATGAGGTCCATAGTATGCTGTTACTATCAAGGCAATTACATAAGCAAGAAGAGGATTAAAAGAGCCAAATATTGCAGCACCAACACTGCCTAATGCAGCATAAAGCCATTCTGGAAAACTAAGCTCTGCCAATCGCCACAGTGACGGTGCTTCCCCATGTGTTCTGTCCTTTGCATCCTTTGATTTTATTGGAATATCATCAGAATGACTATGGGGTCGACTAAATGTCTGAGAATGTGAACGCTCATTTTTCGGATCTGATGTCAGAAGGGGTGAAACAGGAGACTCGGGATCTGAACCATTCACTTGTCGTTGTACAGACTGAACATCAATCTTTGGTAACTCTGGCAATCTCATCTCAAAACTATCCTGCCTTCTCATTGATGGCTCCTTATCCCCTGCATCTGTTGGGATACCATTTTCCTGCATATGCTCAGAAGGGGGGCTCGGAACGTTCGGTGATTCTTGTAAGCTATAAGTAACATCTGCTGGACGAAATCCATGAACGCCAGGAACTCGCTGAAGAGAGGGTGATTTTACCAGTTTGGGAGATGAAGGTTCTTGGAAGCCATGACTTACTGAAGAATCCTTTTCAATTTCAAAAGCAGCAGTAGCTCCTTTATAATGTTTAACAGGCATCCTGAATGAAAAAATAAAAAAAATCACTCATCATTTTGGACACTAGGCATCAGCAAGTTAGCAATATCTTCAAGTAAAATGTGTACCTCCTAGGAAGCTTTGCTGCTTCTTCGCATCTAAGAAGCTCTGCATAAAGACCATCCAGGCCTACTAATTCATCATGTGTCCCCATTTCAACGAGCTGTCCCTCCTCCATCACAGCAATGTAATCAGCATTCCTGATGAGGCTAAGACGCCGAGCAATGATTATAGTAGAGCGCCCCAACATAAGGAGATCAAGAGCTCCCTGCACAACCTTTTCAGCCTCAAAATCAAGGCCACCAGTGACCTCATCAAGAAGAAGAATTGATGGATTTAGAAGCACAGCTCTCGCAATAGAAAGTTTAATTTTCTGTTCTTCTGTCAACGCTAAACCAGCTCTACCAACCTGCAACACATACAAGCTCCTTTTACAATGAATTGAAAGAAAAAAGAACAGGCATTTAAAGTTCCAATTAACTTCAGCATTTCAATCATGCATTCAAACTTCTGCATTTTACCTGTGTCTCATATCCTTTTTCAAGTGAAGTGATGAAGGTATGTGCATGTGCAATTTTGGCGGCTTCCTCAATTTGATCCACAGTAACATCCCGGCCATAAGCAATGTTATCTCTGATGCTCAAGCTTAGTAAGGCAGGTTCCTGTGTAACCAGTCCTATTTGGCGTCTTAGCCATTCCAATTTCATATTCTTAATATTTTCTCCATCAAGAAGAACTTCTCCTGCATCAAAAAAATAAAAGCATTGGAATCTGCAGTCCTGAAATAGTTGCCAAAGATTTCAATGGAACTTTCAGAACAGAATGTCTACGGACTACAGTAAAAAGAGGAACTTATTATACCTAACGTGGGATCATAAAACCGCTCCATCAGAGGAATAATACTGCTCTTCCCTGAACCGTTCCGTCCAACAAGTGCAACTGCTTTCTTAGCAGGTACGGCGAGATAAAATCCACTCAGAATGGGGATTTCAGGACGAGAAAGATAGCTGAAATACACATTCCGGAACTCGATAGTTCCTTGAACAGACACCAGAGTATTCCCATCATGATTGACTGAAGAGGATGATCGGCTAATCATCTCAAAAAGTCTATAAGCAGCAATTCTTCCTTGATCAAATGAATAGAAATTTGTTGCAGCTTGATTCAGACCTCTACACACATATAAAAAAAGTTCTCCTTGAGAAGGTTGTGAAAATAATGGTGAGATCTATAAGTAAAAGATGTGCTTAATATGCTTACAGGCCACTTAGTATTATAGCAAACAAGGCTGCTATGACTTCACCACCATGAGCTTTTCCATGTGTAACTAGGAACCTCCCAACCCAAAGTTGTAAGGCACAAGAACATATTGCAAGCCCATAAGTAAATCCAAGCCCAAGTCCTTGCACAAGACTTATCAGTATACCATATCTCAGAGTCGCTTGTAGTGAAGTTGCATATGAATACTTGGCCAATGTTTCATTGGTGAATGCATATAAGGTCCTAATACATGAAACTGCCTGCATATTTGGAAACATATCGAAATGAGGTAACAGATTCAACATTTCTTGCAAGAAGTGACATGCTAATGAATCGATTCTGATACTAGTGCTTACCTTACGCCTAAAAATAACATATGTGCTTACCTATCTAATATTAAGGGAGACTTATTTGTCGTTTGCTTCAACTTTAATAGAATCAATGTTTGATTAGAAACTTTCTGAAAAGTCCAGAATGACAAGTCAAGATTTCAATCATCCATGGCCTATTTCGTCAAAAGTGGAGGTCATTAAGCAGGCATTATAGGTGCAATAAGGAACCGTTAAATTTCCTTCCCTAAGAGAAGTGCTCTGTTCCTTGGCATGTCATAGAGGCCCAATCCAAGTCCACAGAACATAGAAATGAACATAAACACCATAAAGCAAAAAGAACACAAACAAAGAAACTACAAAAAAGTGACACGAATCACATGTTAATCAACAACTCAGTAGGGACTGTTCAATCCCTAGCGAAGGTTTTTCTAAGGCCTTCAAGCCAAAAGGATTAAGTTGACATAGCAATATTCCATATTTCCAAAAAAGGGGGAAACCTCTAAATAGGTCTAAGTTCACATCACCTGCCTCACTTTCAAAACTTAACCACCGACAATAACTTCACATCTGGACGATAATATTTCTGGCCAATTTCAAAAAAGATATCATATGCTATTCATTGAATACTCAGCTATGTTAGATACGACTGCATGGACAATTGTGTGGATATATACATCTACATTTAAGATTTAAAATGTTTTCAAATCTGAATCGTAAATCTGACTAGTGACTTACCCGAGTGTGCCGCAGGTTTAAAATAATAATGCTGAGGTTTTTTCTTTCATAAATTGCATTTTGTACTTTTTATCACTCACATTGAATATGACTCATCAAATGTAATGAAAATGTGGCCAAAACAAAGATTTTTTTAACTTTTATGGAACTAAGATATGAATGAAATAATTTTAAAGCACAAATATACACTAAACACTAATATATTTGCATCCATAGTACAAAAAAGCATTATCAAATAAGTATAGTGATTGAGTAGGTAAAAGTGGACATTGTCCCATAACTTACCATACCTAATATATCCTTTAGAATATTAAAAGGTCAACAAAATTGCTATTCATTTGCCGCCACTTGTCGGCTGTGGTTGCATTAAAACCTCACTTTATTTAATAGTAAGATTTGTCATCTAAATGCAATATTGAAGCAGGTGGTTTAATATGTTTTAAAAGTGAGCCAGGTGATTTGAGATTGAACCTTTCTACAGGGAGATGAGTTGTGATGTCATCAAAACCTATGGAAGAATATTCCAACTAGTAAGACCCTATGAGGGACCTTTCAGGAAGATTTCTGGACGCTGCACTTGTGCAGCCCAAAATAGGTGTTGGTGAATCCTGTAAGCTGAAGGAAAGCTGGACAAGCACCCACCACATGTTGCAGAAACTGAAAATTACATATCAATTTGAACAAGTTGTTCATAATGTCCACATTCACGGTCTTTTAACCCAAACCAATTCCCAACCCCTTTCCTAGTAAAGCTAGAAACCTGATAAAAAAATTAAGATAGGAAAGGCCAAATGTTGTATCTTAAGGCAGCAGAAGATCAGTACATTCTAATGGACCATACTCAGAGAGTTTCTGACTGCTTTGGTTGGATACAAACTTCAGCAAACAAAAAGAGAGGCCTCATTCATGAAATTAGTCACGTTTGCACTCACAAAGAAACTGTTGGTAGGGACAAAAGATTATCTTAGACAAGATTAGTATAAAATTGCTTGGAAAGGTAAGCTTTTCAAACCCAGAATATACTACATCAATGAAGGATTCTCTCAAAGGATATCACACACTGTACGTTACAAGCAGATTTGGCTCTAAGAAATCTCAAGAAGAATTAAGGGAGGAGAGAAGAGAAGAGAGGTAGAGAGGACCTTTTAGTATGCAAACCTTGAAAAACGACTTGTCCTGAAGCACTGGATTTATCTTTTGTTTTTACTTTAATTTTTCTATTTTGGTTAAAATGGATGGTTCAGTTAAAGAGAAGCAACGGAGAGTTAGTAATTTTTATAGGATCAAAAAGTCACCATTTAGAATCAAGTTGTATTTACCATTCAATTTCACTCAGATCTTTATTCTTCATGATTTTGGAGCACCTGCTAGTCATCCAACTTGAAATTTATACTTTTCATAAACATGAAATCCGTGACAGAAGTGTGCAATGAATGTTCAAACATTGCAGGCATTAGCAAACATAACTGTTGCCCCCCTGCCCCCGCCCCTCGCGTGGAGTTATGGGCAAAACTATAGAGAAATGAAAGTACCTGTTCAGCAATGCTAGCTGCTTCTGCATATGCATCTTGGATATTCTCAGCGAGCCTATGAAGAAATATATTGGATATTCCTCCAGCAGCAACAATGAAAGGACCAGTTGCTAATGTTATTAGGGCAATCTGCCAACAGTTGACAAATCCAATAACTAGCCCACTGAAAAAAGTGGCCATGTTATGAATATAATTTCCAACCTGCAATTAGAAAGGCTAATACAATTACTAAAAAATAATTGCATCGAGAAAATGGTTCCATTACTTCAGTCTCACAACAATAAATTTAAAAAACAAAAGGTTCAACAAAAAAGAGCACAGAAGAGACTCTACTTTTTCACTGAGAGCAGACTGAATGAGTAGCACATCACTCAATACTTGGCTCACGATGTCCCCATTGTTCCCATATGTATCGAAAAAACTCATGTCCTGGTTAAGCAACACTTGGACATACTTTGACCGGATGACTGCCGTCTGTCGTTCCCCCGTCAATATCCAGCATGAGACCTCTATTACAAAGAATAAGTAAGTGTTGTGGCAGCAGTGCATCACCTTCTAATTTGTAGATAGTAACAAATGACAAAATTCAGAAAATGAGCGCATGATTATCAAATCTTACCAATCCAACCAAAAGCAAAGACACCAACCGCAATCCAAAGAAGTGATAAAGAGAGCTGCAGAAAAGATGTACACAGAAATGAAAAATGTAAGATCAAATCTACAAATCACAGTTCACATATAACTTAAAATCAAAACACTTAATATTAATAGCATGGTGATATATATGGTCATTGGGAGGACAGTAGACCAGAAGAGTGCCCTAAAAGAATAGGAACCAGGCTTCATATACAATCACCTCCTTCCCAATGAATTTTCCACCAGAGACATGATTGAGAACTAGCAAGCACCAGATGGCAAAGAATCTCCTTTCATCAATCAGTATCTCCAATTAAATCACACCTTTTGACATCAAGGACCGTTTTTAAGGATATGACGTTCCTCACTGGTTCTTCAATAAATCGTGAAATTTCAGCAAAACATTCATCACTCACTACTTTATCAAGAGAAAAAAAAGATCATACGCCAATACAAAATCAAATTAATGACAATGGGGACCAACTATGTATTGATAATTTCTCCATATACACGATTCCTTACAACATCACCTACATTGTCAAATACAACAATTATACTAATACTCCTCTCTTCTGCCTTGTGGCTATTCACTTTAAGAGGAGAGGAAGAGGACAAACGTCAATAACATACATGCCTATTAGACATAAGGATGAACAGCCATAGTATTTGGGATGTTATAATGACACCTCATTAAAATATTTAAGTAACTACAGTACACACCTTATGCTTTATGAAATATTTACTTCGACACCTTATGCTTTTATGAAATATTATAATGACACCTCATACATTTTTAAAGGAGCTCTATGAAGTCTAGATAGACTGTGATTGGTAACATGGTTCGATATTATACCACATGCATGTTTTTTTTTGTCAGAGCACAAATTGAGTTGACGATAGCAATTCACTCTATCGTACATCTGGACTGACAAATTAACGAATCATTCAACAATCTTAGTCTAAGTGAACACAGTAAAGGCCATAACCACTGTTGTAGACCTATTCTAGGTTCAATGACCTTATGGGGCTGAGAGTCGCGTTACTGTAGAGTAAGAAAGGTGTCATAATGATTTTTAAAAATACAAGCACAAACAATATCGCCGTAATGTATTGCAAACCAAGGAGGTGCCTATACCCTACATAAAACAAGTAAGGAAAAATCATGCTTGACGTCCATTGTATTCATTTATATTTTCAGCCTCAACTTTCAAGAAATTACAACACACTTTACCTCTAATATCCATCAGACTTAATGACCCTACCGAATCCTTGACAAGGCATATTTCTCATTTCAAAATGATATACTCTAGATACACATTTATAAATCCGATTATGCATTACAAACCAACTGGAAAAACTATGCTTGACATGTTTAGTACTGACTACATTCTTCATCTTTTTCTAAGACAAAACACTTTAGCTCCACCAACCAATAGTAAATCCATAACATGGCATATTTCATTTCAAGAAAAGATTTGGTTAACGAGTGCCCCGGGACACTTGTTAAGCAACCAAATAAGGAAAATATGCAGTTTTCAAAGCATTGTTTTTCTCATATTATGTTTGACAACTGTTTTGGAAATTAAGATCATCTTCATTGAAATTGCTTAGCAAGTGCACTAGGGGCACTCGTTAACAAGCAATTCAAAAAACTACAGTATAAAAACTAACTTATATAGGCATCAAATTCAATTGTTAAGCTTGGATCACGATGAATCAAGTCAAAAATAAGTTGCCCGGAGTATACCTTACTTCTTTTCTTGGTAGAGTATACCCAACTCCCCACATGTTTACCTCGCAAACACATTTACCAGCTCAAAGTAAAGGAGACACAAGTTGTTTGGTGCCTTTCCACCCCTTTGGCTTATATGGTAATTAAAAATGTCCCAAGAAAAGAAACATATAGAGAATAACAAAACAACAAACCTAATGCAGCTTGCACCTATAACTTTTCTTCTTCATACAGAAGAACAACTAGAGGAAAACATCTTTTCTGGCCAGAGTTATTGATTACAATCCCAGTTTTGCTGTGAAGTTTATTGTCTACCAACTATTGATCAAGTTCATAGGTCTATTGGCTGGCTTGCAAAACAATTTAGGGCACTAGTACTGCTAGATTTCTCAGACAAATTTAAGCAGCACAGTGTTTACATGAACAAGTCACAAGCCTACAAGTAGAACTGCCAACAATAGTTTGGAGATATAAAAAAACTCCAACAGCTCTAGCAATGAGCCCTGGGTTTCTAAACAGGTGGGAAGCTCAGTGAGGATATACATGCCATTGCTATAGCTCAAGACAAAACCAAGAGCAGATGATAATTTATCAAGCAAGTCATCTAACACAAGCACTTGGGCAAAAATCACAACTTTCCCCACAAAGAATTAACGATCCAATAAATCTCCTTTAGTTCATATAAGCTCATTACAGTTCACACAACAGTCTCCTTCACTAAATGCACAACCTCCTCCTCCCTAAGCCCTACTGCCAACAATCTTCCTCGAGCCAGACAGAACCAAATTAGCACGGCATGAACAATACCAAGACTAGGGTTCTGAAGAAGGTCCACTTACCTCTTTATAACGGTGAAACATCACGGGAATAGAAGAAGGTGGTGGCGAACTTCCTTGCGGAGGTTCTTGCGGATCTCCTAAGTGAAGGACGTCCACAATCTTCGCGAAGTAATGCAAGTAGAAGACGAGGGCGGTGCCGTGCGCAGCCGCGGCGAAAGATCCAACGATCATCAGGCCCCAATCGAACCGGTCAGCGCAGGCGAAGAGCCGCGAGAAGGGCACGGCGGCGGGAGGCGGCTCCACCTCCTCCGGCTCCTCCATCTCCTCCTCGGGCTCCACCTGGGCCCCGGCGGGGCCCCCGCCCTCCGCGCTCGCGTCGACGTACGGGGAAGGGGACTCTGGCGGCTCGGACACCTCCGAGACCGGCGTCAGCGGCTGGATGTGCGGCGGCGACCAGCCGAACAGCCCTCGCGATATCATCATCTCGCCGCGCGCGCGCTCCGCCCCCCCCGAGCTCTCGATTTCACAGTCTCCTTCCCGACAAGAAAAAAAGACCTAGAAGAAAACGTCGCAATCTCTCTCTCTCTCTCTCTCTCTCTCTCTCTCTCTCTCTCTCTCTCTGGCGTAGAGAGAGAGACCCGATTCGAGTGAATCGCTGCTCCTCTCTCTCTCTAGAAAGCTCGGCAGAGTAGAGGGAGGAAGCTCTGACGCGAGTGGATCTGCCGAATATCGGAGAAGGCGGAGGCGGAGGAGGAGGAGGGAGATTCCAGCTTCAGCGACAAAACATTTTCGATTCCACTGTCGCCGTATTTTCTTTCTTTCTTCTTTTTCCTCCACCGAGGAAAAAGCGAAAATCGGGACAAAGCGAGTCGTCGTCGTCGTCGAGGGCGCGACCGAGTCAAAAGAGGCGGAGGGATGGAGGAGGAGGAAAGCTTGACTCACCCGCGGTAGCACCAAACACGCATTCAGCTTGCCCTTTTCCCTTATTTTGCTTCAGGAATAAGTGCACTAAAAATCATCCAAGTATGTTAATTAGTACAAATAAAT
>BCNH02000010.1:11036460-11070703 GCA_001662345.2 Metrosideros polymorpha var. glaberrima | reverse complement strand
CCCCCCAACGCTGGAAAATCCAGAAAATGTTTTCTGGAAAGTTGTTTTCCACAAAACGAACAGAGCCTTAATGAAAAGGCATTTTCTATTTTCTAGGAATTTATATAATAGAAATAGCGAGACCTCATATTATAACTCTTATGGAATGTAAAATAGATCTCTTCAAGTAAAAATTATAAAAAGATCTCGTGCGAGCATAAAAAGGGAAACAGTTATATACCTTTGAAATTTAAAGTTTAAAACTAAGTAAATCTAATGTCAATGCTAAAAAGTGAAAAGTTAAAATTGTTGGGAACATGCAGCAAAAGTTCGATACCTTTTGTCTGGGGAGATTGCCAAGAAAAAGCCCAAGTCCAAGCCCGTTAATATATCCAGTTGGATCTACCTTCACTCAAAAGTTTAAACTAATGAATTATGGATCAACTAGCATATATTAACTGCTCTACACTACACCGATTCTCTAATGTGAGAGTTTTCTAACATAACTCACTCATTCGTGCATCCAAACAATCTCTCCCTCATGTGTGAGCTCAGTAATACATTTGCTCCCTTTTAATTCAGGTATCTTTCTTCATCAACTTATCTTAAGTTGAATCTCCATCAAATCCCAATTTCATCCCTATAGGCCCATGTTGCTACACCACAACGCCTACCTACTCGAAAATCGCAACTTGGCTCTGATACTAGTTTTTAGGAATCGCACACCAATTCTAGAAAAATAACCCAACAAAAAATCCACACTAACAAAATATAAGAATAAAAAGAACAAAATCGAAAGAACACACCAGAAAATTTGTTCTTGAAGTTCACCCAAACTTGGGCTACGTTTTCGTGTAGAGGCACTTTACGAATTCACTAGATTTCAAAAAAAGTAGGAATACAATGATGATCTTTTCACAAGGTTAGGGCTCAATGAGATTGAGGACACTCATCAAGCTGTTACAGCCTCTCTTTCTCTTTTCTCTCTATTTTTTGTTCTCTCTATGTTAACATCTGTTGCTTTTAAATAACTTATATATGAGGAGTAGTTTTTAACCTAAAAGCAAAAAAGAAGATAAAAGACTAAAAAGCCCTTAGTAAAAAAGTTTGGCTTCAACTCGCCAATAATCTCTCACTTGAAGACAAATACACTCGATGCACTAAGCAACTTTGCATCCATCTACTTCAAAGCTAATAACTAGAACTTGTGCCTTTGCGATACTCCTCATCAATGAACATGGAGTAATACCAATGGTGATAGTATAGAAAGTATGCTTCTGTTTGTATACTATCTTGGTAAACATGTCAGTGGGATTTTTCAAGCAATTAATCTTTTGTGACTTTAACTTATTATCTTTCAATGCTGATCTGATGAAATGATCACTCCTCTTGATATGTCTAGTCCTTAAGTGATATGCTACATTCTTTACTGAGTGCGTTGCACTTTGACTATCACTCCACAATATGCTCACTAACTGCTTTCAATGTAGTTCCTCCATGTGATCTTGTAACCACATGATTTCCTTGGAGGCTTTCGTGATCGCCACTACTCTGCTTCTGTGGTCGATAGAGTTACTACTTTATGTAGTTGAGATACCCAACTCACTATTGTACCTACAATTACCACATCGATTCTCCGATATGAGAATTCTTTAACACAATTTACTTACATGTGCATCCTAACAAAAATTACCTAAAAAATACACTAGGAGCTAAGTTTTAATTGAGAAAAAGATAAAAAAAAATTAAAAGAAGAAGAAGAAGAAGAAGAAAACATATGAAGGAGAGAGAAAGGTGAAGGAAGCGATGATGGTCAATAAGTGGCTGGGAGCCACCATTGTCACTTATCTTATGTTATGTTTCATTTCTTTCGTGAAAATGAATGATTTGAAAAATATTTTTCTAAAAATGATTGCTTATATCGTTTGAAATAATTAGTTAATGGAAAATGTTTTCATTACCGACAGCAACTTATGTCTAAACGTTTTCGTGAACGGTGAAAATATTTTTCGTTTAGTCATTTTTGCAAGCGATACAAGTAATCGTTTTATAAGAAAATAATTTTCAAATCATTCATTTCGGTGAAATAAACGGAGCCTTAAAGTGAAAAACTATTTCTTAAATATATAAAGTTACAAATAAATAGTGAAATAATGAAAAGAGAAGAGAATGGAGAGGGATAATAAATAGGGTTAATACCATGAAAAACCCTAAACTGGTACACTTGTGACAAATTTACCACAAACTAGTACACATGTGACAAATTTACCCCAAACTAATTTTTTGACGACGAAAAACCTCAAACTGGTATATTTATGATAAATTTACCCCCAAACTGGTACATCTGTGAGAAATTTACCTTATGTTAGTTTTCGTTAAATTGTATTAATACCACGAAAAATTCCAAACTAGCAAACTTGAAACAAACGGAGGATAAAATCCAAAATTAGTACATCCTGTCAACTGTTACGTGTCATCAAACTCAGCAATTTAATAGTAAAATTTGACAGAAACTGACGGATGGTAAATTTGTCACAGATGTACCTGTTTGGGGTAAATTTGTCACAAATATACTAGTTTAGGGTTTTTCGTGGTCAAAAAAATAATTTTGAGTAAATTTGTTACAGGCGTACCAGTTTGGGGTTTTTCATGGTATTAACCCTAATAAATAAGAGGGCTAAACCATGCACAAAATAATATATGCAATAAAAATTGAACCTTGCTAAGGACAATGCCTTTTTTCCAATTAATAACGGTGCAATAGCGACCACAACTTTGTTTCACTATTCCATGGCAACTGGTTGTACTCGTGGAGGAATTTCGATATAAGTTTTATAAAATACACATACTTTATTTACTTTATTGGAGAAAGCTAAAGGAAAAAAGATCATGACACAGCGAATTCCTATGATTTTTGAATTTGTACGATTTCGTTAATGGAGATTTTTTGCCAACATAGTTTCTAAACAATATGGTTATTTTTATTCAAATTGGTCATTATGTTAAAAGTAAAGGAAAACACCAATGGGACCGATTAGTTACTGTTAATCGGTGATGCAGTGCTGACGCGACATAGAAAAATTATAATATAGAACAAGTAAAATGAAAAACATAAAATAGAAAGAAAAAAAAAAGGCACAGCAAGCACTGAGGCACTTGCAAGGGGGCCAGCGCCCATAGCCTAGGGGTGGCTAGGGTTGGGCGACTAGGGTGACAATTGGCTGAGGTAGCATGACCCGATGCAAGCTAGATCGTCAGGGGTCGCGACCGTAGGAACGGTTGGTCCGAGGTCACTTGATCCCACTTCATCCGGCTCGAGTAGTTGCCACGAGCCACCAGTTCTCTCTCCAACCCTGTCTCTCCCTCTATCTTTATGTGCGTATGTGCTTCGATTGGAGGCAGTAGTGCTCCTTCCGTGGACAGCTGAGGCCTACAAATTAAGATGTGTTCGATAACCATCAATAATTTTTAATTCTGCTTCAGAAGTAATTTTAGAGCAAAAATGTGTTTAGTAAAAAATTACTTCTAGAACAATTTTTTACTTTTGAATGAGAATTGTGTTTGGTAAAAAAAGTGATTGTCTACGGTTAGAAGTGATTCTTTTTTATTTTCACTTATTATTTTCATTTTCCTTTCTTTTTCACGCTCGTAGGCTATTGTCGGTCGCCGGCAGGTTACAGATTGTGGGTCACCGGTTGCCAGGCGGTGGGTAGTCGCCAGTCGCCGCCGGTCACCAGTCCCCGTCAGTTGCTGATCTTCAGCTACCGTTTGATAAACTTGCTAGAAGCAGAAGTAGAATGGAGGCACATTTGGTAAACATTCTAAAAATTTATTTCTCATTTTCTTCCAAAATTGATTCTGGCCATAATCAATTCTTGTCAGAAGTTAAATTCTGGAAGAGAATTATTAACAAACGCACCCTTATTGACTATAATTCATTCTACAAAAAATCACCGCCCAAACTTATCGACTCTCTTGCACCACTTTGCTCTTGATTTTATGATGGTCTACCTTTATTTAGTAATTTAAGAAAGAAAATTACCAAAAAAAGTCATAAACTTATTCCACTCATGTCAATTCAGTTCTAAACCTTTTAATTTGGCAAATTTAGTTTTAAACCTTTTGACAATTTACCAATTGAGCCATTTCAACCAATTTTAGCCTGAAATTGCTGACATGAATGCCTACAGTCCTATGTGGCGCAACTGGCACTAACGTAAACAATTTTATGTTTTTATGTTTTTATTTTCTTTTTTTTATTGTGCCGGCGAGGATCCCAAGTGAGGCCCCAATGGCCCTGGTTGAGGCCATTGGGGTCGACAAGGTGGTTGTAGCTAGCAATGGTTGCCAATGACCCTCACTTGCGTAGTGAAAAAAGAAAGAAAAGAAAATTAAAAAATTAAAAAAATCTAAATTGTAAAAGAATGACAAAATTTGTCAATGTCAATGCTGCTCGATCTATTCCGTGTCACATTGGACAACCAGAGTCCATATCAATGGTTTTCGGCCAAAATTGGTCGAAAAAACTCAATTGACCAACTGTTAAAATGGTTTATGACTAAATTTGTCAAATTGAAATGTTTAGAACTGAATTGACATAAATGTAATAAATTCAAAACGTTTTTGGTAATTCCACCTAATTTAATACACATGATGCACATAATCTCTGAACAAGGATACATTGCTTGTTTTGATCGCGCAATATTAACCGTATATGAAGTGCTTACTTTGGTCTCCTTGTGAATAACCCATGCACCGATCTCATAAGTCACGACTTATGAAATCCAGGGAAGTTAATCATGAGAAGTCCTCATTGCGAAAACTTCCTCGAGAAGCACCTACAGCAGCGCTGTGCTCCAGGGAATATAACTTCGCCACGAAGATCCTCCTGTCTCCCCAACTCCACTATAGAAAAAGGCAAAGCTCTCTCTCTGCGCGCGACCAAGACCTGTGAAGGCAGCAGCTCTTGCACTTGCAGGGATGAAGCGAGTCAAGCGACGATTCAAACGCAAATGCGAGCATTTCGTCATCACTCTCTGCGTTTTATGAGCTCAGTTTCTTCGATTTTTCGCTTGAACTCGCCTCATCCATTCGTGTGATCTAATTGAAGTAGGCATGCTGTTGTTTTTCCGGTTAGAGCGAGGCCTCCGCATGTTGAACGCCGATGATTTTCCCCAACAGGAGTTGTTGTTGTTTTTTTTTTTTTTTCAAGTGTATCGTGAAGATGTTTCTTCATGAAACTTTGCACGTCTGCTCATCCAAAAGAAGAGACAAACTTTTCCGTATCTCTCCATTTTTCTCTCGTTTTCTCCATTGAGATCGTCTCACGATTGCTCTCTCTGAGTCCAGCTTGTTTCAAATAGCACGGTCGATTCGTTTGTAGAATTTGATTTTTTCTTAAATCACGGACCACCCAACAGCGGCAAAGTTCTCTTTTCCTACAATTTCCTTCTTTTTTTGTTTATCTTTTATCAACTTAAACTTTATATTTAAATCATGTGATTTCTATTCCTATTTTGATTAGATTCTGTAATGTAACTAGTAGTTGATGATTAGATGATTCGCTCGCTCGAATTGCATGAGCAAGAGGGTTCAGTTGCGCCAATCAAAAGGATTCGATTGAAAAGAAAAATGCAAGTTAAAAGGACTAGACCCTGATCATCGACCCTCATCGGTACTTCGCTTCCATTGATGTCATTTGTCTTCCACTTCATGGAGAGAATTAAAACTAGAAAAAAGAAAAAAACTAGAAAAGTTCTGAAGCCGGAAACAAAAGGAAGTTCCGGGATTAATGATGTGGTAACAATTTATCTGTGGAGCAAGAGCTCTACCACAGTCTTCATGTCGAATATTTTTCTCGAGTGATAATGTCTCGTTGCATAACACAGGATAAAGAGGCGCAGAGTAATGATCATCGATAGATAAAATGCCGGAAGAATTCAGTACAATTGATTTGCAACCTTGTGGTCTTCCTGTTATTGCACAATTTTATCTGCATTCCGATGAATCTCTTACTTTTTGAAGAGTCATGGATTTGGATGGAATCTTAACTTTCTGTAACCAAACGGCGGCCTGATTAACTTCGTGTTTTAGTAATATTATGCATTAAAACTGGCTTGTTGGTACAGTTAACATATCACGGCCAAGCACGGCAGCAATCAAGATGAGTTTGAAGCTTCTCGTTGACAAGAGAAACCAGACTGTGCTCTTTGCTGAAGCCGGGAAGGACTTTGTGGATTTCCTTTTCCATTGTCTGGCTTTGCCAGTCGGAAGTATTATGAGTCTTCTCGCTAAAACAGGCGTGGCGGGTGGCTTTGGCAATCTATACGCGAGTGTCAAGAATCTCAGCCACACGTACATTAAACCTCGAGAGAAAGATGCTCTGTTGAATCCCAAAGCGCTGAGCTGCGGTTCAGATGTTCTGCACTTACTGTTGCCCAAAGCTCCGCCTTTAGCTACAATTAACTTCTACACTTGTCCTAATATTTCCTTTAGTAGTTTAGGTTCAGACAGTTCATGCCGTAGCTGTGTGACGGATTCCCCTTCTACGAGATGTCCTGGTTGCAACAATGCGATGAGCAACAAATTGTCATGGGTCGTGGGACCAGCAGCCGGTGCTCCATCCTTGGCCGAGGTACCCGGTGGGAAGGGTGGTTATGTGAGAGGTGTTGTCACGTATATGGTGATGGACGATCTGGTTGTGAAGCCCATGTCCACCATCTCTTCCATTACTCTCCTCAACAGGTTCAATGTGCAGGATATCGGGGATTTTGAAGAGAAGGTGATCGACTTCGGCTTGGACGAGGTAAGGGCTGCAAAAGTCGCAACCTCTTCCAAATATTCCGACCACATTCGAAACTCAACAATAATTTCTGTTGGTTTTTGTTCCACTGGTGGTTTTTGGTCGCTTTAATTTTGGTGCCATGGCATTTTACTATTTGAGAATAACCGATTCTAAAGCTATTACAATGTTTTTATGCGGTTAGAATGCTTGATCCATCCACTCACTATTTGGTTATCTCATCATCTAAGAACATTATAAATGCTCAGATATATGGAAGAAGAAACTAAAAATTCCTTTGTAATTACATGGACATATCCCACAAACACATCTCTGAGTCTATTAATATTCTTTATGACCCGTTGCCCACATTAATTCTTCAACGTATATGACCAGAAGTCTTTGACAAGGCGGACAAATTTATGATCAAGTTCTGATTATGTGAGCTACTGCAAAAGTGCTGTTACAATTCTTTTACAAACATGATTCGCATTCTAAACTTGCAAAGCAGCCGCCGGTGTCCTTTCTTAAGTACCCCTTTTTGAACTTGTCTTGTGCTATGTGATCGTTGCTCAGGCCATAAAGCTGCTGAATGCTTCTTTGCGCTCCAAAACGGTTCTCACAGACATATTCAGCGAGAGGAAACATCGGTGAAACGCTACTCTTGATCTTCGGAAAACTATTCTCTCTTATGTATTAGCTTGCTGGAGTAGTTTATTCCTGCGACTTTGTAAGATGCTGATTAGGCTGTTTAATCCCCATTGAGAAATTAGTCTCTGTTATATATTAGCTTACTCAGAAATTAGTTTCTGAGTGATTGGTCTGTGGTACAATGGTGTGTAAGACTGTGCATTGCCTCTAGTGTACATATGCTTGTCAAGTTGCATTAATGCGTTCATTGTGAATAGATCCGTCAGTTTCACCAAATCGATAGATCTACTATGAACTGCCATTGCAAAGAAAATGAAAACATGTGCGAGATAAGTGTGACAATTACACCATTAGTAAATAATTATAGGGTAGCACCAAAATTCCTCAGTTATTACTGCATTGCACTAGAGAAGCTAGGGTCTGTAAAACAAGGTAGTGATTGTAGCAACATCATTTCAGCCTTTCTTGCCAAGGAAGACATCGGTTAGAACTGTCTTGGACTGTAATGATGCCTCCAGCAGCAATTTTCCCTGCGAAAGGAACCGCCAAATGGCTAATACATTGTTAATTGTCGTCGACTGAACATGCTATATTCTGATATACTAAATAGAGAGATCATGACCACATACATTGTCTGAATTTGTTCGAGGCTCTCTAGCCCGATACACTAACTAGTTAGATCAGTTGTAAGGACAAAGCCAAACACCGCACGTATTCAAGAACTAGCCAGGAAAACAAATGTAGTTGGATTTGGCTTACCTCTTCCACCCCAAAATCAACAAACTTGTTCACAACCATTGCAGCCTTGTCCTTCAACATGGCGATGCACAAGTCAATGGTCATCGGCGTCACCACCAGATCGTCCATCACCACATACTTCACCAGCTCTTTCACGTAACCAGTCTTCTCAGTGGGCACTTCAACGAAATTCATTCTTAGGTACATGGTGGCACCGCACCGAGGGCATTTCACAGAAGGTTCGTCAGTGACCTTCTGATAGCTAAAAGTACAATCCTTAGTCGGGCACATGTAGCAGCGGGGTTGGCGTGATGAAGATGATGAATCCCTAGGCAATAAAAGAGTAACCGGGAATTTGATGTTTAAACAACGGTTGGGGAATTCGGGCTTCAAGAGGCTCTGCTTGTTCTGTGGCACCTTGTAGTACACATCCTCCAAATTCTCAATGCTCTTGTAAAGATTGCCTAAGCTGCCGTCGACGGAGCCGGATTTCACGGCTTGAATGTGCGCGAGAGTCGCGATCGGTATGGCGTGAAGGTGGAAGAGGAAGTCCACAAAGTCCTTTCCTGCTTCCGCAAAAACCACTCTTTGCTTGCTCTCGTCGACCACGAGCTTCAACTTCAACTTCAACTTCAACTTTGGTGTTGACGCCATTATCTTCTTTTGGTGAGTAGAGTCTATTATTTTTCTTTTGTGACTGATCATTGGATGTTTCTGAGAAGTATATATAAGGGCTTCGGTGTTCAACTCATTGGACCATCTCTTTCTATTTTTTTTTTAATTTTTTGTGCATAGATAGGGAGTCCAAAGGGCTTGGAGGAAGGCAATGAGACATTGAAGAGCAGGTGCATTGTTCGGCCTTATCATCTCGAAAAAGAAAAATTAATACACGGAAGACGATGGAGAAAAGGGAATTGCCAATTGGGAGGTGTTCCTGAAATTAAATATGAATGTTCCCGAGGAAATTGCTGGAATTAGGTTTAGGCTTTATCTCGTAATAAATCATATCGACCTTCACAGATCTTGACTTATGTGGATATTGCCAGGCTTTTTTATCGTTTGAATTTTGTCGACGAGTATTTGGGAGTCACTCTTCAAGTGACCGATTAAGAAAAATACGTAGTTTCCAATGCACTAACAAATTTCGGTGTTATGTGAAATCAATGCTCCAAATATTGAACTATTTCAAATTAAGTATACTTGTTAGTATCTCGAAAATACTTGCTAATGGGACCATTATTGTCTATGTGAACCAATTACGAGAATTAACAACATATTTTATTATTGTATGCATCTCCTTTTTCTTCAATATAACTAGCTTGGTAATTTGTTTCCGAGCAACAATTTTTTTTCCTGGCCACATTTTTCACAAGAGCGGCATTGTAATTTATCTTGACATTAATAATTTTTTTTCCAAATGGTTTATTTTTGTTAAAAAAAAATTTGCAAATACTACAGCAAGGATATTTTTCCTTTGAGGTTTCTCCTCCTCTTTTATTTTTCCACGAACTCTTTCCCCCACTAACGTATATTTATTTTAAACTGAAAGGCTTGTACATAAGTCTTTTTCAATGTGCCTATAGAAAGCCAATAAATTCATTCACCAACAAGGTTTTTAAATCCTTAGATTTTTCTATAGAGGTAACAATAGGATTGTTAGGTGTCACCAATATTTTTTCTACTACCCTTTGATAAGCGATATCATCTCGATAATACCCTTATTTGATTTAGTAGTTCTTTTTATTTACCACAACATTGTTGGACGGTCTTATAATCTTTCATATTAGCGTTTTCCAATTCCCTTTGAAGGCATTGAGGCCTAAACTGTAATAGGTTTTGGGCGTTGAATCTGAAGACGAAGTCTTAGGCAATAGATATTGCCTTTCAGAGAGAAGGCAGGTGCTTTGGCTTTCGAGAGATTCACTTTCTTGGAAGATTTGATGTACTCATCGTTCAGCTTTCGACGCAGCGGCGGAGCTTGCCTAAACTTTCCCACAATCCCGGTTTTCGTGAGGAGCCTGATTATCGTTCCGACCGGCAACGCTAGGCTGTGGAAGAGGAGAAAGTCAACAAAGTTCTTCCCACCTTGGGCAAATTGCACCCCTCTGGCTGCTATTGTCCACAAGAAGCTTCAAGCTCACTCTTCCTGTCGCCGTTCTTTGGGTCACGGAATGCAGAGAGGAAGATGAGATTCATGTAATGCTATTTATGAGTAGGTTCAATGAATGGCATTTATACATATTTGATATTAAAGAGCCAAATTGTTAAGGAACGTAGGGAAGTGAAGAAGGCAGAAACAAATGAAGAGTCAGGGGCTTGCTTATCAGTTGTTATCATCATGAAGGGATCGGACGTGGTTGGTCAAAATCAAAACTCGTCAAATACATCAGTGAATCAAATAAACGTTCACGCACGTTCAAAACTCGTCGCTTCTTGTCGTCTAGTTACTGATGAGGACTCATTCCCAAGTCCGTAATTTTACCCTTTTTAACTTGTCTTGTTCCACGTGATCTTTGCGCAAGCCATAAAATTATGAGAAAATTTCAAATAAGGATCTAAAATGCTCTCGTTTTCTCAAAAGAAACTCTTAAGTGGACTTTATCTCAAATAAGGACTTGAAGTGATTATTTAGTCTCAAATAAGAGCCTAGCCGGTCAAACTTTTGCCGACCAGCGAGGAAATTATCTCATGTGCAAATTCTGGCAAGCAGGTCATGGGTACTTTCATCCAAAGACATTTTAAATTTGTTTTTCTCTCTTTTGCCATGTTCATCTTTTTATTGATCTGAGCCATGGTTGTTCATGTTCATCTTCTTCTTCGTCAAGTTTGAAGATAGGCATAAGATTAATGTCGAGATTAATGCTTGAAGAGCTGCTCGGGAGCGGTGGTGTCGGCGGTCTCGACGACGGAGATGCTGGAGAAGTAGGAGTCACTTTCTTGTCTCCTCCTTTCCCCCCAAAACTCCTATTAGATCCGAAATCCAAACCGACTTGAGTTCCTTCGCAGTATGTGCAGTGAGATTGAGCATGTGAAATGTGAAGTGTTAGAGAGAGAAAGAAGAGAGAGGTGTTTTTGGAAGGCACTTGATCTGGACATTAATCTAATGCCTATCTTCAACGAAGCAGATGATGAATAGGGACTCGTCAAAATTCACTTTGTCGAAATCCCCCAAATCGCCAACATCACCGCTATCAAAACCCCATCCTCAGTACCGAAATCATCCTCGTCGTCCTCGTTCGAAGTCTCCTTGCGCTGAAGCATCTTGAGCTCATCCTCGGCCGTAAGACAGTACTCTCACCCAAACCCATTAGATCAAGAAGAAGATGAACAGGGCAGAAGAGAGAAAAAAAAAATTAAAATGCCTTTGAACGAAAATACCCTTGACCAGGCTGTGGAAATACACATGTGAGACACATCTGCTTGCCAGGCCCTATTGAGACTAAGGGCTTGTTTGGTAACACTCTTGTTGCTCTGGTTCATGTTCTTTTATTTCCGGAAATAGAAAAAGAACAGAAATTTATTTGGTAACGTTAGTTATTTTTTTGTTCCCGAAAAATCATTTCTGTTTAGAAATTGTTCCCGGATATAGAATAGTTACCAAACAGAACATAAATGACCACTTCAAACCCTTATTTAAGACAAATGCTATTTCATGCCCTCTTTTGAGAAAACGAGAATACTTCAGTTTGGAATTTTCTCTAAAGTTGTTGAACACTTCATGGCACTCCAAAACGGTTTTCACAGACATATTCAAAAGGAGGAAACATCAGTAAATCCCTACTCTTCAACTTCAGAAATTAGGCTCTTGTATCTATTAGCTTGTCGGGGTAGTTTATTCTTGCTACTTTGTAAGATGCTGATGAAGCTATTCACTCCCCATTGTGAAATTAGTCTCTCTTATATATTAGCTAACTTAGAAATTAGTTTCTGAGTGATGATTGATCTGTGTTACTTTGGTGTGTAAGACTGCCTTGCCTCTAATATACATATGCTTGTCAAGTTGCACAAATGTGTTTTATGTGAATAGATCCATTAGTTCAAGAAGTAGATAGATTTACGAGGAACTGCCATTCCAAAGAAAATGAAAACATGTGTCAGCTAAGTGCGACAATTACATGATTAGTAAGTAATTATAGGGTAGCACAAAAAATCCTCAGTTGATACGACATTGCTCCAGACAAGCTAGGGTCTGTAATACAAGGGACTGATTGTAGCAACGGCCTTTCTTGCCAAGGAACACATCGGTTAGAACTGTCTTGGATTGTAACGATGCCCCCAGCAGCAATACTCCCTGCCAAATTAACCACCAAATAGTTGATACTATGTTAATTGTCGACGACTAAACATGCTGTAAATTCTGGAAAAAGAAAATAAAGGAATCATGACCACACACATCGTCTGAATTTGTCCGACGCTCTTTAGTCTGATACTAACTAATCAGATCAGTTGTGAGGATAAAACGAAACGCATGAAAGATGAAAAAAGCATGTATCCAAGAACTAGCCAGTAAAACAAATGTTAATTTGATTCGCCTTACCTCGTCCACCCCAAAGTCAATTAACTTTTCCACAATCGTTGCTTCCTTGTCCTTCAACATGGCAATGCACGAGTCAGTAGTCATCGGCTTCACCACCAAATCATCCATCACCAAATACTTCACCAGCTCTTTCACGTAACCATTCCCCCCATTTGGCAATTCAACAAAATCCACTCTTCGGTCCATGATGGCGTCGCACTGAGGACATTTCACGGAAGGGTCATCGGCGACCTTCCAATGGTAATAAGCACAATCCTTAGTCCGACAAATGTAGCAGTAGGGTTGGCGTGATGAAGATGATGAATCCCTAGGCAATGAAAGAGTAAATGGGACTGTGATGTTTGGACCATGGTTGGGGAACTTGGGCTTCAAGAGGTCCTGCTTGTGGCGGGGCATCATGAAGTACACATCCTCCAAGCCCTCAATGCTCTTGTACAGATTGCCCAAGCTGCCGTCCATGGAGTCGGCTTTCACGGCTTGAATGTGCGCGAGAGTCGCAATCGGCAAGGCGTTGACATGGAAGAGGAAGTGGACAAAGTCTTTTCCTGCTTCCGCAAAAACCACTCTTTGCTTGCTCTTGTCGACCACGAGCTTCAACTTCAACTTTGGTGTTGACTCCATTATCTTCTTTTGGTGAGTAGAGTCTATTATTTTTCTTTGCGACTGATCAATAGATGTTTCTGACAAGTATATATAGGGTTTTCGGAGAACAACTCATCGGACCATCTTCTTTCATTTTTTTTTTTGTTGGGTGCATAGATAGGAGTCCAAGGGGCTTGGAGGAAGGCAATGAGACAGTGAAGAGCGTATGCCTTGTTTGGACTTATCATCTCGATAAAGGAAAAATCAATACATGGATTATGATGGAGAAAAGGGAATAGGGAGGAATTCATGAATTTAAATATGAATGTTCCCGAGGAAATTGATGGGATTAAGATTGCTCTAAACTACCATGGATCGTATTTTTCTGGAAAAAAAAAAAAAACTACAATGGATCATATGAATTTTGTCAGCCACTATTTCGGAGGAACTCTTTAAACAATCGATTAAGGAAAATACAAAGTTTCCAAAGCATTAACAACTCTCTTGCCATACGAAATCAGGGATTCAAACAACGAACTATTTCAAATTAAATATACTTAGTGGTATTCGGAAATAATTGCTAATATGACTATTATTGTATATATGCACCACTTACAAGAATTAACAATAATTTAACAAATAGAGGGGATAAACATACACTAACTAGGCATTGGAATTGAATGGGAGCTATCTGTAAATCCCACTTGCGGAACATAATCTGACAATATTACCCAATCACTTCAAACTTATTGTACGAACGTCAATTTAACCATAAACTTTTCAATTTTATTAATTAGTTCCAAACCTTGGCTCGAACTTATCATGTAGTCTTTTAGGTCAATTTTACTGGAAATCATTGATGTGGCGGTTTAGTTATTACCAGTCGTCCTACGTGGCACACTGCGACGACAAGTGACCAGAAAAACTGTAGGGGAATTAGGTACAAAGATTTAGGGCTAAATTGGCAAAAGTGAAAAGCTTAGAACTAATTGACATATATACAATAGATTTAGGATTGATTGGACGATTTCCCCAAACATGATATGTGCTAAAGTATACTAATCATCCAAGTAAGAAAATCGACAATGATCTAGGATTCCATCATCTAAGGCTTTGCTTTTGAACTTTCAAATTTTGTCTCACCTTCTCTCTCCCATCTCACAATCTCATCCCCCTCCTGTCCCCCTCTCCTCTCCCCATCTTCGAACATAGTTCCTAAAGTACCCGGCGTTACGTGTGGAGCTAACACACATTTTTCTTATTCTCCAAAGCTAGACATGTATCCTACTAATGTCTCATGTGCTTATATCGTCTAAGATACATTTATATCTATATCAATTTTCGGGTGATTATGTTTAAGAGAGGGTGTGATATCTTTATCTTGAAGAATCACCCAGTGATGGAGCGAAGAATTAGGTTCAGGGGCGCAAGTGATTGACTAAATATGGAGTCAAAAAGTTTTGGCACTATAACTTTGGAAAACAAAATTTAAAAGTATACAGCTTATGACATGATCACTTTTCAATAGATACAAGGTAAAATATAATAAAATGTAATTTTAATGATCACTTTACTAAAACATGACAATTGCATTTGAGCTCTTTTTTCAATTTGCATCTTTTAAAAAAAATAAATATATTTGCCACCTATTTTAAATCAACTCTTTATGTCAATTTGATATAAAAGTGATTGCTTTTTTTACCTATGACTATCTTAATCCATTCGAAACTAGAAAAAAGAAGAAGAAGAAGAAGAAGACCACAACGTGCAACAAAAAATTAATAATTCAGAGGAAGAAAATCTAAAGATTTTGCTTTTATGAGAGAGAAGTCTTTTGTTAGATTTGAGAATTTTCATTATAAATCCTATTAACTTACATCTAAGGTGGCTAGCACTATCACCTATAGGGGGTGAATAGGTGATTATAAATAAACTTGACAAATAATACGAAATTAAAACAGTTAAAATTAAAGTTATGAAGAACGAGTCAAAGTCTGAACTTTAAGTTTGATGAGACGGATTTAAGTGTGCAATAAGATAGATATAAGAAGTTAAGGGATAGAGAAAATTGTACACAAAAATTATTGTGATTTGGTTTAGATCAAGCCTATGTCCACTCTCCACGCTAACAGCCTACTAGCTTGATTCTACTAATGAATTAATCGGAGGTTACAACGAGTGATGCTTCTCAGATGATAGATCACATTATTTCACACAATCACTCTCTTTAATATCTCTCAAGGATTACAACTTTGAAGCTCAACATAGACAAGTGTGTAGGATTGAAGCTCTCTTTGAATTTTGAAATTCTCAACTCTTATCTCTCTATTTTCTTCAGCGCAGTGGTGTCCTTTTATACTCCTCCATTTCTAAACTAGCCATTGGACAATCTTCAGAGGATCACTCTCTAAATAACTCGTTAAACGAGATTGTATAAAAAAGATTGAGTAGCCATTGAGTGAGATAAAATCAAAATCTCCATGGATTCAGTCGCACATATAATATGAATCTAGATTTCCATAAGTGGAGTCCTTTGTTTGGAAATATTGTCTTGTCTCTAAAGAAATTGTCAATTAATCTAAGAAATTTTGCATTAATAATGTTGTTGCAAAAAAATCTATAGATTTGATCTGCAATTACAACTTTCTATACGTGGAATCCAAGCCATATTACTAGCCGTTGTAAATTATATGATCGTTGTGTTTTGAGTCTGAAGAAACTTTGTCATTAGATGTTACTTCTTGATTATGAATATACTCGTTAGAAGAATATTTCTGAGTCTCACGATCAGCAGAAGCATAGAGTTTGAATATATTATCAAACGCAGATTTCTGAATCTAAATTTCCATCTTCTGGTCCCTCTAAGTGTATTGGCAATCGCGATTCTTCCTTGCTATTCACCTATCCAAGATCCTTCCAAACTTTACTGAACTCTCCGTTCTAGGCTTATTCACGTTCTATTCAGGTACCTCCAATTTGTAGACACCTCTACACCCAATGCCTCGTTCACTATTGATAGAAAACTCATAACCTTGAGACATTTTGACACAATCTCGTTCTAACATAACCTTAAAATGTTTTGATATAACCTTCAGACTTTTAGATATGACACCACCTGTGTCGCCCCAGAATGTCACCCGCATGTATATGTGTCATTACAATTAATAATTTATGTTTGCATGCAGAAGCGTAATAAAAATTTTCTTTCACAATTACCTTAGATAAGAAAATCGCAAGAGCTTGACTAAAACACATCTGCATCCTTCTTGAAAAATTATTCATATGACAAGCTCACAACACCGACAATACAAATATAAAATGCATAGACTTAGGAAAGGGTTAAGGTCACCTATTCTTCACACTATATTTCTACATCCCTAAAAGCTTACCTATACAAAACCACCATTCGACTCACAGGTCGATGGCCTCCGTCATCACCTCATCCCTTTCATCTTAACATTCAGGGGACCATAGTACACACCTGAAAAATTAAGGGGTGAGCCGAGGCCCAATAAATGAAATATCTAATTCTAATGTAGGAAATCCACCCACTACTCAACCTGGCATCATACAACATGCGATCAAATGTCATAAAACTTTATACATGACAAGCACATGAAAAAGCATTACCTCTTTATGTCGATGGCAAATCAATAACAACGATGCATGCTATTATTTACTAATACATGCAGATGCCATAACACATTTCGATGCACCATCATCATTATTTGGTTCATTAAGAAACATGCATCATAGTCATGCATCATATATAATTATTTCATATCATTCATTTCTTTTTCACATCTCGAGCACTTCTAGGGCATCCGACACACGAGCATCTCAACTCCAAGGCATTCTGCAACATCCAACCACGGGGCATCCAACACATGGGTCATCTCGAACTCTTGAGACATCCGACACATGGGCATCGTCGCTACCATTAAGTGGACGATAGAATATTTTCATATTTCTTTTCGTATTAAATCACATAGCCACTATACACATAATAACATGCTCATTTCATTTTGTAAGCAAATGATACATTCTAAAAAGGGCTATGTAAACATCATCAACTCCAAATAACATACTTCAACAACATTATTGATATAATATCATGGCGAAAAATTGATTATCATCATGTTACGTCACCTCCTTCCCAAATCGGTAGTCATACAATGCTCAAATGAGAAAATTCAAACGTAAAAGTTGTAGATCTAAGAGTTTTTGTTCTATTAACTTTGAAATCAAGTAATTCCAGTATGCATAGACAAAGTTATGACGATTTTACTAGACTACCGCTAAATTGGAATTTCCGCCCATAATATTTACTGTTTTTTTTTCCAATCGGTAAGTTTACAATACTTATATGAGAAAACTTAAAACATAAAAGTTGTATATCTACAAGTTCTTATTCTTTTGGCATTAGAATCAAGTTATTCCGATATATATAGAAAAAATTATGATCATTCTCTTGGACTAGCGCAGAATTGAAATTTCTGCCCATAATGTTTACTGTTTTCTCCAATTGGTGAGTTTTTATTGCTTATATGAGAAAACTCAAAACATAAAATTTGTAGATCTACAAGTCCTTGTTCTCTTAACATTGGAATCAAGTCATTTCGACATATATAAAGTTATGATCATTCTCCTGGATCAGCGCAGAATTGAAATTTCTACTCATAACGTTTACTGTTTTCTCTAATCGGTGAGTTTATAGTGCTTATATGAGAAAAATCAAAATATAAAAGTTGTAGATCTACAAGTCATTGTTCTTTTGGCTTAGAATCAAGTCATTTCGATACATATAGAGAAAGTTATGATCATTCTCCTGGACTAGCGCACATACCCACATTTATCATTTTACTTCCTTTTCTTTTGTTTTAGCCATCGATGACATCTATTCACTGCTCTAGAACATATAAAGATTTCAATCATTCAAGTCAAGCAAGCATAACTTTTCAACACCTAATAATTGAAACTTCTTTACATGTATCATAAAAATATAAACTTATTTAACATCCATCAAACAACCAAGTCAAAAATTATAAATAGATTATTCTAGCTTAGCACTTAGAGTCTTCACATACCTCAATGATGATTTAAACAAAGAAGCCAAAACTTGATTACCTTCAAAGTAAAATAATCAAAAACAAAGATTAATAACTTTCAATCTTTTTAAGGATCAAAACTAGTTTAGAAAGGGGGATAAGCTCACAAAATCACCCTGAATCTTCTTAAAAAGTGGAGTTGAAAGCTCCAATAACACAAAATAGGACTTCTTTCTTTTTTTTTTTGCTTGGAGAGTTCGATTAAAGAGAAGGGAGTGAAGAAGTGAATGGTATCTTGAAGCATTTGGAGAATGAAGTACACGACCAAGGGAATGGTTGCAAAAGTCTTCTTAAGTTAAGAAAATAAGAACAAAATGACCATGGGTTAAAAGTAATGATAGCACGGGTTAGAAATACTTGGTGGAAATTATATGAAATGTGGGCAAATGAAAAAGTAACATTTGGCTAAACCCTATTGTTTCAAATGAGATATTTTAGTAATTTGCTAAAATATCTTGCAAATCAGTACGTAAATGAGGTAATCAGCGTTCATTCTAAACACTGATAAACTCGAAAAATATTTTAAACACGTCAAAATGTTTCGCAAGATTTTCCGAACAAAATGAAATATTAAATTTAGTAAATTTATAAAGTAACACTTATTCGATATGTAATTTCAGAGCGTATTGACCTTCGATAATATCCTATGCGGCGTTACGCACTATATCACCACTCTAGAAAATCAACACAAGAACAAGTACGTTATAATTTAACTCTAACGTAATCTTTTACAGAAAAACTATAGGCACGAATAATACTTTTCGGCCTCAGCGGTTTCTATGTAAACCATCTAACTATGATTTCTGCTCGCGATATTTATCGTCTATGAATTCCTACACATTATAAATAAATGAGGGAATTTTCGGGATGTCACACCACCTGCATAATGACTTGTGCATCTTTCATCTGATTTTACTCAACCAATAAACACATTAGTAACCTTTGATTATTTTGTCATTTTCAAAACATCATAAGGGATTTTCCTAACAACATCAATTTGCTCATTGAGTGGAATATATAATCACAATTCATCTTAAGTGAATTGGCATGAATTTTGAAGGAATTATTTGAAAAAAAAAAGGGTTTGAACTTGAACTGAAAATGAGTTTACCTTCTATATAGTACAAATTACTAATTTTTTGGGGGGGATGGGGGAAGACACTCATAATTCATTCTTTCTTATATATGTATGTAGTATATATAATAAAATTTTCGGGAGGGAGGAAGGGGGTCTCTGTCACTAACTAGGCGTGATAACCACATAGGCTGTGCAGACGTATTACATTCGTTTGGACATATCTTGATTGGGGTTCCATACCTTTCTTGTTTGGATGGAGATTGGCAACACATGGTGTGTACTTTTTTTTCCACACATTCTATAGCTCTCGCCATGGATGCAAGTCATTAGTTACTTGCAAAAACGAAGCTACCCACCTCAATAGCGGTGAACATGAGATGTGTAATATATTGGTTATAGAAACTATGTAATCAATATTTTTCTTTGGCGCACTCTTCTTGTCGAGTAATCTTTGAGGAAGTGTAAAAAGAAAAAGAAGAATAATTCGAAACACACATCGGGTGGACTTTGCGGAAAAGCTTTTAGACTCGTGTTCAATCCGGTCAGCCATTTGATCAAATCTGGTTTGTTGATATGATTGCTCTCGAAGTCGCGATTGTGCTAGGCAATTTTATTTTATTTTTTGGTCATTTCCAGTAGGTAGGCCGAAATCCATAAAACAAAATAATAATAATAAATAAAGCATGGACCATGCCTTTGGGTCATAACAGGCACAAACTTTAAAGCGTCTCGTAACGGAACATGAACTTTCACGTTTTGGTCAAATCTTGCACAATGGCGATTAAAGGGGCATATTCCGTCAAGAACCATCCAGAAAAATCCAATTCTACCCTTTTCCCTGTTTTTTTTTTGTGAGATTTTTAAAGATTTATTTTTATGAAGTTGAAAAAAAAAACTAAATTAAATAGAATATTTCTAAGAGATCAGTTTTCTTGTACATGAGGTGTAATCATATCAAACGATAGGAATTAAAGTTCAATAAAGTACCAGCAATTTTAACTTTATAATAAACAAGAAGAGATAAACACAACCCCAGACTTAAGTAAGTCCTCAAACTGCTTCGTTTGAGATCTTATCTGAATCTCGGGATCCCTTAGACCTAAAACAAATAAAGGGTTGTTGGGAACGAAGCAGGAAAAAGATATTTTACCAACTAGCGGTGCAAGGCGTGCGGGCACCGACGAGCACCATGAGTCAATAAATATCAAATTTATTCAGACATGACCGGTGTTGGAAATATATTGGAGAAATGAAATCACAATATAGTCGGACTTTGAGGCATGTAATCACTCTCTTTTATGATCAATTTGCCCCACGAAATTGCTATAGGTTTCTGACAAATTCCCTTCATGATACAACAAAGTCACGGTAAAAATACTGGATAATAATTCCAGTAAATCTCCTAAAACTCTCTTGCGAAACAATAAAAGATTGGCTATTTTGAAGGAAGATGAAAATGAAGGAAGTTTGTTCTGTCGTTGGTTCTGTTGTTCTTTTGTTTGTTCTTTTAGAAATTGAATTGAAAATGTCTTATATATAATAACATAGAATGCACTTCTTGATTTGTAAACTGTCACTACGGACACACCTATTCATGTCCGAAAAACTGCAATTCAGACATGAACTTTCAAGTATGAAAACTGTCATTTTCGAACACACCCTTTCATGTCTTAAATCGAACAGTTTTGTCCGAACAGTCATGAGCCAAAATGAGTCAAATAATTAATTTCAAAAATTTTAAAAAATTGTTGATTAAGGCTTATTTGTTTGTTTTACAAATAAACGCCAACAATCCCCCACTTTGTTTGTAAAACAAATATTTTTTTATATTAAAAATAGCAGAATTTCCTTGAGATCAATATACATACATAAAGGTCTTTTTCGAGTTAAACCTTCATTTAGTGCAAGTATCTCAAAGGTCTATCAAAGTCACAAGTAACTGCTAGCTTTAAACTAGGTACTTTTAGTAATAGAATCGGACATACTGCACATATACTAATCTTTTGTTTCAATGAGAAGTTTATAATCTACTTAGCACTGTTATGGCCTTGTACTTGTACCTTTTCATGAGCTCTCTAGAAAGTAAACCTAACTTTTGTAAGAAGCGGCACCACTTCTAAACTCATATAGGTGAAGTATCTATCACGTGTTTCTGTTACTGATGAACACGATACATTAATGTATTATACTTCGTTAAGAATATAATTCAACCTCGAAAATGTAACAGACGATATTGATTTTTGATGTCAGGGCTAATGTCAGTATCATACAATCACTTTCAGTAACTTGTTCTTACCCATTAAACCATATAACTAGTGATGTGCTAGTATTTGGTCGGGTTACCATTATCGATGATTTTAATTAAAAGGTTTCGGCCCCATTTCTTGTGAGCTCATTTTCACTACCTCTCTTGCTAGTGCCCTTGTAAAAGTGTCAACCAGATTCTTGCTTGACCTCACGTAAATAATTGTTATAGTACCTTCCTAAATCAATTGTCTCATGTACTCATGCCTTAGGCTAATATACCTAGACTTACCATTATAAGTACTACTATAAGCTCTTGCCAAAGTAGCTTGACTATCATAATGGATAGAAATAGGAGGCATAGGACTAGGCCACAATTCGGTGTCCAACAACAAATTCCTAATCCACTTGGCCTCTTTCCCAGTTGCTGTTAAAGCAATAAATTCCGATTCCATCATTGAGTGAGATATACAAGTTTGTTTCTTGCTCGCCCAAGATACAGCACATCCTCCTAATGTGAAAATCCATCTAGAAGTGGAATGTTTATCTCCAACACTTATAATCCAACTAGCATCGGTGTATCCTTCTAGTACAATCGGATAATTATTATAGAACAATCTCAAATTTTTCGTTCCCTTAAGATAGCAAAAAATTTTGGCAACAGTATTCCAATGTTCTATACTTGGATTACTAGTGTATCTACTCAACTTACACACAGAAAAGGCAATATCAAGTCTAGTACAATGCATTGCATACATTAAAGACCCTATAGCACTTGCATATTCAAGTTGTGCTACCGCCCTACCAGAATTGTAATTTAATTTCACATTTGGATCATATGGAGCACTCATTACGTTGATACCAAGATGCTGGAATTTATTTAACATTTTTTCAATGTAATCTTCTTGGCTCAAGGAATAACCACCACTATGTTTTTTTAACTTTAATACCCAATATAGTATCTGCTTCACCCAAATCTTTTATTTTAAAATTCGAAATTAGATACTTCTTAGTCTCCTTGACTCCAGTCATATTGGTTCCAAAAATAAGCATATCATCAACATATAAGCAAACCAAAACCTCATAATCTTTAGTGAACTTAGAGTAAATACACTTATTAGCACTATTATGTTTGAAAACATTGGACAGTATGACTGAATCGAATTTCCCATACCACTGCTTAGGAGCTTGCTTAAGCCCATAAAGAGATTTAATTAATTTACACACTTTCGTTTCATTCTCAGGAAGTACGAAACCCTCTGGTTGTTCCATGTAAATTTTCTCATTTAAATCTCGTTTTGAGAAAGCGATTTTTACATCCATTTGATGAACGTAAAAATCATATATGGATGCTAAGGCAAATAAAATTCGAATAGATGTTATATGTGCTATAGGTGCATACGTGTCAAAATAATCCATTCCATTTTTTTGCCTAAACCCTTTGGCCACTAACCTAGCCTTAAATGATTGGATAATACCATCATAATTATATTTTCTTCTAAAAACCCATTTGCATCCGATATGTTTCGATCCTTTTGGTAAATCAGCTAATACCCAAGTATTATTGGACATAATTGAATCCATTTCATCATCTATAGCTTCTTTCCAAAAGGAAGCATCTCTAGAAGACATTGCTTCACCAAAGCTTTTAGGATCGTCTTCTAAGTTTAATACTAAAGGGTATTTATTTACCACATTATTATCTTTGTCTCATTCAACAAGGAAAACATGAGTAATAAAGTCTGGACCTAAATCTTTCAATTTTCTCGATCTAGTGCTTCTCTTAGGTTCAGTCATATCATTAGAGTCATATGCTCATTTCTCATGAGAATTTACGTGTGTTTCTATAGGTCTTGAATTATTATTTTTCAATAATTTCAAAGTCCGTAGAACACTTATTCTAAAAAAAATCAACATTTCTTGATTCTACTATGATATTTGACTCTAAATCAAAAAACCTATAAGCTTTACTATTTTCAGCATATCCAAGGAAAACACTTTTAATAGCTCTAGGGCCAAGCTTTGTTCTCTTAGGGTTTGGTACTCTATAATATGCCAAACACCCCCACACTCTAAGATGTGACATGTTCAGTTTTCTACCTTCCTACAATATGTATCCTATTATAAATGTAACGTGCAGTAAGCAATATATCTCCCTATGTGATATATTTACTCTTAATCAATGTTTCATCAATGATCACCTTTAAAAATCTGCTTACATGAACGACAAAAAGCAAACACATGCCCATGTGGCTAAGTGAAATAAAAAGCGACATCGTTTTGCCTAGAAAATCATCTAACAGAACTTTAATGAAAGGTAAATGTCTCATGCGTGTACAAATTAGGGGTTTTCGATTTCACAAAAAAGGTTTAGGGTTAATGTGTTATAGTGGACATAATTCGAATTTTTTATCTCACAAAAAAAGTTAATAAGGGTGGTAACCATAGGAATCGGACCGAATCAAACGGTTCTGGATGGTTCCCGTGGGAATTGGTTTGGTTCTCGGTTCTTAAAATTTGGAATCGGTGATTATCGGCCCGATTTCCAATTCTAGGTGTGGATCGACCCACTAGGACTGATTGATATATATTTATAATTTTTATAACTACAAAAAATTTCTCAAAACCCTAATTTCCCATTCTCACTCACCGCTAGTCTCACGCCTCTCACATCTCACTCTCAGTCACACGCAACGCCTCCCTCAGTCCCTCTCGCTCGATGCCAACTCTAGTCTCGAGTCTCGCTTCACTCTCTTTCTCTTGCCTCTCTCAGCTCACTAAGTTAGGATTTTCAATTCGGTGTTTGTTCTATTACGCATCTTTTCCTCTTGTTTAAGAATGGAAATTCCAATGAAGAGTGGGAATCCTAGAGAGCGGTTGTTACTGGTCACCGAAGAAGCAAGGGGTGAGAGAGTTGGGAGGTCTATCTCTATTTATGGGGGTGTTACAAAGTACAAGAGTGTGCTGACTAACGAGTGAGTGAAAGAATGATCTACATAGGAAAAAAAATGTCATACCCTAAATTTAGCAAAAATGGGAGATGACACGGTCATCCTTCCACATGAAGGACACAGTCTCAAACATAATAAACATTAGCCTATTGTCTGAATATAAATCTCAAGAAATTCCATTTCAAACTATCTAAATTCAAACCCACAAACCAACTGTCAACAGTTCCCCATCGATATCGCTTTCATACTACTCGTCGCTAGCCGAAGAACTTGAAAAGGGGTAGAAGGAATGGGGTGAACAACCACAGTTCAGCAAGTAGTGCATCTTCTCTAAGCAAATCGAGCAACCACTATGCATATATATAAAGCAATACCAAAAACTCATACCTCAATCCCAAGATGTAATATACATATCAAAGCAAGTATAAGTTATTTCATTTCAACAAATCTTTATACAAATCAGATGTACACATTTAATCCACAACCACAACTTAAACATCAATGGTCAAGTTCATTTATCAATCTCATCAATTCACATGTCAATGGTCCATTCCTTTGGCCAATCTCAAATTACACATCAATGATCGATTACATGCTTAATATCTAACTCAAGGCTTTAGAGCACTTAGTCATTGACCAATACATATCGAGAGTATAAGACTTGAGAGGTGGCTTCCGCAAGATTCACATCGTTGTGTAGCATTTAGTCCTTGACCAACGCATATCAATGATACAAGGCCCTAGAGGTTGCTTCGACGAGACTCATGTCGCCATGTAGCACTTAGCTCTTGACTACAAAGCTCTAGAAGTGGCTTCCACGAGACTTGTGTCATCGTGTAACACTTAGTCCTTGATCAGTCTGTATCACAATTGGTTTCACAAACAAAACCATATAGCCATTCACAAATCAATTCTTTCCACAAAACCAATTCATAATACATTTCATAAACCAAACACGTAACCTTTCGCAATTCAACTTATCAGCCAGAAATACTTCTCATAAAACATTTCTCAAATTATTTCAATACTCATCTAATAAACTGATTTAGTGAAATCAAATCACCTTTCACAACTCAATTTATCAAACAAAATATATATTTCCACCAAACATTTCTCACACCATTATGGAATTCATTTCATAAACAAGTAACATTTCGAAATGCTTTTTGTAAAACGTTTCTTAAGCCAAATAACCAAGATTTGGTAAATGTATGATCCGTAATTTTTATGCAACAAACATGCTCTTATATAACTCATAATATATCATATCGCTTTCAAAAGATGAGTATACAAACTCAAAAAAGAAATAACACCACTCATTAGGGAATGCCCAAAACTAAACAACATGTAGCTAAACAAGTCGTCGATTTCGTAATTCTATCAATCAAACGAGAAACAACATCAAAATCAAGTAAATCCCTACCTCAACTACGAATTGGCTAAACCAAGCTCAATCGCTAACAAAACAACTCCTATGCGCCAGCAAATCGCTAATCCAAAACGATTATTCAAAACCATTCGCAACGAGGAGCTTGCGCGCCAAACTCTAATAATTTGCTTCGATTAAATTGTTACTTCAAATAGACTCCCGTCAAAACCCACAGCTCTACAATGCCATAATCCACCATTGCCATGAAGTCCCAAAGCTAAATAACTCAAGAATCAAACTATGCAACTCAATTTTCATAAAATTTCAATTTTAAGCCATAATCCTAAAACTACTATGATTGGAAGAGTAAACGATGTAAGTACTTATCGAGCATTGTGATACTAGCTAAATCGGCTTAGCAATGCGTACGTGGTGAGTACCTCTCTTGTTTCTCTTCCCCTTTCTTCTTCTCTTTGCTTTCTTTTCTTCCTCTTTTCTCTCTCCTTCTCCGCGCGAGCTGTCGACCCTTTTTTTAAACTGAGAGCCACTTTCTGCTTTGTTGACTTTGTCAACATTCTTTTAACCTTTTTCTTTTTCTTTTTCTTTTTCTTTTAAGGTGGATCCCATCACTTTTGACCAAATCCAAAATATTACAAAAAAATAAAAGGAAAATATTTCCATTGATTTCCAGAGACCAATTTCAAGATCAGGTGGGTTGATTCTCGATTTCAGAGTGGAAACCATCCTGTCTTGGAACTGATCACCCCTAAATGTGTTACAATGAGCATAAATTAGAGTTTTTGGTGGCTTTTCCTCTTCTTCTTTTTTCAAAATAATTGATAGTAAAAATTCAAATATAATGTTGAAAACACATGGTTGTAGATTTATATTACTTCGTGAGGCTATATTTGTAAATTTTCAGGAAATTTTATCACTTTTAAATTGATGTCAGTGCCATTTAGAGCATCAGTAATGCAATATTTACCTAAAAATATTTTGTTCATGGGGTGTTTAATATACATAACACATATTCATAGTGGTAGTTAAATACAACTAAATGGTAATTAGAGATAAATTTCATCAGTTTGTCATTCATGAGAGCAATTTTTTTTAGAATAAGATATAATTTTGTGAAATGTCGAATATTGTATGAATTAGTTGTATTTTTGAAAGATGAGCATTTCAATTGATTTTTCGAAAGACCATAATTGTTTCAATCCAGCATCACACTGACATCTCTCTAGTGTGTGTATATATATACACACGTACATATGTAAGTATATATATTAAAGTGATTAAAATTCGTGCATTAAGTCACGTGGCTTGTTCACCTGCGAGTTTTGCCCAGTAATTTTCTTTTGATAGTCACTTTAACAAATCTTTAATGTTAGCAAATCTCTAATTCTGTATTTATAATTTTTGTGCATATTATGGTAATGAATCTCTAGTCCATGTACAAGATGTACAAGAAGTAAAAGAATCGTGCATATTTTGATAATAAATGTTAAATATGTATATATTGTATTTTTGACATACTTATACATTAAATGTTTAAATGTAATTAATTACGACAAAGTTGTGAAATAGTATAACAATATAGGGATACCTATATCATATTTGACTCATATTAGACAAATAAAAAAAGTATTAAATGATCAATAAAAATATACATCATCACAAAAAAAAAATCATATAACAAGCTTTATAAAAAAAAAAAGTACCCATCATAGAAGGAAAAAAGGTATATGGTTAGAGGGTTCTATTACATGATTGCATATTTCAATAATAAGTATAACGAAATGTATAAAAAGTGATGATTGTTATGATGGAAAAGTTGTGTGGATACCCTTTATGAAAATATATTTGTCGTATTTTCTAAGTAAATGATATTACATATCGATAAAAAAAATATATATAACATGATAGCTCATATTTAGCTAGTAAATGATATAAGTTTGTACTAAAATTTTGCTAAATAAGATACTTGCTGAGAGTTGAACAATGTAGAAATATCTTTAATAACATCATAGTGTATATTTGACCGATAAAATTTTGGGTTAATACCACGAAAAATCCTAAACTTATACATCTGTGACAAATTTACCCCAAACTGGTACACGTGTGACAAATTTACCCTCTGTCAGTTTCTATCAAATTTTACTGTCAAATTGCTGAGTTTGATGACACATGATAGTTGACGGGGTATATTAGTTTTGGGTTTTATACTCTGTTTGTCTCAAGTTTGCCAGTTTGGGATTTTTCGTAGTATTAATCCAATTTAACGGAAACTAACGGAAGGTAAATTTGTCACATGTGTATTAGTTTAGAGTAAATTTATCACAAATATACAAGTTTGAGGTTTTTCGTAGTCAAAAAACTAGTTTGAGGTAAATTTGTCACATGTGTACCAGTTTGAGGTTTTTTGTGATCAAAAAAATAATTTTAGGTAAATTTGTCACAAGCGTACCAATTTGGGGTTTTTCATGGTATTAACCCTAAAATTTTTACATAACATGATAATTCATACTTAAGAAATAATGATTAAATATGTATTAAATCTATGCTATGTTCACTCAAAGTTAAACGATGTAGAAATATCTATATCGATATATTTAAGCATAAAGTGTCAATTGTCTCACTTTTAAATTTCCCATTTAGCCCTCATGTACAAATTACTTTAATTTTGTAATGCAATTTAACTTTAAAGAGAAAAAAAAAAAGCAAAACTGGCCAAAGAAAAAGGATAAGAAAGACAAAAGAAAAAAGCAAACTACCTCATTTCCACTAAAAAAACTACACATTTTATGCTACGAATCTTGATATAAATCAATCCCATTTATATTGTAATGTGGTTAGGGTTACTATTGAGTCATTTAAATATTGTAATTCATGCATGCCTGTTTATTTAGATTTTCTTTATCCTTTTTTTAAAAGAAAAATGGATCATTGAGGTCGCCTATTTAGAGGTAATATGAAAAAAATACAAATGATATCCCAAGCATATGAGAGAGTTTAATCGAACGAATGGAGTAATGAAAATGAGAGACCTTTCGAAGTAATGCACAGCGACACAGGCCAGTTAATACATCTATGCTTTCTCCATAACTAAAGATAATTGATACTTCCCATTACCACAAATTACGAAGTTGGTTTTTTTTTTTGGAACGATTCGATGGTTCATATGAAGTGGGAAATACAAGTCCAAAGGGGTACAGGGTTAATAAAAGACTTGGATTGCATATCAATCTTTAGAGGTAGTAAGATTTGAAAAGTCATCAATTTTCAGATTTCGGCGTAAAACTAACTCCCAACTATATTATTGGTAATTCAAATAACACTAAATGGCAAAGCATTTGTTATTTCTGTAGGAATTTCTGCAATAGAAATAGTGGGATCTCCGATAATACCTCCCCTGAAATGTAAAATATATCTTTTCAATTTAAAAATTACAAAAGTATTTCACACGAGCTTAAAGGTCAACAATTATATATACTTTTGAAATTTATAGTTTAAATTTAAATAAAAACTAATGGTAAACGCTAAAAGATAAACAAGAAAAGTAAAAGAAACATATGAAGGAGAGGGAGGCGATAAATGGCCCGGGGCAGCCACCACCACCCAGCCTTCCCATGGCGCCGTTGACATCGAACATCATGGCACGGTGTTAAGTTAAATTTCTACGTGGGCACTTTTTGCGCATATAATTTATGAATCCAATGAAGTAAAAAGGATCATTATCCCAACTCCAAGAGGCTAGGAAATTTATTTTTCCATTTTTAATTAGATCTTAAACCGATCTTCCTTTTAGTTGGACATTACTAATAAAGTCCTTGCGCATTTTGCAGACCAAACCATATGATTTTATTTATCAAGATGTAGTTTTAATTGAAAAAAAGTTTACAACTAGTACAGTCGAGTCCTGATCGATGAAACATGTGGGCATATTATCGATGAAACATGTGGGCATATTGTCGATCACAGCCGGGTATGACCAGCAGCTGGAATAGAAATCGAACTTTATGCAAAACCTAGTAAAAAAAAATGCAGCTCATATTTGGAAACTCAAAACTGCATCGTCGACATCGGACTAACCCAATGTTGTTGCCTCCGGATAAGGTACGGTGTGAACAAGCTGCGTCGACAACTATTGGGAGAAGGCCCCCTTGCGAAAAACTTCTCAAAAAGTGTCTGTCTTTATCAAAACCACAACATTGCTAATGGTAAATGGGTTCACAATGGACCCATTTTATAACTCACTTGTTTCGGCCTCTCTATTTTGTAGATCCATTATATTAAGTTTGTTATGTTTGTTATGACCCGCTTGTGATCCATTTAAATGTTTGTGGATTATCAAATGAATTTTTGACCCATTTTGACAGGTCTATTTAAAGGGAGAGCAACACCAATCATTTATATATGTATGGTGTCGACAATTGTTGGGAGGAGGCCCCATTGCGAAAACTTCCTCAAGAAGGCGCGAGTGTCGCCTTTTTCCCGAACTCCACTATAAAAGAGGCGAGGTTCTGTGTTAGTGACCATTGACCAAGACGGTGTGAAGAAGAAGCGGGTCTTTCCCTTGCAGTGTCGAAGCCGACGATCCAGAGGTGAGCATTTCGTCATCACCCTCTGCGTTTTATGAGCTCAATTTGCGATTTCTCTCTGTGGGCGTTCAGAGTGTGGTTCGCTTGAACTCCCCACATCCGCTCGTGTGATCTGATTGACGCTCTGGTGAGCCTGTGTTAGCTGAAAGAAATTGAAGTAGACATGCCCTCGTCTCGTTTTCTTTTGTTAATCCCATCATTGTCGAGCGAGGGTTCCACAGGAGTTGTTTTTCTAGTGTGTCACGTAGCTGTTTCTTCGTGAAACTCCTGCACATTCGCTTATTCAAAAACAGAGACAAACTTTTGGGCACTTCTCGATTTTCTCTTGGTTTCCATGGGCACCGCCTCATGATTGCTCTCTCCAAGTTCAGCTTGATTTGAAAACTTTGTGATGATCCGGTGCGATCAACTTGGATCAATGCTTTTTAGAGTGGTGACCGTCGAATAGAACTAATGACGGGTCTGGTAACTCCGGTGCCCGTAAGCTAGCCCGAGCCATAAGAGTCCAGGACATTTTTGGACAGGCTCGGACAAGGGTATTTACCGAGAAAATATGATCTGGCCGATTCTCATATTTTTTTTATAAATACTGTATCATTGTTGTGCTAGAGCAAAAATCTAGGCATGACCTTACCTTCCCACCAAAATGATCTCCTTTGCCGTCGAGCATATGTCACACTTTTCATAGTGATGTCCCAATTAGTGTGCCCCGCAGAGCACCTGAGTCTGTTCCCAATAATTAGTTCCATTTCTCCTTGTGCTAGAGGTTGTAAGGTGTATATTGGCTCATGAGACTCGTTCCAGCCCTCTGAGGCCTACCAAGCCTATGGCATAATTGGATGATGGCCCGATTGGTTTGTTTCTAAGATTTGATATTTTTCTAAATCATGGACGACCCCACGATGGCAAAGTTCTCTTTCCCCACGATTTTCTTCCTTTTTGTTTATCTTCTATTAAGTTGCTCTTTATAATTTAAAATAACTTGTTTTCTCCTTTTATTTAGATTCGATTTTGTAATGCAACTAGTAGTAGGTGATTAAATGATTCCATGGCACAAATTCCATGAGCCGGGATCAATTGCACCGATCAAAAGGACTCAATTGAGAAGAAACATGCAAGTTCAATGGACTAATAGGCTTTTTCCTTTTTTCAATCATGGGCCGGCATGAGAGTTTTTAGGCTTGACATCGGACTTAGCCTAGCCAGATGTTGTAGTGAAATTATGGATTAAAATTGGCTTATTGGTACGCTTGATTCTTTGCACAGACCAAGGGCGAGCATGGCAGCAAACAAGATAAGTTTGAAGCTTCTTGTTGACAAGAGAAACCACACCGTCCTCTTTGCCGAAGCCGGGAAGGACTTTGTGGATTTCCTTTTCCATTGTCTGGCTTTGCCAGTTGGAACTATTGTGAGTCTTCTCCCCAAAGCAGGCGTGGCTGTTGGCTTGCGCAATCTTTATGCGAGCGTCGAGAATCTCAGCAACGCATACATTGAGGGTAGAGAGAAAGAGGCTCTGTTGAATCCCAAAGCAGGGAGCTCTGGTCCAGATGTTCTGCGCCTATTGTTGCCCGAAGGTCTGCCACTAATTGACTGCTACATTTGCTCTCGTACTAACTATAGCTCATGCACGGGCCGTGTGACGGACTCCCCTTCCACGATATGTCCTAATTGCAACAATACGATGAGCCACAAATTGTCATGGTTCGCGGGACCAACTGCCGGTGCCACATCCTTGGCCAAGGCACCCGGTGGGGAGGGTGGTTATGTGAGAGGCGTGATCACGTACATGGTGATGGACGATCTGGTTGTGAAGCCCATGTCCACCATCTCTTGCATTACTCTCCTCAACGGCTTCAATGTGGGCAAAATTGGGGATCTTGAAGAGAAGGTGGTCGACTTCGGCTTGGATGAGGTAAGGCCTGCAAAACTCGCAACCTCCAACAAATATTTGGACTGACATTTGAAATTCAACAATGAAACCTGAGGTTTTTTTTCAACCGGTGGTTATTGGTCGCTTCAAGTTTTGTACCATGGCATTTCAGAAAAATCGGTTCTGAAGCTATTGCGATGCTTGTGTGAGATTAGAAGGCTTGATCCACCCGATCAATATTTCGTTAACTTATCGACTAAGAGCACATCAATCCTCGGATGTATGGTAGAAGAAACTAAAGATTCCTCTCTAATTACAGGGCTATATCCTATAAACACATCTCTGAGTCTTTGTACGCTTTAACACCCGTTGGCCACATTAATTCTTCAACTTACATTACCAGGCGTCTTTGACAAGGCGTACAGATTTATGATTCAGTTCTGAATATGTGAGCTACCACAAAAGTGCTATTACAGTTTTTTACAAAAATACTGTAGCATTCTAAACTTGCAAAAAAAGTAGCACCGGTCTCCTTTCTCAGGTACCCTTTTTTTAACTTGTCTTGTGCTATGCGATTTTTGCTCAGGCCAAAAAGCTGTTGAATGCTTCATTGCACTCCAAAACGGTCCTCACAGACACATTCAGCATCAGGGAAGAATATCAGAGCGAAGCAGTAGAAATTCAGTGAAACGCTACTCTTCAACTTCAGAAACTCGTCTTTGTTATATATTAGCTTACTGGGGTAGTTTATGCATGCTGGTTTGTAAGATGCTGATGAAGCTGTTCAATCCCGGTTATGAAAGTGGTTTCTGTCATGTGAACTTATTCAGAAATTAGTTTGGGGGTGAGGATTGATCGTGGTCCTACGGTGTGTAAGACGTATGTTGCCTCTAATGTACATATGCTTGTCAAGTTACACTAGTGTGTTTTATGTGAATAGATCCGTCGGTTCACGAAATTGATATATCTACTATGAATTGCCAATCCCAAAGAAAATGAAAACATCTGCGAGATAAGTACGACAATAACACAATTAATAAGTTGTTTATAGGGTATAACCAATATTCTTCAGTTACCACTGCATTTCTGTAGACAAACTAGGGTCTATAATCATTTCGGCCTTTCTTGCCAAAGAAGACATCGGTTAGAACCGTCTTGGACTGTAACGATGCCTCCAGCAGCAATTTTCCCTGCCAAAGGAACCACCAAAGGGAATGTACGATGTTAATTGTTGTCAACTGAACATACCGTAAATTCTGAGAAAGAAATTAAAGGAGTCATGACCACATATATTGTCTGAATTTTGTCCGAGGCTCTTTAGTCCAGTACTCACCAATTAGATCAGTTGTGAGGATAAAACCAGCACCGTACATTTGGTGAAAGACGGAAAAAAGAAAAGGCATCCATCCAAGAACTAGCCAGGAAAACAAATGTAGTTCGATTCGGCTTACCTCAAACTTGTCCACAATCATGGCAGCCTTGTCCTTCAACATGGTGATGCACTGGGTCAGTAGTCATTGGCCTCGCCACCAGATCGTCCATCACCACATACTACACCAGCTCTCTCACATGACCACTCTCCCTGGCTGGCACTTCAACGAAATCCACTCTTCGGTCCATGATGGCGTCGCAACAAGGACATTTCACGGAAGGGTTGTAGGTGACCTTCCAACGGTAATAAGTACAATCCTTAGTCGTGCACATGTAGCAGTGGGGTTGACGGGATGAAGATGGTGAATCACTAGGCAATAAAA
>BCNH02000010.1:11013110-11032118 GCA_001662345.2 Metrosideros polymorpha var. glaberrima | reverse complement strand
CGTTGTTATTACCTGAAGCTTCATCTTCTGCACCAACTAACTACTGCAAATGCTCTAAGTCTGCAGCCTCAGCAAAATGTCCTCATTGCGGTTGCAGTATGAGTGCCAGACTTTCTTGGGTTGTTGGGCCAACTGCCTCATCCTCTTCTGAGGCATCTGGCGGCCAGGGTGGTTATGTGAAAGGTGTTGTAACATACATGGTGATGGATGATCTGGTCGTGAAGCCTATGTCCACCATTTCTTGTGTTACTCTCATCAACAAATTCAATGTGCTGGAAATTGGGGATCTTGAAGAGAAGGTGACAGATTTTGGGATGGATGAGGTAAGGTCTGCAACCCCTTTCTAATATTCTACATCTATTTATTCATTTCTAGGCTTGAAATTATTAGTTGCTTTTACATCATGTTCCAGGACAGACTATAGTAACAGATTGAAAAGTTAGCAGCAGGATCCTAAATTTCTCACTAGAGAGACATATGCTTATCTGCCCGACTTGCGTGCATCAAATGCATGATGTAGATGCTGGAATTGTCGTATTTGAATATCAAAGAAAAACCCAAGTAATGCCTTACTATTCTAGACTATAGTTCTACAAAATATGGAATACTAATGGTGCGTTTGATAACCTGCCAAAATTTTTAATTCTGCTCCAGAAGTGATTCTAGAGCTGAAATGTGTTTGGTAAAGAATGACTTCTGAAACAGTTTTCTATTTTTGAATGGGATTTGTGTTTGGTAAAGAAGTGATTCTCCAAGGCTAGAATCAATTTTTGCCAGAAGCGATTCTTTTCTATTTTCACTTCTCATTTTCCTTCTCACGCTCATAGACCGCCACCGGTCGTCGCCGGCCACCACCCGTCGTCGCCGATCGCTACCCGTCGCCGGCCGCCCATCGTCGCCGGCTGCCACCCGCCACCGTTGATCGCCGATGCCGGTCGCCGCCTGTTGGCCCCGGCCTCGATCGCCGGACGCCAGCCGCCAGCCCCGACCTTGATCGTCAGCCCCAGTCACCAAACGTCGGCCACCGACCGTCGTCGCTAGACGCCAGTCGTCGGTCGCCGGACGCTAAATGCCAACCACCGGTCGCCATCGCCAGTCACCGACCGCCGTCGCCGAACATTGGCCGTTGATCTTTAGACGCCATTTGGTAAACTTGCCAAAAGTAGAAGTAACATGAGGATGCGTTTGGTAAACATAATTTCTCATTCTCTGCTAAAATTGATTCTGAAATTCTGGCAAGAATGATTTTCATGCGATTCCTAAGTGGTATTGTTAAGCAACTCTTTGTGCTTTATGTTGAGAAACTTCAACAGATGTGTTGGCCCCATTAGATTTCACTTTTGGCGTCGGAAGTTACAAAAACCCTAAATTTTTTGTTCCTAAAGATTATGTAAAATTTGTAAAAGGCTGAGGCAAATTAACTCTTGGTTTTCTAATATTGGTTTTCCCAAGGAGAGGAAATGATCAGACTTTTTTTGTTTTTTTGGACGTATGGAAATGATCAGATTTAAAGGTGAAATTTTTTGTTCATTTAGGTTGCGTATGACAACATTCTATTTCATAATTTCTGTTTCAAAAATCATTCTAGAACAGGTTTGGAACAGAAATTCGTTTGGTAACACAATTTCATTTTTCTATTTCTAGAATAAATTTTTGTTTCAGAAATTATTCTAAAATAGAAATCATAAGTTAAAATTTTCAACTTCTTGATTTTTGGAACAGAAATTAGAAATTTTGTCTCTCATCTCTCTTTTCACGACACACTTTCCTCTCTCTCCCGGCTCCTTGTCGTTGCTGCCTATCGATCGCCAATGTCGCTCACCGCCCGCCGCCACCGCCACCCATCATCGATCGCCGCCGGCCATCCATTGCATGCCCGCCACTTGTCAACCGCCACCCATCGCCAATCGCTCCCGTCCACCGCTTGCCATTGGTCGCCGCCGGTAGTGGATCATCACCAATTGTCGCTTGCCAATTGCCACTGGTCACCCCTGCCTTCCACCGTCAGTCGCCACCATTGCCGTCGATCGCCGCCATTTGCCGCCTTGCCGATTGCCACCGCCCGCCTTCTGCCGCCAATCGTTGCCATCATTCGCCAGCCACCACCTCTGGTCGCTGCCACCGTCATCTGCTGTCCACTGATTGCCGCCTTCCATCGTCGTCCGGTGCCATCAGGGAAATAAAAATTATATATTGTCGACAAACGAATTTCTATTTCGAGAATAGAAATTTTGTGTCGTTATCAAACGCTTTTCTCTACTTAGAAATTGATTTCTGAAATAGAAATTTACTTATGTACGCCCTTAGTGTTGCCTATACACTAGGCCTCTGTTTGCCTGTAGATTGTTATTGCGCAAGTGGCCGCAGAGAACTGTTTCTCAAGTTTGGAGACTGACCTTGGTGTGTTGAACAATCGACACATTCTCCAGCAAATTCTAGCTCTATTCTATATACTATAATATGTACCTGGTGCTTCTGCACATTTGTACAAGTATCAATGTTTGAAATGCCTAAAGCTATTGATAAGGTTCATGTTAACGAATGCCTGCGAGGCACGCGTTAAACATACTTTACATGGAATAGTTCATTTTTTAAAACATTGATTGCACATAACATGATCCTAGATAGCACATTATCCAGACCACCAAATGCAGCCTAAATGTGTTATATTGGGCATAGTTTAGGGTTTTTGGTAACTTTTTCGCTTTTTTTCTTTAAAAAAAAATCAATAGTAAAAATTCAAATATAATATTGAAAACACATGGTTGTAGATTTATATTACTTCGTGAGGCTATATTTGTAAATTTTCAGGAAATTTTATAACTTTTAAATTGATGTTAGTGCCATTTAGAGCATCAGTAATGCAATATTTACGTAAAAATATTTTGTTCATGGGGTTAATATACATAACACATAATCGTGGGGTTAATATACATAACACATAATCGTAGTGGTAGTTAAATACAACTAAATGGTAATTAGAGATAAATCTAATCAGTTTGTCATTCAAGAGAGCAAATATTTTTAGAATAAGACATAGTTTTGCGAAATGTCGAATATTGTATGAATTAGTTGAATTTTTGAAAGATGAGTATTTCAATTGATTTTTCGAAAGACCAAAATTGTCGATCCAGTGCATCACACACACACACACATTAAAGTGGTTAAAATTCGCGCATTGAGTCACGTGGCTTGCTCACTTGCGAGTTTTACCTAGTATTTTTCTTTTGATTGCCACTTTAACAAATCTCTAATCCTAGCAAATCTTTAATTTTGTGATTCTAATTTTTATGCATATTTTGGTAATGAATCTCTAGTTGATGTGCTAGATGTACAAGAAATAAAGGAATTATGCATATTTTGATAATAAATGTTATATATATATTGTATTTTGAAATACTCAAACATTAAATGTTTAAAAGTAATTAATTACAACAAAGTTGTGAAAGAGTATAATAATATAGGGATACCTATGTCATCTTTGACTCATATTAGACACAAAATATATTAAATGATCAATAAAAATATACGTCATCACAAAAAATCATATAACAAGCTTTATAAATAAATAAATAAATAAAATAAAATTACCCATAAAAGGAAAAAAAGTATATGGTTAGAGGGTTCTATTACATGACTGCATATGTTTGTTGTATTTTATAAGTAAATGATATTTACATATCGATATAACATGATAGCTCATATTTAGCTAGTAAATGATATAAGTTCGTACTAAAGTTTTACTAAATATGATACTTACCAAGAGTTGAAAAATGTAGAAATATCTTTAATAACATTATAGTGTATATTTGACCAATAAAAAATTTACATAACATGATAATTCATACTTAACAATAATGATTAAATATGTATTAAATCTATATGCTCACTCAGAGTTAAACGATGTAGAAATATCTAGATCTATATATTTAAGCATAAAGTGTCAGTTGACTCACTTTTAAATTTCCCATTTAGCCCTCATGTACATTTTACTTTAATATTGTAATGCAATTTCAGGGAAAATTCCAATTTATGGCCTGAAGTGCTTTCGTTTTTTCAAATAAGGGCATAAAGTTAACTTTGTTTAAATTAAGGGCCTGAAGTGCCCTTATTGTTTCAAAAAAAGGCTTGAAGTGGCTAAATCGTCTCAAATAAGGGCCTAGCCGGCCGGCAATAATTCCGGTCACCGAAAAACGGGCATTTTAGTAAAAACAATTATAAATACATTTTTTTTATTTTTTACTTTACCTTTCTTTTCTTTTTTTATTTTTTTCCCTTCCTCCTTCCCAGCCATCCTTGCCGGTGCTGGTGCCTCGTCAACACCGGGCAAGGGCTGCCCTCGTCGTCGTGGGGCTAGGGCCGCACTGAGCTAGCAAGGGTGTTCCTCGCTGGATCCGGTGAGGAATGCCCTCACCAGCCCAAGCGAGGGCGACGCTTACCCTCATCGACAGTGGGCGAGGGCCGCCCTCGCCTGGGTGGGTAAGGGTTGCCCTCGCTTGGGCTGGCGAGGACCCCCTTTGCCCTCACTCGACGCCAGCGAGGGCGTTAGGCGAAGGCCGCTACCTGTGTCCAGCGGCTCCGCTAGCCATTGACGCCGGCGAAAGGAAGGGGGGAAGAGAGAAAGGAAAAAAAGAAAAAGGAAAAAAAGGAAAAGAAAAAAATAGAATATGGAAGAAATAAAAGAAGAAAAAAATTTAAAAAAAGGTAAATGAAGAAAATGCCCTTCGATCAGGCCCTTTTTTGAGACAAATTGGTCACTGCAAGCCCTTATTTGAAACCATATCTACTTCAGGCCCTTAATTGAAACAAAGTCAACTTCAGGCCCTTATTTGAAAAAACGAAGACACTTCAGACCCTAAATTGGAATTTTCCCTGCAATTTAACTTTAAAGAGAGAAAGTAAAACTGGCCAAAGACAAAGGATATTTGACATGATTAAGTCCTTAGATTGCTTCATCAGAGGCCACATTCGACCTCGTGATCCCTTAAACGTAAAACACTTAGAGGGTGCTGCTGGGGACAGGGTAAGAAAAAGATATCGATTCAATTATGGAGGCTTGGGCGTGTAGACATCGGCACATAAGAGGTAGTAAGCTATCACTTGGGACCTCTGCGGCCTGTTCTATAACCAGGTGGGTTTCACGGATGCATTCCTTATTTTAAGTACCTCTTCTAGACTTTCCTTATCCTTATTTTTTTTTTAAGAAAAAGGAATAATTGAGATCGTCTATTTAGAGGTAATTTGAAAAAAAAAATATAAATGATATCCCAAGCATATGAGAGAGTTTAATCCAACAAACGGAGTAATGAAAGTGAGAGGCCTTTCGAAGTAATGCACAGCAACAGACCAGTTAATACATCTATGCTTTCTCCATAACTAAAGATAATTCATACTTCCCATGACCACAAGAAAATGTTGATATTGTTAATATCTGACATTTTCTGCAGGGCATGTTCGGTCTAATCTGGATAATATAGGCAAATGATTGGTTTTAAGGTGATCACATAATGGTTTTCTCACATTAGTTGCAAAGATTATCCGTGCTCAATTGTTCACATAAATTGCAAAAGAAAATGTTCATTGCAAGTTTTATGCATGATTGTTCTGTCTTGTCTGAATTGCCGATTTCAAAAGGGAAATTTAACTAGGTAATTTCAACAAATATGTGAAATGGATTGAACTAATAAGTGAGGAATGTCAGGACGATGAAAGAAGGCAAACCATTTCTATACACATCTCTTATACACTTCCTCAATGAGTTGAGCATTGAAGGCCATGTTTACAAGGTAAAGGATTATCTCGCAAAAAGTATGACCACCAAAATGACGACGGGCATTCATTTCTTCTATTCCAAACACTACAGATTTATCCCTTGCTAGCCCCATTGAGCCTAAACACATAGAGTTTCATTTCTTTATCCCTGTCAAGAACCACCCCACATTGAGGCAACATGAAGGTAAAATCGGCGAAGGTAAAAAATGGTTTAGGAATTTTCTTGCTTGCACTTGCATTAATTTTCATGGGATTGTTTTACATTAAGCTTGAACGGAAATCTAAGTGCCTTAGGATGATGAAGAGCGTTTCATTTCTCTATCCTATACATTGTTATCCTTTGCTTAGCCCATTTGAGCCTATTATGTTCATTTCATTAACCCTATTTAGTGATCATCGACTGTATATTGGAGCAAGTGAACAGGTGCCACTTTCAGAAGACATCAAGAACAAACTGAAGCATTGAAGTGCATCCAAGATCATAGGAATTCTTCCATCTCTAGGTTATCAAGGTTATCAATTGTATGAATTTTCGAATTTCTCATAAAAAAAAACAAGAAAAAGAAAAAATACAATAAGAAATTCAAAAGTCTCAATAGCACGAGGGGCAAAAAAAGGTAGTGTGCCCCAAGTTTTTTGAGTTTTATAGTTATGTCCCCAAGGTGATGTAAATTGCAGTGTAAGTCCCCAATTGAAAATTCATTCAAAAGAAATCCTCAACTAAAAGCAAAAATGGTCTTAGTTGCGAGAATTTTGCAAATTCAGCAAAATGAATTCCTCAATTAGTATTTTTGTGACATTAGCGGAGTACTACCTCAAAGTTTGGGATTTTCATTGCAATCTTATAGGAAATGTCAATTGCGATCCCCAATCCATTGTAATTCAAGTTTCAATCCCTAGGTGGAATAGGTTGATTGAGAGTAAACGTACTCGTAGCAAAATGCTAAACTCGATCAAGGGCTATTGTGAAGTTTTCCCAAGCGGAGTTTATACAATCTCTAGTGGAATCTGAAGGCCACAATCCCCAGTAGTAGTACTGAATACTAAAGACTGAAGATTGTAGACTGAAGACCGGTGACTAGAAAGTGATGATCACCAACTTAAACCTTACATATTTTCTGAGCCAAAATGAGCCTTTTCGTTCCTCAGTCCCCAATTCTAACCTATGTTACAACCCTTTAAAGTCTCTTTTGATTGGGGCATTTCAGTTAATGCAAGGTTTACATGTCTTAAGTTTTGCTTGAAGAAGTGCGAGCAAGATTATTTCTTCTCATTTTGCAGGGTTCTTGACTTGTAAACCCAACGCAGTTAATGAAGACAATTTCTTTCAAAGCCGGTGCAACAATTTCTTTGAAAACCTTTGACCAAGCTTACATTACGGTCCTGTTAAAATCTTGTCAAATCGGTAAGATCATACCAATGCGAGACTACTCGAACCTTTGTCGAATGTGATGACGGCGAGATAGAGAGTTTATCATAATCATGCAGCCAAGATAAATAGCCTTTCTTGATAGTGAGAGTAAGCCCTTTCTGACTAAAGATCCTCACGCGACATGCTCATGACATCCACACAGCGAACATATTGTCTTATTAAATTTTTCCCAGTGAAATTTGGTAATGCATTACTAGACAAACTCGTCGTGCATAAACCATTTGAGTAAAAATACAAATGAATGAACGAATTTTGACATGTATATTCTTGAATAGCTTTGATTGTCCATCTCTTTGGCGAATGCATATACATGTTGCTTCTAATCATGTCTGACAGGTGATATTTCGTCAAAGACCAAGGTTGGCATTCGTGTTGCTCTTTGAAGCCTCAGGTTTGTCCAAGTATTTCTTTTACCAGGAGGTGAGAAACCTTCACAAGATATTTGAGGTACGTCCTCGATATCTCTTTTTACTAAGAGGTGAGAAACCTTTATGAATATCCGAGGTACGTTCTCGATCTGTTCAAAATATCTTTTTATTAGGAGGTGAGAAATCTTCACGAATATTTGAGGTACGTCCTTGATATACCTTTGTACCAAGAGGTGTGAAACCTTTACAAACCTTCACGAATATTTGAGGTATGTCCTCGACATTCATTTTTACCATAAGGTGTAAAACCTTCACGAATATTTGAGGTACGTCCTCGGTATTCCATTTTACCAGGAGGTGTGAAACCTTCACGAATATCTGAAGTACGTCCTCGACATTCTCTTTTACCAAGAAGTGTGAGACCTTCACGAATATTTGAGGTACGTCCTCGGTACTCCATTTTACTAGGAGGTGTGAAACCTTCACGAATATTTGAGGTACATCATCGACATTTTTTTTTTTACCAGAAGGTATGAGACCTTCACGAATATTTGAGGTATGTCCTTAGTATTCCATTTTACCATGAGGTGTGAAACCTTCACGAATATTTGAGGTACGTCCTTGACATTCTTTTTTACTCGGAGGTGTGAGACCTTCATGAATATTTGAAGTACGTCCTCGGTATTCCATTTTACCAGGAGGTATGAAACCTTCACGAATATCTGAGGTACGTCCTTGACATTCTTTTTTACCAGGATGTGTATGACCTTCACGAATATTTGAGATACATCCTCGGTATTTCATTTTACCAGGAGGCGAGAAACCTTCACGAATATCTAAGGTACGTCCTCAATATTTTTTTTTACCAAGAGGCATGAGACCTTCACGAATATTTGAGGTACGTCCTCGGTATTCCATTTTACCAAGAGGCGAGAGACCTTCACGGATATTTGAGGTACGTTCTCGGTATTCCATTTTACCAGGAGACGAGAAACCTTCACGGATATTTGACGTACACCCTCGATATTCCTTTTTACTGGAAGGTGTGAGACCTTCACAGAAAAAACAATTTGTCAATAGAACTCTTTCCATCACGCACTCAGAGTAAGATCTGGGTCGCACCCAATTCATTACTTTGATAATCCAACTCACTTGGGTTGTCCTCACTTTTCATAAACTTTGAAATTATCTGAGTTAAAATGCAGGTATTCCTCCATCCAATTCAATTTTATCAAGTATTTGAAGTGAAATCCGGATATTTGGTAAAACGATTCGTGCCTTAAGGTGAGAGCTTCAGGTATATTAAATATAATTTGCATACGCATTTCATGTATCATACCAATTGAATTAGAAAATTGGATTGACACCCCGACAAAAATATCATGCATTGCATGGCCAAAATTTAGGTCTCAATTTTCATCTTTGAACGGAACCTCTGCAAGCTCCCACTCAAAGAAGAGCAGCTATTGACACTTTAATTTTAACTTCCCCATTTAGAATTTATTTAGAATTTATTTTATTAATTGCATAAAAAAATATGGACCAACCCCTACCAAAAATGTTAAAATCATTTTCATTTAGTTTTCATTTAGGTTTAAAATTATCTTCATTAATTTTCAACATATTAGATTTACATGCAGTTGCATTAAAAATCAAACCGGAGTCGGACATGCGGACTAAACCAAAGTTCATGAAATATTCAGCCAAGGTAAGGAGAGTGAGCTACTGAAGTTAAGAGGTTTAGAGGGTCAAATTAGAGCTTAATTCAGCCCGCTTAATTTAATATTTGGGTTAAAGCCTTTTAAGCTAAAAAAAATCATTAATTAATTAGAAAAAGGCTATAATTAAGCCCGAAAAAGGAAAATTAGCTCATTAAAAGGCCAAGCTCGGCTCAGCCCATATTGTGGGCTGGCCGAACCATGTGGGGTGAAATTGGAAAGGAAAAAGGCCGTTAGGGCCAATTTGCAAATATAGAAAAGTTTAGGGGCCAAAGTGCAAATATCCAAAAAATTTGAGAAAACCCTCGAAATCGTCTATATATACCCATTATAGCTCTGAATCAAGGGGATGCTATTCTCTCTAAAAAATACACAGAGAATTCGAGCAAAAATAGAGAAAAAGAGAGAGAGGAAGGTAGATCGGGCAACCGTGGAGCCATCTTTTCACGGTCGTCCAGCCCTCACCAGTGAACCTCCAGTCGTCGGCCACCTGTCAACGTGAACTACGTGTGTTGTAGTTCGCCTCTGTCTAGAGTGATCAACCTGAAGTCTCTTAGACATGAAGATCTAATCGTGAAAAGACCCCCTGGTGACCTAGTTCGTTCCAAGAAACCTTGAAAACCAGGCAAAAAAACTTGATCGACAAGCCATCTTCTGAGGCTGCTACCGACTAGTTTCCCGCACCTAACAAGGCCCACGAGTATTCAAAACGAAGCTTGTGGAACCTAGTTTCAGTAAATCTAAACCGATCCGCAGGGTGAGCTCTCATCACGAAGACCCAGGCGCGAGAAGAAGGCCCGGTGACCCCTGTTCTGCGAATAAAAAACAAAGCCTGATTCTCTGTTTGCTGTTGTTTTGATCAACGGTGGCCACCTCTAGGCATCCAGTGGTGTTCCAGGAGTCCTTGGTGAGTCCCTTGAGTAAATCCCAGAAGGTCCGAATCAAAGAGGAGCCACGAAGATCCAAAACAAAATGTGCCCACCAAGTGTTCGACAAAAAGCCTAAGAGAGGCCCGATGACTTACTGCTGTTCCGGTGGTTCTCCGGTGGTCCTGTGGTGGTCTGATGATCCTTGGTAGCTTGTGGTCGGTGGTTCCTCAGTGGCTGGCCCTAGCTCACGGTTCGTAACTCCAAAGAAGAAAAGTCGATATTTCCTCATTCGAATTAGGCAAGTATCAAATCTTTCTTTGATATTTTTTTAGATATTGTTGCCTAATCTCATATTATGTGATCCCTAATGCTGATTTCGAGCTATTTTCATAATATCTTGCGATTCTTATCTTTTTGGAAAAAAATTTCGAAAAATTAAATTTAAAAATAATTAAGGATTTTTATCCTTAATTAAGAAACTGACATGTGACATCAGTGACATATCTCGATATTGAGATACTCTCAGGTAAATATGGAAATTGAAAGGCCATCTATGATATTATAGATTTGTTCATTTGATTTTAAGTCAATTCTTTTAAATTAATTTAATTAATTTTGGATAAATTTTTCCTAAAGTTGAAGCAAAATTCGAAATTAATTTTAATGGGAAATAATTAGAAAGGTGGATTTTATTAGAAGATCTATCTTTAAAATCATCCTCCTTCTTATCACATATCATACATATCTAGAAAGATAACGTTATCTCATAGGATAGTTTCATCTTGTAATAGTTTTTCATATAGGATAGATTGCATCATTTTAGATAATATTTCATTCTTAAAACATTTTAGACCTAGGATAAGATTTTCTAAAATATTTTTGGAATTTAATCTCAGTTAATTCCTAAATATTAAAGATAATCTTCATTTAGGATAGTTTAAATTCCATGCATTTTTAATTCCGAAAATCATTTAAAAAAATACTAAAAATAAACATTCATGTGCGTGTCATGTATTTGGTACGTCATTTAGTATAGGTTCATCTTAGTACCATGTCTAGGATCATTTTAGTTTTATTACTAGATGCATTCATGTAGTAACATGTTTAAGTCCATTCATTAATTTAATTTGAATGTTAGGGTTTATTTAATTAAATGTGTGTCATTTAATATAGTTGCATACATTTTACCCGTCATTTAGTGAAGGTAAGTTTGTGACCATAACGTGTGACATTTAATTCATACGTCATTAGATTCAGGTCATTTAATTTAATGCCTTTCATATAGTATAGTTGCATTGCATTTTAGTATAATATTGCATTTATTGCATTTCATTAAATAAGTGAAAACTCCAAAAATAATTGCATTAGTCTAAGTCTTATGCTTTGGAAATAAGCATTAGGGATTAGGCTGTAACGTTCAGGTACGTCATCTTCCCTTCTTTGCCATTTATTTATTGGTTTGATTTATTGGGTGCTTATTTTTAATTATTTGCGTACCCGCATGATCATTTTCACATGTTAGGATTTTAGTCTAAAAATAATCCAAGTTGCATGCCAAACATTTTTCATGAGATGAAAACGGTACCGAAAGTACATTAGATAATTATCTAGCGTAATCAAGTCTCCGGACTTAGAAATCTCTAGTTTGTAGAAATAAAGCATTATCTCCCTAATGTTTTATTTAGGTATCTAACCGACCTATCAAGAAACTGATTAGCGGCGGCTCTAATTTAAACATATTTGCATGTTTAAGAACATAAACTTAAATCGCGATTTGGTAGAGTTTGGGAGGATTCGAGATAGGTTAGTTAATTTATTAATTAACTTAGTAATCCATTAACCTAGGTTTTTACGAAATTTAGGTCGTGACATATAGTTCATATGAAGTGGGAAGTACAAGTCCATAGGGGTAAAGGGTTAAACACTTGGATTGCAGATGTATCTTTAAAGGTAGTAAGATTTGAAAAATCATCAATTATCAGAGTTCGGCGTAAAACTAACTCCCAAGTCCCAACTAGATTATTGGTAGTTCAAATAACACTAAATGGCAAGGCATTTGTTATTTCTGTTGGAATTTATGCAATAGAAATAGTGAGATCTCCGATTGTACCTCCCCTGAAATGTAAAATATATCTTTTCAATTTAAAAATTACAAAACTATTCCACAGGAGCTTAGAGGTCAACAACACAACTATATATACTTTTGAAATTTATAGCTTAAATTTAAATAAAAACTAATGGTAAACACTAAAAGATAAACAAGAAAAGTAAAAGAAGAAATGATGGGGAGCATCCGATTCATTGGAACAATCCTTAAGTTCCAATATAATTCCGTTGACGAGCCAATCGATGTTTGTTCAAGCAAAGTCAGATTTTGGCAACAACTTGCTTCAATGGGTTGAGAATGAAGTTATCGATAAGAAGACTATCAACCAGGTTTCCGATTAAGGAGTTGTCGATTCATCCCTTATTGTTCAATTGTTAAGTTACCGTTTCACCATATTAGTTGCCAATTTCAATGTGGATCAACATCATATTGATGGGAGGTTGTTCCAAGCAAAGTCCTTTGATATTTGTTGATATGATAAGGTAGTTATTTGTTGGTCCAATCTAAAGAACGAATTCTGGAAGACAACCCACCAAACTGAAGAGTCAAGAGTGCAAGTTTCCATGTCATTTATTCATTTCATAATTCCTAGGTGCCTTAAGTGTATTTTCAAGTTCCTAAGTCATTAATGAGCTTTTGGTTCATATGTCTTTAATGTTCAGGTAGTTCTCATGTCTCTTTAATGTTTTTCTAGTTCCTATGTTCTAGTCCCTCTTTATAGAGAAGAGAGTTCTCCATTGTAATACAAACTTGATTGAATGAATAAGAATTCCTCTTAATAAGTTGAATTATTCGATTCTTTATCCAACGTCGTTGATGGTGAATCAAACCTGGTTTCTTTATCTTTGGAGAGTGGACTACTCATCGATGGTGAGCCAAAAGCCCTTTAGCCTAAGGTTGGTGGTTATCCTTTAGACCTTTGGTGGTGAGCTTCCTATCCCGAATCCCGATCATGACTCTCGGCTACTAGCACGTCCTTTATGCCTTGGCTCTGGTCGTATACTAACCTATATTTTCCTACATCCATCGACACCATTCATTATCTTTCAATCTATGCACTTCATTATCTCGACCATCTAAACACACCTATCCATACACTTAAACCATAAATTCCCATTATTATTTCCATAAACTCTAACCTATTCCCCATTTCTGGAATCACTTGCCCACGCACACATCAAGTTGGTATCGGAGCTCAAGGTTGAACTTGTTTGAGTGATTCCTTTCTGTATCCATATTATACTCAACATGGACAACCCAGTTCCAAGAGGCTGGATTTTGCAGCAAAGGCACAATGAAAGGCAAGGTTGTGCCATCGAAAATTTCTAAAGACAAATGGAGTGTATTCTCAATCGCCTAGTCAATCCGGCAAGACAAGAACCGCAAGAGAGACGTCCCAATGATTGACATTGATGTGACGATTAAGACTCCCGTCGAAGTTCAAGTGTCAATTCAGATTCCATTGGAGGTAACTCTAGTGTTTCTGAATATCGAGTTCGGAAGAAAAGAGGGAGGCACAAGGAGGATGATTGTGAAGTTAAAGTGGAAGTTCCTGAGTTTGATGGTAGTCTCAATCATGATGACTTTGTCGATTGGCTACATGCGATCGAACGAGTTTTTGACTTTAAGTCATACTTGGATGAGAAGAGATGCAATGTTGCTGTCCTAAAATTGATCAAATATGCTTCTCTTTGGTGGGAAAATCTAAAGCATTAGCAAGCTAGGGAAGGAAAAAGATAGATGCCTTCTTGGGAAAAACTCAAAAAACTCATAAGAAAAGGTTCTTATCCAATAACTATAAGCAAGACTTGTTCCTCAAAATAAATTCCCTCTAACAGCGCCGAATGAGCGTTCAAGAATACATTAGGGAGTTCGAAAAACTCATGAGGTACGATGTTCCAGAATTGCAGAAACAAACCATAGCTCGTTTCCTTGGTGGTTTGAACAAGAATATTGCCGACTTGGTTGAACTTCAACCATATTGGCCTTTTGAAGATGTTTGCAAGCTAGCCATGAAAGTGGAGAAACAATTAAAACGTGACAAAGGTTCGTCTAGACCATCGACAAGAGTGCTTTTTCTAGCAAAATAGAGAATACATCGATGAAAGATAAAGGCAAAGAAAAGGCTACGAAATTTGCAAAATAACTCCACAAGAAACTTGATGGTGAAGGAAATGATATAAGTGCCATGGCTATGGGCATTTTCAAGCTAATTGTTCTAATTAAAAAGTTATGACTCTGCAAAAAAAATTGAGAAAATTGATTTGAAATTTCAAGAATCTGAAAATGATTCTGACCATAATGGTTTTGAATTTGAAGATCAAGAAGAGTTTGTGGAAAAAACTGATGATGGCAAGTTATTGAAGATCCGGAGTGCATTACACACCATCGTTGCTCCCGAAGTAGATGAACAAAGGGAGAACTTCTTTCACACATGTTGCACTATTAGGGAAGGTGTGTACCACGATTATCAATGGCGAAAGCTACACCAACTTCACATCGACAACTTTGATTGACAAGCTAAAGCCATTTACGTCGAAACATCCTAAACCTTACAAGCTTTAATGGCTCAGTAAAGGAAGATATCTTAAGATAACTAAGCAAGTATTGATTTCGTTTTTTATTAGTAAAAGTTACCAAGACCAGGTTCTATGTGATGCCATTCCTATGGATGCATGCCATTTATTGTTGGGAAGACCATGGCAATATGATAGAAAAACTATGCATGATGGCCGTAAAAACTCCTACTCTTTTCACAAGGAACAAAAATGTATTACTCTTGCACCTCTGAATTTGTCTTTGATACATAAAATTCAACATGGGAAGGGAAACACAAGGAAAACCTTTTTTCTGAGTGAAACACGGGTTGAAAGAGCCATTGGTAAACAGAAAAGTATATTTGCTTTACTTATGGTTAAAAAAAAAGTGAGATTAAGAGACCCCTACATCCAAAAATGCATTCTTTGTTGAAAGAATTTGCATATGTGTTTCCAAAGGAATTGCTACCTAGATTACCTCCCATAAGAGGCATTGAGCATCACATTGATTTGCTTCCCGGTGCTTCTCTTCCGAACAAAGCAACGTATCGATGAAACTCGGAGGAAACAAAGGAGTTACAAAGATAAGTTGATAAAATTTATCGACAAGGGTCATGTTCGAGAAAGTATGAGCTCATGTTTTGTTTCAGCTTTACTCGTGCCCAAGAAAGATGGTTCATTCAAAATGTGTGTCGATAATTGAGCCATCAACATCACAATTAAGTATAGGTACCATATACCTAGACTTAATGACATGCTTGATGAATTATATGGTTCTACTGTATTTTCCAAGATAGATTTGCGGAGTGGCTTCACCAAATCCAAATGTGAGGGGAGACGAGTGGAAGACAGCCTTCAAGACGAAGGGAAGCCTCTATGGGTGGCTGGTTATGCCATTTTGAATATCAAATGTTCCTAATACTTTCATAAGACTCATGAACTAGGTTCTCCTCGTTCCTTTATTGATCGATTTGTTAATGTTTATTTTGATGATATTCTTGTTTATAGTCGGAACAAGAAGGAGCATGTAACTCATTTGAAGCAGGTCTTTAAAGTCTCTATAGATCAAAAGCTTTATGCTAAAATGGAGAAATGTCAGTTTTTCTCTTCAAGCATTGTATTTCTTATAAATCTGGTTTCAAAGGATGGGATCTCCATCGATTAATCCAAGATGCAAGCGATGAAGACATGGCATTTTGAATTCCATTTCTGATGTGAAGAGTTTTCATGGACTTGGTTCTTTTTATTAGCGATTCGTGAAGAATTTTAGTACCATCATGGCTCCTATTACCGAATGCATAAAGAAGGGATCTTTGGAATGGACAAAGGCTGCTCACAACGTTTTCGAAATAATTAAATAGAAACTTTGTGAGTCCAATATTCTAGCCTTGCCTAATTTTGATAAAGTATTTGAAGGTGAATGTGTCAATTGAAGTTGGCATTGGAGCTGTTCTTGTCTAAGCCCAAATGCCTTTAGCTTATTTCAGTGAGAAGTTGACCGATTCAAAGGAGAATTATTCAACTTATGACAATGAGTTTTACGTCATAGTAAGAGCTCTTGATCATTGGAGTCATTGCTTGAGGTCGAAGTTTATTGTACATTCTAATCATAAGGCTTTGAAGTATTTAAGCAGCCAACATAAATTGAGCTCAAGACATGCCAAATGGATAAAATTTCTTCAATCATTTTCTTTAGTCTCAAAATAAAAACCTGGGCATACTAACGTTGTAGTGGATGCCTTATCGAGGAGATACTCCATGCTTGCTGTTTTGGACTCTAGGATACTTGGTTTTCAATCAGTGAAATGATTTTATTCTGAAGATTCTGAGTTCTCTTCTATCATCGACCATTGTAAACATGAGTTCAAGGAAATTGTTCTGTCCAGGATGGATTTGTTTTCAAAGGGAATCAATTGTGTGTGCCGAAGAGTTCTTTTAGAGAATTATCAATCCGAGAAGCACATGGTGGAGGATTGGCTGGTCACTCCGGCGTTAACAAAACTCTTGAGGTTCTTTAAGAGCATTTCTATTAACAAAAAATAAATGGAGATGTGCATGCTATTATCTCAAGGTGTGCAACCTGTCAAAGAGTCAAGAATCATTTCCATTAGAGACTGTATACTCCACTTCCAGTTACATTGCAGCCTTGGGAAGATGTAGGTATGGATTTTATTTGGCTCTTCCAAGGACTTAAAGGGGAAAAGATGCCATCATGGTGGTCGTCGATCGATTTTCTAAAATGGCTTATTTTGTTCCGTGCCACAAGTCTGATGATGCACATAACGTGGCTAAGCTCTATTTCAAGGAGATCATTTGCCTTCACGAAGTGCCAAAAACCATTGAATTTCTGGAAAACACTATAAAGAATGCTTGGTACTTGACTCCTATTCAGCACCACTTGTCATCTCCAAACTGATGGCCAAACAAAGGTAACCAATCGTACCCTCACCTCTCCTTTAAGGTATGGTGAGTAAGTCTTTGAAAGATTGGGATGCAAAGCTTGCACATACTGAATTTTCTTATAATCAATTACCAAGTTATGCTACTGGTCGATCACCTTTTGAAGTTCTTTATGGACTTAATTCACTCACATCGATCAATTGATTCTTATTCCATCAAACTCGCAAGTAAGCTCCGATGACAAAAAGAGAGCTCAATCGATGAAGAAGTTTCACGAGCAGATTCAATCCAAGATTGAGAAGGCCAATGAGTCTTATAAAAACAAAGCTAACAAGCATCAATAGAAGGCTCGGTTCCAATCTGGGGATCTTGTATGGTTGCATTTGAGAAATGAAAGATTTCCATGCTGTCGAAAGAAAAAGCTCATGCCTAGAGCTAATGGTCCATTTAAAGTTCGAGAAAGAACCGATGATAGTGCATACAAAATTGACATTCCTAGTGAGTATGGTGTATTGGCAACTTTTAATGTGGGAGACATTTTTCCTTATTTGAATGATGAAGACTTATTAGGTTTGAGGGCAAATCTCAAACAACCTAGGGAGAATGATGCAGGCGCATCCTATTCATTGGAACAACCCTTAAATTCCAAAATAATTCCGTCGACGTGCCAATCGATGTTTATTCAAGCGAAGTCATATTTTGGCCACAACTTGCTTCAATAGGTCGAGAATGAAGTTATCGATAAGAAGACTATCGACTAGGTTTCCAATTAAGGAGTTGTCGATTTATCCCTTGCTGTTCAATTGTTAAGTTACCATTTCACCATATTAGTTGCCGATTTCAATACGGATCAACATTATATCAATGGGAGGCTGTTCCGAGAAAAGTCCTTTGATATTTGTTGATATCATAAGGTAGTGTTCAATCTGAAGAACGAATTCAGGAAGTCAACCCACAAGGCTGAAGAGTCAAGAGTGCAAGTTTTCATGTCATTTTTTGCATTTCATATTTACTAGGTGTCTTAAGTGTATTTTCTAGTTCCTAAGTCTTTAATGAGTTTCTGGTTCCCATGTTTTTAATGTTCGGGTAGTTCTTATGTCTCTTTAATGTTTGTCTATTTCCTATGTTCTAGTTCCTCTATAAATAGAGGAGAGTTCTCCATTGTAATACAAACTTGATTAAATGAATGAAATTCTTCTTAGTGAGTTGAATTATGCTATTTTTTATCGTGCGTCGTTGGTGGTAAAACGAACCCGGTTTCTTTATCATTGAAAAGTGAATTATTCCTCGGTGATGAGCCAAAAGCCCTTTAACCTAAGATTGGTGGTTATCCTTTAGACCTTTGGTGGTGAGCTTCTTATCTCGAATCCTAATCGTGACCCTCGACTGGTGGCACGTCCTTTATGCTTCGGCTCTAATCATAAACTATCCTATATTTTCTTACATCCAACGACACCACTCATTATATTTCAACCTATATTTTTTTACTATTTTATATTTTCTTACATCCATCGACACCATTCACCATCTTTTAACCTATACACTTCATTATCCTGACCATCTAAACACACTCGTCTATACACTTAAATCAGAAAATCTCCATTACCATTTTCATACACTCTGAACTATTCCCCAATTTTGAAATCACTCGCCCGCGTACACGTTAAGAAATAAGAAAACATATGAAGGAGAGAGGAAGGTGAGGGAAGCGATGATGGTCAATAAGGGGGTGAATGGTAACCATTCTACTCTAGAAATCAACTTCTGGCTAGAAGTTGATTTTTCTACTTCTACTCCAGAAGTTG
>BCNH02000010.1:10988503-11012087 GCA_001662345.2 Metrosideros polymorpha var. glaberrima | reverse complement strand
TTATTTTTTTAAATAATATAAATAATGATTTTTTAGAAAATATTTTTAAATTATTTATTTTTTTGCAAAATCAATGCATCTAAATCATTGTACTTGACTATGGATAAGGTACGGCGTGAGCAAACCGTGTCGACAACTGTCGGGAGAAGGCCCCATTGCGAGAAACTTCCTCATGAAGTTAAATGTCTTGTCTTTTCCAAAATAAATGGCTTATAAAAAAGGCGAAGCTATGTGTCAGTGACCATTGACCAAGATGGTGTGAAGAAAAGCGGGTCTTTTGCCTTGCAGGGTTGAAACCGACGATCCAGAGTAGGGGTGTGCAAAAAGAACCGGACGGGACCGGTTTGATCCGGTCCTGAGAGGGACCAGTCCGGTCCCCAGTTCCTATAAATGAAACCTGTGATTGGTCTGGTCCGGCCCCCGGTCCAGGAGGGATGAGACCGGATCAGACCGGACTGATCCTAATATATATTATTTTTTAAAAATTTCCCAACCCTGCCCCTCAACTCTCTCTCCTTTTTTTCGTTGGTCCCCGTCCCATCTTTCTTCTTCTTCTTCTTCTTCTTCGAGTCCTATCTTGTCTCATCTCTCTCTCCTCCTTCCCAATGCACCCATCCTTATCCCATCTTTCTCTCCCCATCTCTCTCTCTCCTCCTTTCCCTTCTTGTTCTCGCGGCCCCCTCCCCCTCTTGTCCCATCTTTCTCTCTCTCTCCATAAACTCCACAGCCCCCCTCCCCCTCTTGTCCTATCTCTCTTTTTCTCTCCACATTAACTTTTCTCATCTATTTCTCTCTCCATCAACTCTCCCTCTTGTCCTATCCTCCCCTTCTTATCCTATCTCTCTGTCTCTCTCCATTACAGGCCACCCCTCTCCCCCTTGCATCTCTCTCAATCTCTCTGAAAATCCAATCGAGGGTGAGGAGTTCCGCAAGCTAGCTCCTCCAAGGGCTCCAAGTCCAACAACGACCGTGAGGACCACTGCACCCTTGGGCTTGTCCTCCTCCGCGATGAGGAGGTCATCTCCATGACTGTCGAGGGCCCCCTCCCCTCGACGAGTCCAGAGCCAAATCTGCCGCCTGCTTCGTCGTCTCTGGCCCCAGCATGGGCTGCCGCGTTGCCGGCCCTAGGCGTCCCCACCGTCCCCCTCATGCAGGCGCAACCGGAGATGGCCGGTCCTGTCCGTGGTGTTGGTGGCTCGGCCTCGGGAATGATGTAGCCGCAGATTTCACGACCGCCACAGTTGCCCATGCCGCCGATCTTCCCTCGTCCCATTTTTTTCTCTCTCTTTGAAAATCCTTGTTCACCGGTCCCACTGGAATCGGACCGGACCGGGACCGGTGGTCCGGTCCTGTCCCGATCCCGGTCCGGTCTCCGGTTCGAAAATATGAGGACCGCGACCATCGGTCCGGTTCCTGGTTTCATATGGGGACCGGACCGACCCGGACCATGCACACCCCTAATCTAGAGGTGAGCATTTCGTTGTCACCCTCTGCGTTTTATGAGCTCAATTTGCGATTTCTCTCTGTGGGCAGCAAGAAAGAAATTGAAGTAGACATGCACTCGTCTCGTTTTTCTTTTGTTACTCCCATAATTGTAGTGCGAGGGTTCCACATGTGGACATGCCTCGCTGATGGATTTTCCCCAACAGGAGTTGTTTTCCTTTAGTGTATCACGTATATGTTTCTTCGTGAAACTCCTGCACATTTGATTATCCAACAAAAGAGACAAACTTTTGGGGGGGTATTTCTCGATTTTCTCTTGGTTTCTGTGGACACTGCTTCACGATTGCTCTCTCTTAAGTCCAGCTTGATTTGAGAGCTTTGTGATGATCCGGTGCGATCAACTTGGATCAAAGCTTTTTAGAGCAGTGAACATCGAATAGAACCGACAATGGGTTTGGTAACTCCTATTCCCGCAGGCTAGCCCGAGCCATAAGAGCCGGGAGACATTTTTGGACAAGCTCCGACAAGGATAATTACCGAGAAAATACGATCCGGCCGATTCTCAGATTTCTCTATAGATACCGTATCATTGTTGTGCCAGAGCAAAAATTTAGGCAAGACCTTCCACCAAAATAATCAACTTACCTGTTGAGCATATGTCGCACTTCATATAGTGATGTACCAACCAGTGTGCCCTACAGAGCCTCTTGAATCTCACCCCCATAATTTGTTACCTTTTTTCTGCGAGTGCTAGAGGTTGTAAGGTGTATATTGGCTCACGAGACCGGTTCCGGCCCTCGTAGGCCTACCAAGCCAATGGCATAATTGGATGGATCCATTGGGTTGTTTATAAGATTTGATATTTTTCTTAATCATGGACGACCCAACAATGGCAAAGTTCTCTTTCACTACGATTTTCTTTCTTTTTGTTCATCTTTTATTAAGTGGCACTTTGTAATATAAAATAGGGATATGTTCACTAAAAGTTCTAAAACTTGTTAGGAAAATACAATTGAATCTTAAAACTTGCAAAAAGTGCAATCAAGTCCTAAAAGTTGGCAATCGAGTCCTTTCTGTTAACTCCAACTAAGTTAACGGAAAATGCTAAAGTGATATTTTAAAATTAATTTCTCTCTCCTAAGTGACATTTTTTATTATTTTATTTTTCAAATTATATTTAAATTAAATTAAAAATCTAAATAATTAAATAAACAAAACTGAAAGGAGAAAAAAAAATAAAGGAAATGATAGGCCTCACTAGTGAGGCGCTGCCGCTATCGCCGAAGGGGTTGATAGAGGTCACTGGCCCTAGGCGAGGGTGGCTGACCTCGAGGGAGGCCTTGTCGGCCGCCGGCTCTCTTGAGTCCCGAGCGAGGCCTCGCCGACCCCAAGCGAGGGCTGGTAATGCCCAGATCCAGGCGAGCCTTAACCTAGGCTAGCGAGGGTCGCTGACCCTCACCTAGGGCCGGCAAGGCCTCACCCGAGGCCGACCACCTTCGTCGACCCCTTCGATGATGGGAGGTTGCCGGCGATAGCTGCTCCTCACTCACCAGTGCGTTGATCCACCTTTTTTATTCCCTTCAATTTTACCTTTTTAATTTAATTTAAATATGATTTGGAAAAGAAAATTAATAAAAAAAAATCCAAAAAAATGACACGTCAACATTTTCCTTTAGGCAAATTAACGATGTTAGTTAAATGACTCGATTGTATCAATTTGATAAGTTTTAGGACTTAATTGTATTTTTTGCAAGTTTTAGAACTCAATTGCATTTTCCTAACAAGTTTTAGGACTTCTAGTGAACATATTCCTTTAGAATAACTTGTTTTCTCCTTTTATTTAGATTCAATTTTGTAATGCAACTAGTAGTAGGTGACTTTTTTCTTTTTTCAATCATGGGCCAGCATGAGAGTTTTTAGGCTCGACATCGGACTTAGCCCGGCCAAACCTAGCCCGATCTCTTCGTGTTTTAGTGAAATAATGGATTAAAACTGGCTTATTGGTACGCTTGATTCTCTGTACAGACCAAGGGCGAGCATGGCAGCAACCAAGATGAGTCTGAAGCTTCACGTTGACAAGAGAAACCAGACCGTCCTCTTTGCGGAAGCCGGAAAGGACTTTTTGTGGATTTCCTTTTCCATTGTCTGGTTTTGCCAATTGGAACTATTGTAAGTCTTCTCCCCAAAGCAGGCGTGGCAGGTGGCTTGCGCAATCTTTATGCGAGTGTCGAGAATCTCAGCGACACATACATTGAACATACAAAGAAAGAGGCTCTGTTGAATCCCAAAGCACGGAGCTCCGGTCCAGATGTTCTGCGCTTATTGTCGCCCGAAGCTCCTACTTTAGCACCAATTAACTACTACGCTTGCCCTGGTACTGCCGGTGGTTTTTCCAACGCTAAATTCGGTAGTTTTCCCAGCGCTTCATGCGGTAGCTGTGTGACGGATTCTCCTTCTACGAGATGTTCTGGTTGAAATAATACGATGAGCAAGAAACTGTCGTGGGTTGCAGGGCAAGCTGCCGGTGCCGCATCCTCAGCCAAGGTACCCGGTGGGGAGGGTGGTTATGTGAGAGGCATCGTCTCGTACATGGTGATGGACGATCTGGTTGTGAAGCCCATGTCCACCATCTCTTGCATTACTGTCCTCAACAGGTTCAATGTGCGCAAAATCGGGGATCTTGAAGAGAAGGTGGTCGACTTCGGCTTGGATGAGGTAAGGCCTGCAAAACTCCCAACCTCCTACAAATATTTGGCCGACAATTAAAATTCATCAATGAAATCTGAGGATCTTTTTTTCAAGTGGTGGTTATTGGTCGCTTCAAGTTTTGTGCCATGGCATTTGAGAAAAATCGGTTCTAAAGCTAGTACGATGCTCGTGTGAGATTAGAAGGCTTGATCCCCCCGATGACTATTTGGTTAACTCATCAACTAAGAGCACATCAATCTGCGGATATATGGTAGAAGAAACTAAGGATTCCTTTCTAATTACAGGGACATATCCTATAATCAGGAATTAGCTTGCTGGGGTAGTTTATACATACTGGTATGTAAGATGCTGATGAAGCTAATCAATCCCGTTGTGAAAATTAGTTTCTGTTATATATGAGCTTACTCAGAAATTAGTTTCTGGTGATGATTGATCTGTGGTCCTATGGTGTGTAAGGCGTATGTTGCCTCTAATGTACATATGCTTTTCAAGTTGCACTAGTGTGTTTTATGTGAATAGATCCGTCGGTTCACGAAATTGATATATCTACTACGAATTGCCATCCCAAAGATAATGAAAACAACTGCGAGATAAGTGCAACAATTAGTAAGTAATTTATAGGGTATCTGTTGCGGAACAATGCGCAAATTCAAGCGCAAAAAATAAAGGATGAAAGCAAAATAAATCGCATAAGACATAAGATTTACGTTGAAAAACTCAAAACGAGAAAAACCACGGGGAGAGAGAGGGGTTTCACTATCTTCAATAACGATTACAAAACCAAAAAGGTCGAAAAACCTCTTGGTGAACAAGAAGATAGGAAAAACAAAAGGAGGAGAAAAAACTTCGGGGTAAAGATTAGATTTTGCAGACAAGCATTAGATATGTTTGCGCAAAAAAAAGTTAGATATATTTGCGCAAAAAATCATCAGATATATTTGCGTAAATATATTTGTGCAAAACATTCCTATTATAGTCCCCTTCTAAAAGACCCTAAAATAAAATGCCATTGTCTAAAATACCCATGTTATCTATTTTAAATAAAAAAACTCAACAAATCTCCACCTTGACTTCAAATATCTAAAAGAGCGTTATGTCAAAATGCCATAAGACCTCTCTCCCTCAACAACAAAAGTGACCACGCAAGGCCACCCGCCAAAAATGCGGAATCGACAACGCACACCCCTAAACCTATGTGAGCGCACTCGTTGTAGGAAACAAGGGATGAACGCCACCAACTCCACCTAGGCAAATCAAACGGTGAAAACACCAATCAAGTCCAAGCAATGCTTGAACTTGATCAAAGGAACTAGTTTAGTCAATATATCTGTCGGATTATCCGTTGTAGGTACTTTCTTCACCGTAACTGTACCCTTAGCAACCTCATCATGCACAAAGTGATGCCGAATGTCGATATGTTTCGTTCTCTACTAATACATCGTGTTTTTGGTCAATTGGATCACACTTTGGTTATCACAAAAGATAACGGAGACTCCCTCCTGCTTCATTCCAAGTTCTGTAACCAAACGTTTCAACCAAAGCTTCCTTTGTCGCTTCCGTCACTGCCATATACTCTGCTTCGGTGGTAGACAAAGCAACCGTGTCTTGTAAGGTTGCTCTCCAACTCACCACAGAACCACCAAGTATAAAAACATAACCTATCAAAAATCTTCTTTTATCGAGATCACCTGCATAATTAGAATCAACGAAGCCAACAACCAAATGCCCTATATCACAACCTTTATCAAAGACCAAACCCATATTTGAGGTACCCCGAATGTACCGAAGAATCCATTTCAAGGCTTGCCAGTGAGCGTTACCCGGATGTGCCATATACTTGCTCACAACACTAACAGCTTGTGAAATATCTGGACGTGTGCAAACCATAGCATACATGAGGCTACCCACAATACTAGAATATGGAGTTTGAGACATCTCATCTTCCTCTTTTTTGATTTTAGGCCATAAAGAAGCTGAAAGCCTAAAGTAGGACGCTAAAGGGGTACTTACTGGTTTAGTATTCTTCATACCAAATCGCTCAAGCACTTTCTTAATATATCTCTTCTGCGAAAAGTATAACTTCCCAACTTATCTGTCTCTACAAATCTCCATACCTAAAATCCTCTTGGCAGCTCCAAGATCCTTCATCTCAAAATCTCTGCAAAGTTGCATATTCAAATATTGTATATCTGACATGTTCTTTGCTACAACAAGCATGTCATCCACATATAATAGTAAATAAACAAAAGAACTATCATTTAATCTCTTATAGTAAACACAACTGTCATGTGCACTCCGCGAGTAGCCTTGACTTAACATAAAGCCATCAAACCTCTTATACCATTGCCGTGGAGATTGTTTCAGACCATACAAAGAGCGTTTCAACTTGCAAACGTGATCTTCTTTACCTTCAACAACGAATCCTTCGGGTTGAGACATATAGATTGTTTCCTCAAGCTCGCCATGCAGAAAAGCAGTCTTGACATCAAGTTACTCAAGCTCTAAATCATAACGGGCCACTAACGCGAGCAACACATGAATGGAACTATATTTCACAACTGGAGAGAACACTTCATTAAAGTCAATCCCTTTCTTCTGACTAAAACCCTTTGCTACCAAACGTACATTGAATCTTTCATCTTCAATCCCTGGAATTCCCTCTTTTCTTTTGAAGACCCACTTGCAACCAATAGCTCTTTTACCTTTAGGCAATTTCACAAGATCTCAAGTTTGGTTCTTGTAAAGAGACTCCATCTTTTCATTCATCACAATAAGCCACTTATCAGATTTAGAACAAATGGTAGCTTCACGAAATATAGAAGGTTCTTCAATACCAAGCTCTTCAACAACTGTAAGAGCATATGCTACCAAATCAGCGAAACCATATCTCTGAGGAGGCCAAATTTGCCGTTTAGCCCTCCATACAGCTAAAAACTGAGGTTGTTTAACTTTTTCTACCTCATTTATGATCAAATCTGAATCTTGTTGCTCAATGTCACTTTCTGGTTGGATAGAAATATCTTCCAATTTTTTCTATGCATGCTCTAATTGAAACTCCATCTTTTTCCCATCATTCTCTTCTTGAACACCTGTAGACTCAACAACATTTTTCTGATCTAACATGAAATTTTCATCAAAGTTAACATCCCTATTGATTATAAATTTCTGAGGATCATAACACCACAACCTATATCCCTTAATCCCGTTTGCATAACCAACAAAAATACATTTATTAACCCTAGGTTCAAGTTTACCATCTTTTATATGATAATAAGCGGGACATCCAAATACTTTCAAAACAGAATAATCAGAAGGTTTACCAGACCATGCTTCATTTGGAGTCTTACATTCAATTGCGGTTGAAGGAGAACGATTTACCAAATAACAAGTCGTGTTCACGGCTTCAGACCAAAAATCTTTCTCAAGACTAGCATTAGAGAGCATACATCTAGCTCTCTCTAAAAGTGTCCGGTTCATGCGCTCTGCCACCCCATTCTATTGAGGTGTGTGCCTGAACGTTCGATGTCGAACAATACCTGAATCTTCAAGGTACTTGTTAAAATCACCTCCACAAAACTCAAGACCATTGTCTGTTCTGAGACTTTTTATCTTCTTATCAGTTTGATTTTCAATCAAAATTTTTCACTTCTTGAACGTATCAAAAACGTCACTTTTACGCTTCAAGAAATAAACCCAGACTGTCCTAGAAAAATCATCAATAAATGTCAAAAGATAAACTGCACCACCTTTAGAAGTTACTTGTGCAGGTCCCCACAAATTGGAGTGAATGTAATTAACTGTGCCCTTCATCGAGTGCACCCCAATACTGAAACTAACTCTACGCTGTTTTCCGAAAACACAATGCTTGCAAAAGTCAAGTGGGACCGTATGCTCCCCATAGAGTAAACCATGTTTACTCAAAATAGTCATTTCTCTTTCGCTCATGTGGCCCAATCGCATATGCCACAATTTTGATTTTTCAGAATCTTAAAATGATGATACATTTAAAGAACCCACAACAGTACTTCCCTACAGAACATAAAGGCCATTCTTCTTGTTACCTCTCATCACAATCAAGGAGCCTTTTGAAATTTTCAAAACTCTACCTCTACCTGTGTACATGCATTTAGTGGAATCCAAAGTGCTCAACGATATAAGGTTCTTCTTCAAATATGGGATGTGCCTAACATCTGTCAAAGTTCTTACTATGTTGTCATGACATGTGATCCGCACCGTACCAATACCCACAATCCTACAAACTGCATTGTTGCCCATCAAAATTGAACCACCACTGACTTTCTCATATGTGTGGAACCAATCTCTATTTGGACACATGTGGTATGAACATGCCGAATCCAAAATCCATTCGTCGTCAACACGATAATCCGAAGACAAAACAGTAAGAACATTATCTGCATCAGCTGACTTGTTATCCTTCACTAGACTAGTCGAATTGGAACTCTCTATCAACTTCTTCCCCTTAGCCTTGAGCACAGGACACTCATTTTTGTAATGTCCAAATTTGTGACAATAGTAACACTCGACCTTGCTCTTGTCTAGACTTGACCTAGACTTTGAACGCCCTTTACTATTATTACGCCTATCACGATAATTCGACATTCCCCTAACAACTAAGCCATCAACTTTATCATCACTACCATTCGCATTCAACTTTGTACGCATCTCCACAGAATTCAACGAGGCTTTCACATCCTCAAGAGTTATGGATTCCCTTCCATACAGCATAGAATTCACAAAATTCTCATACGACCTCGGTGTAAGCATAACACAATTAGAGCTTGGTCTTCATCATCTAACTTTAAATCTAGATTTTTCATATCAATAATGATCTTATTAAATTCATCTAGATGTTCTTGAATAGGAGTACCTTCTTGCATCTTTAACGTGTAAAGGCGCTGCTTCAAGAATAATCTCATTGTAAGAGATTTCTTCATGTAAAGGCTCTCAAGCTTATTCCACAATCCCGAAGCCATTTCTTCATCAGTAACCTCATGAAGCACCTTGTCGGACAGGGACAATTGAATGGTGCTATGCGCCTTCTCTTCCATCTCCTCGATCTCTGTCGAAGTCATGTCATCGGGGTAATTCTCGTCCAATGCTCTAATTGAACTTTCCTGACGCAACAAAGCTTTCATCTTGATCCTCCATAGCCCGAAATTGTTTTGGCCATCGAAGGATGCCACTTCGAACTTGATAGATGCCATCTCGAACAAAAGATCGAAATTCCTTAGCTCTAATACCAATTTGTTGCGGAACAACGCCAAGAGATATGCAAATTCAAGTGCGAAAAATAAAGGATGGAAGCAAAATAAATCGCACGAGACAAGATTTACGTGGAAAACCCAAAACGGGAAAAACCACGGGGAGAGAGGGGGGTTTCACTATCTTCAATAACAATTACAAAACCAAAAAGGTCAAAAAACCTCTTGGTGAATAAGAAGATAGGAAAAACAAAAAGAAGAGTAAAAACTTCAAGGCAAAGATTAGATTTTGCAAACAAGCATTAGATATGTTTGCGCAAAAAATAGTTAGATATATTTGCGCAAAAAATAATCAGATATATTTGCATAAATATATTTGTGCAAAACATTCCTATTATAGTCCTCTTCTAAAAGACCCTAAAACAAAATGCCATTGTCCAAAATACCCATGTTACCTATTTTAAGTCAAAAACTCAACAGTATCACCTATATTCCTCAGTTACTACTGCATTGCTATAGACAAGCTAGGGTCTGTAATACAAGGAACTGATTGTTTTCGACCTTTCTTGCCAAGGAAGACCTCGGTTAGAAACGAAGCCTCCAGCAACAATTTTCCCTGCTAAAGGAACCACCAAAGGGTATGTAGGATGTTAATCGTTGTTGACTGAACATACTGTAAATTCTGAGAAAGAAATTAAAGAAATCATGACAACGTATAACATCAGAATTTTGTTCGAGGTTCTTTAGTCCAGTACTCACCAATTAGATCTGTTGTGAGGATAAAACCAAACGCCGTACATGTGGTGAAAAAAAATCATTCATCCAAGAACTAGCTAGGAAAACAAATGTGGTTCGATTCGGCTTACCTCGTCCACCCCAAAATCAACAAACTTGTCCACAATCATGGCAGCCTTGTCCTTCAACATGGCGATGCACTGCGTCAGTAGTCATTGGCCTCACCACCAGATCGTCCATCACCGCATACTACACCAGCTCTTTCACATTACCACTCTCCCTGGCTGGCACTTCAACAAAATCCACTCTTCGGTCCATGATGGCGTCGTAACAAGGACATTTCACGGAAGGGTCGTAGGCGACCTTCCTACCATAATAAGTGCAGTCCTTAGTCGTGCACATGTAGCAGTGGGGTTGGCGTGATGAAGATGGTGAATCACTAGGCAATAAAAAGAGTGAACGGGAATGTGATGTTTGAACCACGGTTGGGGAATTTGGGCTTCCAGAGGCTCTGCTTGAAATGAGACAGTGAAGGGTGCATCATGCATTGGCCGGTGATGATGGAGCAAAGGGAATCGGGAGGTGTTCATGAATTTATATATGAACGTTTCCAAAAATTGATGGGATTCAGATTGCTATACACTGATGGATCGGGTTGAAGTTTTATCTGGTAACCGATCATATTGACTTGATTATCAATTTCGTCAACGAGTATTTCAGAAGCACTTCAAGCAATCAATTAAGAAAATTACATTGTTTCCAATTCTTAGGTATCTCAGAGACTTTACAAAGCTTTAGAGATACGTATTTCGGAGGCTTTAGAAATACGTAATAAAGTCAATTTTTAGATATATATATATTATAATAATGCAGCAGTGCAAGATAATTAGATCCTTGAAATTCGTTGGCCTTTCTATTGGCTATTTGTGAAGGATTTACTACCCTCATGGCTACTCACGTCACTTTTGAAATAATCAAACAGAAACTTTGTGAGTCCCATGTTCTTGCCCTTCCCAATTTCGATAAAGTATTTGAAGTTGAATGTGATGCATGTAGAATTGACATTGGGTCTATTCTTGTCCAAGCCCAAAAGCCCTTGGCTTATTTCAGTGAGTTTTATGCCATTGTGAGAGCTTTTGATCATTGGAGTAACAATTTGTTCTCCATTCTGATCATGAGGCTTTGAAATATATAAGTGGTTAGCATAAACATGGAGTTCATGACATTTATTCTGTCTAGGATGGGTTTCATTTTAAAGGAAACCGATTATATGTGCCAAAAAGTTTCTTTAGAGAATTATTAATTCACGAAACGCATGGTGGAGGATTGGCTGGCCACTTCAGTGTTAACAAACCTCTTGAGGTAATTTAAGAGCACTTTTATTGAACAAAGATGAATAGATATGTGAATACTATTATCTTAATATGTGCAACTTGTCAAAAAGCAAAAAATCATTTCTATCAAGGATTGTATACTCCGCTTCCAGTTCCAATGCAACCTGGGAAGATGTGAGTATGGATTTTATTGTGACTCTATCAAGACTCAATGGGGAATAGATGTCATCATGTGAGTATGGATTTTACTTAGTTTCAAACTTTAATTTTCAAAGGTATTTAATTGTTCACCTTTGTAAGCTTAAGAATTTTTTAATAATTTTTAATTGAAGAGATCTATTTTACGTTCTAGAGGAGTTACAATTGGGGGTTCCACTATTTCTATTATAGAAATTCCTAGAAATAGGAAATGCCTTACCATTAAGTGTTATTTGAACTACTAGTTGTCTAGTTGGAAGTAACCATTTAGTTCTATGCCGAAATCTGGAAATCGATGACTTATCTAATCTTAATACCTCGAAAAAAAAATTGCACATGCCAAAATCATAGGCTTTTAAGATTATTTTTTTTTCTTTTTTCACAAAAAGCTGCTGTATTTAAATTTATATACTGCATAGGTTTGTTACTGGATAGCACGAAGAAATCAACAATTCGAAAAACCTATCTCGTCACCCCCTTCCCTTTGAGTACAACCTTCACCCCTCCCACCATCGCCAACGCTGACTGAGCTGACCAGATCTAACCAAATGACGCTGACAGTGGCCATGGATGAGCGTCGGCGCCCTCGCGAGCCACTCGTCTAGAGATGGACGAGATTTGGCCTCGCCCATCTTAGTCTCCAAACGCTGACCAGATTTGGCTGGACGATGATGATGACAGCCATGAACGAGGGTCGGCATCACTCGCAAGCCAGTGAGAGAAGAAAACACACCGATGACAAGTGGCTGGCCGGTGATGCTGCTATCCACGGCCGTGAGCCATCGTCATCCATGGCCTCAAAAGGCATAAAGAAACTGAAGAAAACAGCTAGAGGAGTGAGATTAACAAAGGAGAGAGAAAAAATCTAAAAAAGTTAGCCCACTCTGACGATCAATGAGTGAAGTAACACTTGACCTACGCGGCAAGATAGGCTTATCCAATATTTTTTAATTAAGAGGGGGCCAACGAAAAGAGAAGAGAATGGAGAGGGTAACAAATTAGATTCTTAAACCGTGCACAGGATAATATATACAATAAAGAATAAACCTTGCTAAGAGATAGTGACCGCATATTGGCTTCCCAAGTCCACCGACCCGTTGTACTTGTGGAAAAATTTCAATATAAGATTTATAAGATACAAATACTTTATTTACTTCAACGTTGGAAGCTAAAGAAAAAAAAGGACCATGGCACGGCTAATTCCTATATTTTTTCAATATGTTCAATTTCGTTAATGAATTTTTTGCCAATCATAGTTTCTAAACAATATGGTTTTTTTTTTAATTCAAATTGGTCAATATGGTAAAAAGTAAATGAAAACACCAATGTTGTTGATTAGTCATCAGCATTAAATGGTGATGCAGTGCTGACGTGGATGTTGTCAGCCCTACTTGGCATGACAATTTTTGTAATTCTTTTTAAAAAAATTAGATTTTATTTTTTAATTGTCTTTTTTCTTTGCTTTATTTTTAATTTTATTTTTCATTGTGCTACCGAGAGTCCCTATCGGGGCCACGATGGTCGTCGGTGACCTTCGACGGCATAGTGGAAAAAAAAGCAAAGAAAATGAAGATTTCATAAATTCACAAAATAATAATAATAAACTAAAAAATTACAAAAATTGTCCACGTTAGTGCCAGTCATACCACATGAAATAGCCAACATCCACATTAGTGATTTTTGGCCAAAATTGGCCAAAGAGACACAATTGGCAAATTGTCAAACTAAATTGGCCTAATTAAAAAGGTTTTGAGTAAATTGGCACAAATGCAATATGTTGAAATTTTTTTATTTATTTATAATTCCCCCTATATTAACATACATGATGCACATAATAGTATGAGCAAATTACATTGCTTGTTTTGATCATGCAATATTGACAACATATGAAGTGCTTACTTTGGTCTCCTTGTAAATAACACATGTATGTATGAGATTTTATTTGATCACTGCCAACTGTTTCATACATGATGCACATAACAGTCTGACCAAAATACACTGTTTGTTTTGATCGTGCAATATTGACGGCATATGAAGTGCTTACGTTGGTTTCCATGTAAATAACAAACTGTTATAAAAGCTTAAGCTGTTAGATGAATATGTGGTTTAATATTTAATTACTCTAACACCCCCCTCACACTTAGTCTAATCTTTTTGCTCCCCTTTACGCTTAATGGAAGGCAAATAGGGGCTTGAAAAGATTTGAACTTAGGTTCTCCTATTTTAATAACATTTGTGAAATCACTGTCAACTGTTCTAACAACTTAAGTTATTAGATAAAGGTATAATTTAATATTTAATTACTCTAATAATATGGACCTCAAAATAATCTCTTACAAAATGTTTGTTGGTTGTCTCGCAACTTTGAAATCCATTCCCGACATGACACGTTTAAAACATGTGCATGTGAGTGTGGAAAAAAGCGTAGGGGCGTAAATTAGATATATATAAACAAGCCATGTTTACGCGAATAACAATTTAATATGTCCAAATAAATGTGTCTAAGCATGTCAGTCAAAAGAATGAACACCATACTTTAGTTGTCAAAATAATAATTTAATATGTTCATCATCAGATTAACCTGTTGTTGTTGACAATGAATAGTCTACCACATAATGATATTCTACTGCCAAATTCATTCTTTTCCAATCGATGAAAAAGCAAGTGGCGTTGAAATTCGTCGTAAGAAATTCCATTGCGAAAACTTCCTCAAGAAGCACGTACAGCGCTTTGCTACAGCGAAAAGCGCTTTGCTACAGCGAAAAACTTCGCCAAGAAGATCCTGTCTCAATAATTTCCTCGGACCCCGCTTTTCAAAGCAGCCCCCTCCCCCTTTTTCTCTTTTCCTGAACTCCACTATAGAAGAGGCAAAGCTCTCTGTCGGCGACCAAGACTTGTGATGTCGAGCCCCCAACACGACACTCCTTTCATCTGGAAAAACACAATTTATAGACTTTTATCAAAATATAGATCTCATTTTATAAATTGTGTTGGAGGCTGCATTTTTCATGTGAAAAGACGGCCGTATCCCCTACTCTTTTTTATTTTGGGATGTGTCAAATGAGTGGATCAGGTCGAGTTTGTGTCAGGTCAAAAATGGTCCGACAATGACGGTCAACTGGAGGCCTGCGATGACCCATTTTGCAACCTCTACTGCGGACAAGGTATGGTGTGAACAAGCCATGTCAGACAACCGTTGGGAGAAGGCCTCATTGCGAAAACTTCCTCAAGAAGTTAAAGTGTCCGTCTTTTCCAAAACCCCAAGGCCATTTCCCGAACTCCACTATAAAAGAGGCGAGGCTCTCTGTTGGTGACCATCGACCCAGACGTGCGAAGAAGAAGCAGGTCTTTCACTTGCAGTGTCGAAGCCGACGATCCAGAGGTGAGCAGTTCGCGATTTTTCTCTGTGGGCGTCAAGAGTGGTTCGCTTGAACTTGCCACATCCATTCGTGTGATCTGATTGACGCTCTCGTGAGCCTGTGTTAGCATAAAGAAATCGAAGTAGACATGCTCTCGTCTCGTTTTTCTTTTGTTACTCCCATCATTGTCGAGCGAGGGTTTCCATATGTTGGACATGCCTCGCTGATGATTTTCCCCAACAGGACTTGTTTTCCTAGTGTGTCACGTAGCTGTTTCTTCGTGAAACTCCTGCACATTCACTTATCCAACAAGAGAGACAAACTTTTGGGTACTTCTCGATTTTTTTCTCACGGTTGCTCTCTCTTAAGTCCAGCTTGATTTGAAAACTTTGTGATGATCCGATGCGATCAACTTGGATCAATGCTTTTTAGAGTGGTGACCATCTAATAGAACCGATGATGGGTTTGGCAACTCGCATGCCCGTGGGCCTAGCCCGAGCCATAAGAGTCCAAGGACATTTTTGGACAGGCTCGGACAAGTGTATTTACCAAGAAAATACAATCCGACCGATTCTCAGATTTTTCTGTAAATACCGTATCATTGTTGTGCTAGAGCAAAAATCTAGGCATGACCTTCCACCAAAATGATCACCTTTGCCGTCGAGCATATGTCACACTTTTCATAGCAATGTCCCCATTTGTGTGCCCCGCAGAGCACCTGAGTCTCTTCCCACTAATTCATTCCATTATTTGCTCGCACCAATAACTTCTCACTTTCTGCTAGAGGTTGTAAGGTGATTATTGGTTCACGAGACTCGTTCCAGCCCTCTTACGCCCACCAAGCCCATGGCATAATTGGATGGACTGATTGATTTGTTTATAACATTTGATATATTTTTTTAAATCATGGACGACCCCACGGTGACAAAGTTTTGTTTTCCTACGATTTTCTTCCTTTTTGTTTATCTTTTATTTAGTTACACTTTATAATTTAAAATAACTTGTTTTCTCCTTTTATTTAGATTCGATTTTGTAATGCAACTAGTAGTAGGTGATTAAATGATTTGATGGCACAAATTACACGAGCCCGGATCAATTGCACCAATCAAAAGGACTCGATTGAGAAGAAATTTGCAAGTTCAACGGACTAATAGGCTTTTTCCTTTTTTCAATCATGGGCCGGCATGAGAGTTTTTAGGCTTGACATCGGACTTAGCCCAGCCAGACCTAGCCCGATTCACTTCGTGTTGTAGTGAAATTATGGATTAAAATTGGCTTATTGGTGCGCTTGATTCTTTGCACAGACCAAGGGCGAGCATGGCAGCAAACAAAATGAGTTTGAAGCTTCTGGTTGACAAGAGAAACCGCACTGTCCTCTTTGCCGAAGCTGGAAAGGGCTTTGTGGATTTCCTTTTCCATTCTCTGGCTTTGCCAGTTGGAACAATTGTGAGTGTTCTCCCCAAAGCAGGCGTGGCGGTTGGCTTGCGCAATCTTTATGCGAGTGTCGAGAATCTCAGCGACGCATACATTGAGCGTAGAGAGAAAGAGGCTCTATTGAATCCCAAAGCACGGAGCTCCAGTCCAGATGTTCTGCGCCTATTGTTGCCCGAAGCTCCACCACCAGTTGACTGCTACATTTGCCCTAATGCTGCCAATGGTTATAACAGCTCATGCAGGAGCAGTGTGACGGATTCCCCATCTACGAGATGTCGTGGTTGCAACAACACGATGAGCAACAAATTGTCATGGGTCGCGGGACCAATTGCAGGCGCCACATCCTCGGCCGAGGCACCCGGTGGGGAGGGTGGTTATGTGAGAGGCGTGGTCACGTACATGGTGATGGACGATCTGGTTGTGAAGCCCATGTCCACCATCTCTTGCATTACTCTCCTCAACGGCTTCAATGTGGGCGAAATCGGGGATCTTGAAGAGAAGGTGGTCCACTTCGGCTTGGATGAGGTAAGGCCTGCAAAACTCGCAACCTCCTACAAATATTTGGACTGACATTTGAAATTCAACAATGAAACCTGAGGGTTTTTTTCAACTGGTGGTTATTGGTCGCTTTGTGCCATGGCATTTGAGAAAAATCGGTTCTAAAGCTATTGCGATGCTTGTGTGAGATTAGAAGGCTTGATCCACCGGATCAATATTTCGTTAACTTATCAACTAAGAGCACATCAATCCTCGGATATATGGTAGAAGAAACTAAAGATTCCTCTCTAATTACAGGGTTATATCCTATAAACACATCTCTGAGTCTCTGTACGCTTTAACACCCGTTGGCCACATTAATTCTTCAACTTACATTACCAGGCGTCTTTGACAAGGCGTACAGATTTATGATTCAGTTCTGAATATGTGAGCTACCACAAAAGTGCTATTACAGTTTTTTACAAGCATAATGTAGCATTCTAAACTTGCAAAAAAAGTAGCGCCGGTCTCCTTTCTCAGGTACCCTTTTTTTAACTTGTCTTGTGCTATGCGATTTTTGCTCAGGCCGTAAAGCTGTTGAATGCTTCATTGCACTCCAAAACAGTCCTCACGGACATATTCAGCATCAGGGAAGCATATCAGAGCAAAGCAGCAGAAGCTTCGTGAAACGCTACTCTTCAACTTCAGAAACTGGTCTTTGTTATATATTAGCTTGCTGGGGTAGTTTATACATGCTGGTTTGTAAGATGCTGGTGAAGCTGTTCAATCCTGGTTGTGAAAGTAGTTTCTGTCAAGTGAGCTTATTCAGAAATTAGTTTGGGGGTGAGGATTGATCGTGGTCCTATGGTGTGTAAGACGTATGTTGCCTCTAATGTTCATATGCTTGTCAAGTTGCACTTGTGTGTTTTATGTGAATAGATCCGTCGGTTCACGAAATTGATTTATCTACTATGAATTGCCAATCCCAAAGAAAATGAAAACATCTGCGAGATAAGTGCGACAATAAGACATTTACTAAGTTATTTATAGGGTATCACCAATATTCTTCAGTTTCTACTGCATTGCTATAGACAAGCTAGGGTCCAGAATACAAGGAACTGATCGTAGCAAAATCATTTCGGCCTTTTTTGCCCAGGAAGACATCGGTTAGAACTGTCTTGGACTGTAACGATGCCTCCAGCAGCAATTTTCCCTGCCAAAGGAACCACCAAAGGGTATGTACGATGTTAATTGTCGTCGACTGAACATACCGTAAATTCTAAGAAAGAAATTAAAGAAATCATGACCACATATATCGTCTGAATTTTGTTCGAGGCTCTTTTGTCCAGTACTCACCAATTAGATCAGTTGTGAGGATAAAACCAAACGCCGCACATGTGGTGAAAGACGAAAAAAAGAAACAGCATCCGTACAAGAACTAGCCAGGAAAACAAATGGAGTTCGATTCGTCTTGCCTCAAACTTGTGCACAATCATGGCAGCCTTGTCCTTCAACATGGCGATGCACTGAGTCAGTAGTCATTGGCCTCACCACCAGATCGTCCATCACCACATACTACACCAGCTCTTTCACGTTACCACTCTCCCTGGCTGGCACTTCAACCAAATCCACTCTTCAGTCCATGATGGAGTCGCAACGAGGACATTTCACGGAAGGATCCTAGGCGACCTTCCTACCATAATAAGTACAATCCTTAATCGCGCACATTTAGCAGTTGGGTTGGCGTGAAGAAGATGGTGAATCACTAGAAAAGGAGTGAACGAGAATGTGATGTTTGAACCACGGTTGAAGAATTTGGGACTTCCAGAGGCTCTGCTTGTGGTGGGGCATCATGTAGAACCCATCCTCCAGGTCCTCAATGCTCTTGTAAGAGATTGCCCAAGCTGCCGTCCATGGAGTCGGCCTTCCCGGCTTGAATGTGCACGAGAGTCATGATCGGCAAGGCTTTGACGTGGAAGAGGAAGTCCACAAAGTCTTTTCCTGATTCCGCAAAAACCACTCTTTGCTTGCTCTTGTCAACCACGAGCATCAACTTCAACTTTGGTGTTGACTCCATTATCTTCTTTGATGAGCAGAGTCTATTATGTTTCCTTTGTGACTGATGAGTAGATGTTACTGGCAAGTGTACATGATATAGGGGCTTTAGAGGTCAACTCAATGGAACATCCATGGAGAGGGAGTCCAAGGGGCTTGGAGGAAGGCAATGAGACAGTGAAGGGAATCGGGAGGTGTTCATGAATTGAAATGCGAATGTTTCCGAGGAAATTGATGGGATTAAGATTGCTATACACTGTGATGAATCGGGTTGAAGTTTTATTTGGTAATCGATCATATTGACCTTGACAGATCTTGACTTCATGTGCATATCAATTTCGTCGACGAGCATTTCAGAAGCACTTCAAGCAATTGATTAAGAAAAAGACAATTTCCAATTTTTAGGCATTTCAGAGACTTTAGAAAAGCTTTAGAAATTACGTACTTTAGAGGCTTTAAAATTACGCAAAAAAAGTCGATATATATTAATAATGCTGTAGTGCAAGATAATTAGATCCTTGAATTTGCTGGCTTTTTTTTTGTTCTTGACGAAGCTATGAAGTTAAGTTTTACATCTTAGAGTCTGTTTGTTTGAAGGAAAACTATTTTCGAATATTTTTTTTCCGACTTAACGATGTTTGGATGATGAAAAACTAATCGATCTATGGAAAACATTTTTTATAAGCTGAAAACAAAACGTTTTGATTTGAAGAAAACAACTTCCTCTTTTGACAAGAAGGAAACTACTTTCTTTAAACCATCAAACAAACGAAAATTAAATATTTTCTTTGAAAATGATTTTTTTATGGAAAATATGTTTTTTAATATGAACTTTTGAGTGAAATAAACGCACCCTGAATTTTAAATTACCAACAGCTTTATAAGTTTAGTTGGAATGTAGGTGGTCGAAAATATGAAACCAAATAAATTTTGTGTATTTAAAAAGTCAGATGCAGATGACCCACTGATGTACAGCGCACTAAAAAATCCCGCCTTTCCTGACTCTACCTCTATTAATCCCAAGAATCTCTCCAAGAATCTCTCTCTCGCCGCCAAACCCAGAAGAAGAAGCTTCTACAACTGACGGAGCCCTGATCAAAGAGGTACGGCCATAGACATCATTCTCTATGATTTCGAGTATAACCAAAACATACTCTCTCTCTCTCTCTCTCTCTCTCTCTCTCAGTAGAGTTGTGGCTCCCCTGGACTATCAATTTGTCAGCGAGGATCGAAATGCTCATTTGAATGCACAGGGTCGCTTTGTTATCTCATGTCTGAGGTTGGTTCGTGTCTGAAGCTCTTGTGCAGTCGGGAAACGTTGGTCGTTTTTCCCAATGATTGATGGGTACCGACTTGATTTATGAATGATGAGGTTAATCGAAGCGATCATAGTGTAGGAATCGTAAGGAAAGTTGTGTTTTTTTTCTTTTTTCTTTTTTGTTCTGTTGATCCAATGCTGGTCCACAGTTTTTGTCATATGTGATTGGCTTGGTCTATTTGGAGTATTGAAAAACTCTCAAAGCCTTTTGTCTGATATCTAAAGTTTGGCCTGAATCTCGCTGATTGTTTCTTAGTTCGTTTTTTCTTTTTACCAACCGAAATCGCCTTATATTTTCCTTTTTATCCAGGCAAAGATTTACCTTTTTTTCCCTCCGTTTTTATCTGATATTTGCTGTACTTTGCTTTCACAGTCATTCATCCTTAAGACTTAAGAGCACCGCGAAACTTAAAAAATGAAAGCAAACAGAACAATGTCACACCTGAAATAGAAAAGAGTCCCGTGATTTATGAAGTAAGTTGTAACAATGTTTGGGTTGAAGCCCCTACTTGACAGTCTGCATGAAGGACAGAAGGAGATTCTTGCTTGCGATGGTTGATGACCTTAAAACGTAAATAAGATATGTTGCCATGTACCATCATGTTCTTATTCATGATAAACATATATCCAGCGATGTTAAAAAGTTCCGAGGAAGAGGTTTTTCCAATGCTTCATTGAAAATCTGGAGGTTGATTTGTAACATTGTCCTTTCTCTGTTCTTATTGCCTTTAGTAAATCCATGTTCCGTACTTTTTAGGATCTGATAGTTAAGGAAGTTTCACACTGCCTGCAACCAAGCATGTCGAAGTTCAATATGGCTTTTATCTCAGTTATATAGGAAGGAAGGCTATTTTTTAGATTGGCCTAATTCTCTTGACAGGTCAAGAACAAAAACAAGCATGGCAGCAACCAAGATGAGCTTGAAGCTTCTTGTTGACCGAAGAAGCCATATGGTGCTTTTTGCTGAAGCTGGAAAGGACTTTGTGGATTTCCTTTTCCATTGTTTGGCTTTACCAGTTGGAACTGTTATTAGTTTCCTCACCAGTGCAGGCACAGCTGGTAGCTTAGGCAACCTCTATAAGAGTATTGAGAATCTCAATGACATATATTTAAAACCTAACCAGAAAGAGACTCTGTTGAAGCCCAAGCTACCAAGCAGTGGTCCAGAGCTTCCGTTGTTATTACCTGAAGCTTCATCTTCTGCACCAACTAACTACTACAAATGCTCTAAGTCTGCAGCTTCATGTTGTAGCTATGTCACTGATGACCCCTCAGCAAAATGTCCTTATTGCGGTGGCAGTATGAGTGCCAGACTTTCTTGGGTTGTTGGGCCAACTGCCTCATCCTCTTCTGAGGCATCTGGCGGCGAGGGTGGTTATGTGAAAGGCGTTGTAACATACATGGTGATGGATGATCTGGTTGTGAAGTCTATGTCCACCATTTCTTGTGTTACTCTCATCAACAAGTTCAATGTGCAGGAAATTGGGGATCTTGAAGAGAAGGTGATAGATTTTGGGATGGATGAGGTAAGGCCTGCAACCCCTTTTTAATATTCTATATCTATTTATTCATTTCTAGGATTGAAATTATTAGTTGCTTTTACATCATGTTCCAGGTCATACTATAGTAACAGATTGAAAAGTTAGCAGATGAATCCTAAATTTCTCACTAGAGAGACATATGCTTATCTGCCCGACTTGCGTGCATCAAATGCATGATGTAGATGCTGGAATTGTCGTATTCGAATATCAAGGAAAAATCCAAGTAATGCCTTACTATTCTAGACTATAGTTCTACAAAATATGGAATACTAAGTGGTATTGTTAAGCAACTCTTTGTGCTTTATGTTGAGAAACTTCAACAGATGTGTTGCCCCCATCAGATTTCACTTCTGGCATTGGAAGTTACAAAAAACCTAAATTTTTTGTTCCTAAAGATTACGTAAAATTTGTAAAAGGTTGAGGCAAATTAAGTCATGGTTTTCCCAAGGGGAGAAAATGATCAGACTCAAAGGTTGAATTTTTTGTTCATGTAGTGTTGCCCATACACTAGGCCTCTGTTGGCCTGTAGACTGAAATTGCACAAGTGGCCGTAGAGAATTGTTTCTCAGGTTTGGAGACTGACCTTGGTGTATTAAACAATCGACACATTCTCCGGAAAATTCTAACTCTGTTCTATATACTATGATATGAACCTGGTGCTTGTGCGTTCTTGTACAAGTATCAATGTTTGGAATGCCTAAAGCTATCGACAAGGGTCATGTTAACAAATGCCTGCGAGGCATGCGTTAAACATACTTTACATGGAATAGTTCATTTTTTAAAACATTGATTGCACATAACACGATAATAGATAGTGCACTGGAAACTGTAAAGTTTGTTTAGTTGGATGTTTAATTGCTCTTGGGACACTCTTTAACAAATTTTCTCAAAAGAAGTTCTGTTAGAAATTTCCGGTATATCAAACTTGTCCGATGGACTTCTGATGGCTGTCATATTTTCGTTTCCAGTGGTCCACCTTGAGTTGGTGGAATGTGCAGTTGCCTCATTTTGAGCAACTGGTGCCCATGCATACACATGTCCCACCCGTGCGCCTTCAAATATGATAGCTCAACTACTTTAACCATCATCTTTCACTGTTATAGCTTCCTCGATCAATTCTGACAGAATAGTTTCTCTGAATTCCGCTATCCATTCAACCCATATCAGGACATAAGTTGAATGTGCCTAAGTTCAGTTTTGTTGTTTGGATGCGCATGTCATAAATAGATCACCTACATTTAATAGACTGAAGAGTTGGATTCTGATGTCGACACCCACTGTTTTTAAGCATGTACAATTCATGATGAGTCTTGTAGACATCTATTATCTTAGAGTTACTTTGCGGGGGCTGATCTGGACTTTGGAGCAGTTTGCTGGAATTGTGCTGCATTATAGGACAAGTGGGTGATTGAGATTTTGAACTGAATTGGGCTGTAGTGGAGTTAAAGTGTGCAAACTTTCTTTGGATGGGGCTATCAGAACGGGTTATATGACTTGCGAACAGTGCTCCTGATGTCGATGAAATTGCTAAGAATGTGGTCTTTGCAGTTAAAACTGGGTTGGAATGTTATGTAGGTCTAGGAAGAGATATTAAGCCTTTTATTCATGGAGACGATAGTGAAAATTGGAGGATCATTGAATAACATGTATAATAGATGTTAGAGCATGTTCTGATAATACTTAAGAGATTTCAGTGAGCTATTGCTGGGGATGGGTGGGAGTAATGTTGCCATTGACTAATCGTCAGATTTATGCATTC
>BCNH02000010.1:10976062-10988457 GCA_001662345.2 Metrosideros polymorpha var. glaberrima | reverse complement strand
AAATGTCAATGAAAGCTTCTGATTCTCTTGTTGTCTGGTTTGTTAGGCCATAAAGCTGTTGAATGCTTCTTTGCACTCCAAGAGGGTGCTCACAGACATATTCTTCAGTGGGGAGAAGGCATCTGGATGATGATCCTTTTCAAGTTAACTCGCTTATGATATTTTTCTATTAATGGCTTTATCTAATGCTCTTTTTTTCCATGATTATCAATGTGTGGCGGTTCAGTTTATGAGAATTTAATCTTTAAATGTGTCAATCCTTGTCAAGCTGCAATGGTTGTGTTTACGTTTGGATCCATAGGTTGCACAAAATTGAGAAATTAATGGTCGGTTAACTTCATTCTCAAATCTGACCCAAAAAAATAAAATAAAATCCATTCTGATAGGATCAAAACGTTCCGTAATGCAGCGGCAATGTCACTTGAGTCTTTCTTGGACTGTGATGAATACTCCAGCAGCTTTCTTCCTCATCAGCAAACTGTAGAAAGTAATAGTTGCCGAGATTGAGCCATGTGACATGTTTACGTGCGAGCTTTACCTTTTATGGTCATTTTAGAAAATCTCTAATCTTAACAAATCTCTAATTCTTATGTGATATTTGGTAATAAATCTCTGAACGATGGACAAGAAATAGTATATTCATGGTTATTTTGGTAATAAAATTCTAGCAAATCTCTGATTTTTATGTATATTTAGTAGTAACCTTTAATTGGTGTACAAGAAATAATAGAGTTATGCATATTGTGGTGATAAACATTTGAAGATAATCGTTCATGTATATATAGATTCTAACTAGATAAATGATCAAAGATTTATGGCATGTAAAATTCAATTTTGTTCTCAAATCTCTTTTTTTGAACTTAAGTTTTATTACATGGTATTTCTTATCACTAAGATGATAATTATTATACAATGAGTCTCATTGACTTGATAATATCATCCTGGTTTTAGTACAACAATTAATTATCACCAAAGTGGCTAAATGAATGAATTCGTGTCATTTATCGATGTTGAACTAAGGGTTACAATAAGTTCTCAAGTAACAATTTGAAATAATTACAAAAAGTTTATAAAAGAAAATAAAGGTTAAACATTCCTTGATCGCGTACTGCTCGTCGCTAGCCGAAGAACTTGAAAAGGGTTAGAAGGAATGGGGTGAGCAACCACAATTCAGTAAGTACTGCTTCTCCTCTAAGCAAATCGAGCAACCACTATGCATATATACAAAGCAATACTAAAAACTCATATCTCAATCCCAAGATGTAATATACATATCAAAGCAAGTATAAGTTATTTCATTTCAACAACTCTTTATACAAATCAGATGTACACATTTAATCCACCACCACAACTTAAACATCAATGGTCAAGTTCATTTATCAATCTCATTAATTCACACATCAATGGTCCATTCCTTTGGCCAATCTCAAATTACACATTAATGATTGATTACACGCTTAATATCTAACTCAAAGCTCTAGAGGTGACTCTCACGAAACTTACTTTATCACATAGCACTTAGTCCTTGACCAATACATATCAAGAGTATAAGGCCCAAGAGGTGGCTCCCACGAGACTCATATCGTCGTGTAGCACTTAATCCTTGACCAACGCATATCAATGATACAAGGTCCTAGAGGTGGCTCCGACGAGACTCATGTCGCCATGTAGCACTTAGCCCTTGACTACAAGGCTCTAGAGGTGGCTCTCACGAGACTTGTGTCATCGTGTAACACTCAGTCCTTGATCAGTCTATATCACAATTGGTTTCACAAACAAAACTATATAGCCATTCACAAATCAATTCTTTCCACAAAACCAATTCATAATACATTTCATAAACCAAACACGTAACTTTTCACAATTCAACTTATCAGCCAGAAATATTTCTCATAAAGCATTTCTCAAATCATTTCAATACTCATCTAATAAACCGATTTAGTGAAATCAAATCACCTTTCACAACTCAATTTATCAAACAAAATATATGTTTCCACCAAACATTTCTCACACCATTTTGGAATTCATTTCATAAACCAGCAACCTTTCAAAATGCTTTTTGTAAAACGTTTCTCAAACCATTTACAAATAACCAAGATTTGGTAAATGTATGATCCGTAATTTTTATGCAACAAACACGCTCCTATATAACTCATAATATATCATATCGCTTTCAAAAGATGAGTTTACAAACTCAAAAAAGAAATAACACAACTCATTAAGGAATGCCCAAAACTAAACAACGCGTAGCTAAACGAGTCATCAATTTCATAATTCTATCAATCAAACGAGAAACAACATCAAAATCAAGTAAATCCCTACCTCAACTACGAATCGGCTAAACCAAGCTCACTCGCTAACAAAACAACTCCTATGCGCCAGCAAATCGCTAATCCAAAACGATTATTCAAAACCGTTTGCAACGTGGAGCTTGCGCGCCAAACTCTAATAATTTGCTTCAATTAAACCGTTACTTCAAATAGACTCTCGTAAAATCCCACAGATCTACAATGCCATAATCCACCATTGCCATGAAGTCCCAAAGCTAAATAACTCAAGAATCAAACTACGCGACTCAAATTTCATAAAATTTCGGTATTAAGCCATAATCCTAAAACTACTCCGATTGGAAGAGTAAAAGGTGCGAGCACTTACCGAGTATTGTGATACTAGCTAAATCAGCTTAGCAAGGCGTACGTGATGAGTACCCCTCTTGTTTCTCTTCCCCTTTCTTCTTCTCTTTGCTTTCTTTTCTTCCTCTTTTCTCTTTCCTTCTCCACGCGAGCTGTGGGCCCTTTTTTTTTAACTGAGCGCCACTTTCTGCTTTGTTGACTTTGTCAACATTCTTTTAACCTTTTTTTTCTTTTTCTTTAAAGGTGGGTCCCATCACTTTTGACCAAATCCAAAATATTACAAAAATATAAAAGGAAATATTTCCGTTGATTTCCAAAGACCAATTTCAGGATCAAGTGGGTTGATTCTCGATTTCAAGGTAGAAACCAACCTGTCTTGGAACTGATCACCCCTAAATGTGTTATAATGGGCATAAATTAGAGTTTTTGGTGGCTTTTTCTCTTCTTCTTTTTTCAAAATAATTGATAGTAAAAATTCAAATATAATGTTGAAAACACATGGTTGTAGATTTATATTACTTCGTGAGGCTATATTTGTAAACTTTTAGGAAATTTTATCACTTTTAAATTGATGTCAGCACCATTTAGAGCATCAGTAATGCAATATTTACCTAAAAATATTTTGTTCATGGGGTGGTTAATATACATAACACATATTCGTAGTGGTAGTTAAATACAACTAAATGGTAATTAGAGATAAATTTCATTAGTTTGTCATTCATGAGAGCAAATTTTTTTAGAATAAGATATAATTTTGCGAAATGTCGAATATCATATGAATTAGTTGAATTTTTGAAAGATGAGCATTTCAATTGATTTTTCGAAAGACCATAATTGTTTCGATCCAGCATCACACCGACATCTCTCTAGTGTGTGTATATATATACACGCGTATATATGTATACATATGTAAGTATATATATTAAAGTGGTTAAAATTCGCGCATTAAGTCACGTGGCTTGTTCACCTGCGAGTTTTGCCCAGTAATTTTCTTTTCATAGTCACTTTAACAAATCTTTAATCTTAGCAAATCTCTAATTCTGTATTTATAATTTTTGTGAATACTATGGTAATGAATCTCTAGTCGATTTACAAGATGTACAAGAAGTAAAAGAATCATGCATATTATGATAATAAATGTTAAATATGTATATATTGTATTTTTGACATACTTATACATTAAATGTTTAAATGTAATTAATATGACAAAGTTGTGAAATAGTATAACAATATAGGGATACCTATATCATCTTTGACTCATATTAGACAAATTAAAAAAGTATTAAATGATCAATAAAAATATACATCATCACAAAAAAAAATCATATAACATGCTTTATAAAAAAAAAAAGTACCCATCATAGAAGGAAAAAAGGTATATGGTTAGAGGGTTCTATTACATGATTGCATATTTCAATAATAAGTATAACGAAATGTATAAAAAGTGATGATTGTTATGATTGAAAAGTTGTGTGGATACCCTTTATGAAAATATATTTGTCGTATTTTGTAAGTAAATGATATTACATATGGATAAAAATATATATATAACATGATAGCTCATATTTAGCTACTAAATGATATAAGTTTGTATTAAATTTTTGCTAAATAAGATACTTGCCGAGAGTTGAACAATGTAGAAATATCTTTAATAACATCATAGTGTATATTTGACCGATAAATTTTTTACATGACATGATAATTCATACTTAAGAAATAACGATTAAATATGTATTAAATCTATGCTATGCTCACTCAAAGTTAAACGATGTAGAAATATCTAAATCGATATATTTAAGCATAAAGTGTCAGTTGTCTCACTTTCAAATTTCCCATTTAGCCCTCATGTACAAATTACTTTAATATTGTAATGCAATTTAACTTTAAAGAGAAAAAAAATTAAAACTGGCCAAAGAAAAAGGATAAGAAAGGCAAAAGAAAAAAGTAAACTACCTCCTTTCCACTAAAAAAAAAGTACACATTTTATGCTACGAATCTTGATATAAATCAATCTCATTTATATTGTAATGTGGTTAGGGTTACTATTGAGTCATTTAAATATTGCAATTCATGCATGCCTGTTTATTTAGATTTTCTTTATCATTTAAAAAAAATGGATCATTGAGGTCGTCTATTTAGAGGTAATATGAAAAAAAAATACAAATGATATCCCAAGCATATGAGAGAGTTTAATGGAACGAACGGAGTAATGAAAATGAGAGACCTTTCGAAGTAATGCACAGCGACATAGGCTAGTTAATACATCTATGCTTTCTCCATAACTAAAGATAATTGATACTTCCCATTACCACAAATTACGAAGTTGGTTTTTTTTTTTTTTTTGAACGATTCTATGGTTCATATGAAGTGGGAAATACAAGTCCAAAGGGGTGCAGGGTTAATAAAAGACTTGGATTGCATATCAATCTTCAGAGGTAGTAAGATTTGAAAAGTCATCAATTTTCAGATTTTGGTGTAAAACTAAATCCCAACTATATTATTGGTAATTCAGATAACACTAAACGGCAAAGCATTTGTTATTTCTATAGGAATTTTTGCAATAGAAATAGTGGGATCTCCGATAATACCTCCCCTGAAATGTAAAATATATCTTTTCAATTTAAAAATTACAAAAGTATTTCACACGAGCTTAAAGGTCAACAATTATATATACTTTTGAAATTTATAGTTTAAATTTAAATAAAAACTAATGGTAAACGCTAAAAGATATACAAGAAAAGTAAAAAGAAACATATGAAGGAGAGGGAGGCGATAAACTGCTCGGGGCAGCCGCCACCACCCAGCCTTCCCACGGCGTCGTTGACATCGAACATCATGGCACGGTGTTAAGTTAAATTGCTACGTGGGCACTTTTTGCGCATATAATTTATGAATCCAATGAAGTAAAAAGGATCATTATCCCAATTCCAAGAGGCTAGGAAATTAATTTTTTCCATTTTTAATTAGATCTTAAACCGATCTTCCTTTTAGTTGGACATTACTAATAAAGTCCTTGCGCATTTTGCAGACCAAACCATATGATTTTATTTATCAAGATGTAGTTTTAATTGAAAAAAAGTTTACAACTAGTACAGTCGAGTCCTGAATATGAAACATGTGGGCATATTGTCGATCATGGCCGGGTATGACCAGCAGCTGGAATAGAACTCGAACTTTATGCAAAACCTAGTAAAAAAAAATGCAGCTCATATTTGGAAACTCAAAACTGCATCGTCGACATCGGACTAACCCAATGTTGTTGTCTCCGGATAAGGTACGGTGTGAACAAGCCGTGTTGACAACTGTTGGGAGAGGTCCCCCTTGCGAAAAACTTCCTCGAGAAGCTGTGAGTGTCTGTCTTTTCCAAAACCACAACATTGCTAATGGTAAATGGGTTCACAATGGACCCATTTTAGAACTCACTTGTTTCGGCCTCTCTATTTTGTAGACCCATTATACTAAGTTTGCTATGTTTGTTATGACCCGTGAGTGATCCATTTAAATATTTGTGGGTTATCAAATGAATTTTTGACCCATTTTGACAGGTCTATTTAAAAGGAGAGCAACACAAATCATTTATATATGTATGGTGTCGACAATTGTTGGGAGAAGGCCCCATTGCGAAAACTTCCTCAAGAAGGCGCAAGTGTCGCCTTTTTCCCGAACTCCGCTATAAAAGAGGCGAGGCTCTCTGTTAGTGACCATTGACCAAGACGTGTGAAGAAGAAGCGGGTCTTTCCCTTGCAGTGTCGAAGCCGACGATCCAGAGGTGAGCAGTCCACGATTTTCTCTGTGGGCGTCAAGAGTGGTTCGCTTAAAATCGCCACATCCATTCGTGTGAACTGATTTACTTTCTCGTGAGCCTGTGTTGGCATAAAGAAATCGAGGTAGACATGCTCTCGTCTCGTTTTCTTTTGTTACTCCCATCATTGTCGAGCGAGGGTTCCACATGTTGGACATGCCTCGCTGATGATTTTCCCCAACAGGACATGTTTTCCTAGTGTGTCACGTAGCTGTTTCTTCGTGAAACTCCTGCACATTCACTTATCCAAAAACAGAGACAAACTTTGGGCACTTCTCGATTTTCTCTTGGTTTCCATGGGCACCGCCTCATGATTGCTCTCTCCAAGTTCAGCTTGATTTGAAAACTTTGTGATGATCCGGTGCGATCAACTTGGATCAATGCTTTTTAGAGTGGTGACCGTCGAATAGAACTAATGATGGGTCTGGCAACTCACATGCCCGCAGGTCTAGCTCGAGCCATAAGAGTCTAGGGACATTTTTGGACAGGCTCGGACAAGGGTATTTACCGAGCAAATACGATCCAACCGATTCTCAAAATTTTCTATAAATACCGTATAATTGTTGTGCTAGAGCAAAAATCTAGGCATGACCTTCCACCAAAATGATCACCTTTGCCGTCGAGCATATGTCACACTTTTCATAATGATGTCCCAATCAGTGTGCCCCGCAAAGCATCTGAGTCTCTTCCCGATAATTCGCTCCATTTTTTGCTCGCACCAATAACTTCTCACTTTCTGCTAGAGGTTGTAAGGTGATTATTGGCTCGCAAGACTCGTTCCGGCCCTCTTAAGCCCACCAAGCCCATGGCATAATTGGATGGCCCGATTGATTTGTTTATAACATTTGATATTTTTTTAACTCATGAATGACCCCACAGTGACAAAGTTCTGTTTTCCTATTGTTGTCTTCCTTTTTTTTTATTATCTTTTATTTAGTTACACTTTATAATTTAAAATAATGTGTTTTCTCCTTTTATTTAGAATCGATTTTGTAATGCAACTAGTGGTAGGTGATTAAATGATTCGATGGCACAAATTGCACGAGCCGGTATCAATTGCAGCAATCAAAAGGAAACATGAAAGTTCAACGGACTAATAGACCTTTTCCCTTTTTCAATCATGGGCCGGCAGGAGAGTTTTTAGGCTCGACATGGGATTTAGCCCGGCCAGACCTAGCCCGATTCACTTCGTGTTGTAGTGAATTAAAATTGGCTTATTGGTACGCTTGATTCTTTGCACAGACCAAGGGCGAGCATGGCAGCAACCGAGATGAGTTTGAAGCTTCTTGTTGACAAGAGAAACCGCACCGTCCTCTTTGCCGAAGCTGGAAAGGACTTTGTGGATTTCCTTTTCCATTCTCTGGCTTTGCCAGTTGGAACTATTGTGAGTCTTCTCCCCAAAGCAGGCGTGGCGGTTGGCTTGCGCAATCTTTATGCGAGTGTCGAGAATCTCAGCGACGCATACATTGAACGTAGAGAGAAAGAGGCTCTGTTGAATCCCAAACTACAGAGCTCCGGTCAAGATGTTCTGCGCCTATTGTTGCCCGAAGCTCCGCCTTTAGCGCCAATTAACTACTACGCTTGCTCTCGTGGTGGCCATTATTTTTCCAACTCTTGCACTGACTGTGTGACAGATTCCCCTTCCACCATCTGTCCTGGTTGCAACAATACGATGAGACAGAAACTGTCATGGGTCGCAGGACCAGTTGCCGGTGCCACATCCTCGGCCAAGGCACCCAGTGGGGAGGGTGGTTATGTGAGAGGCGTCGTCACGTATATGGTGATGGACGATCTGGTTGTGAAGCCCATGTCCACCATCTCTTCCATTACTCTCCTCAACGGCTTCAATGTGAGCGAAATCGGGGATCTTGAAGAGAAGGTGGTCGACTTCGGCTTGGATGAGGTAAGGCCTGCAAAACTCGCAACCTCCAACAAATATTTGGACTGACATTTGAAATTCAACAATGAAACCTGAGGGTTTTTTTTCAACCGGTGGTTATTGGTCGCTTCAAGTTTTGTACCATGGCATTTCAGAAAAATCGGTTCTGAAGCTATTGCGATGCTTGTGTGAGATTAGAAGGCTTGATCCACCCGATCAATATTTCGTTAACTTATCAACTAAGAGCACATCAATCCTCGGATATATGGTAGAAGAAACTAAAGATTCCTCTCTAATTACAGGGATATTACAGTTTTTTACAAAAATACTGTAACATTCTAAACTTGCAAAAAAAGTAGCGCCGGTCTCCTTTCTCAGGTACCCTTTTTTTAACTTGTCTTGTGCTATGCGATTTTTGCTCAGGCCATAAAGCTGTTGAATGCTTCATTGCACTCCAAAACGGTCCTCACGGACACATTCAGCATCAGGGAAGAATATCAGATCGAAGCAGAAGAAGCTCAGTGAAACACTACTCTTCGACTTCAGAACTGGTCTTTGTTATATATTAGCTTACTGGGGTAGTTTATGCATGCTGGTTTGTAAGATGCTGATGAAGCTGTTCAATCCTGGTTGTGAAAGTAGTTTCTGTCATGTGAGCTTATTCAGAAATTAGTTTGGGGGTGAGGATTGATCGTGGTCCTATGGTGTGTAAGACGTATGTTGCCTCTAATGTACATATGCTTGTCAAGTTGCACTAGTGTGTTTTATGTGAATAGATCCGTCGGTTCACGAAATTGATATATCTACTATGAATTGCCAATCCCAAAGAAAATGCAAACATCTGCGAGATAAGTGCGACAATAACACAATTAATAAGTTGTTTACAAGGTACAACCAATATTCTTCAGTTACCACTGCATTGCTGTAGACAAGCTAGGGTCTATATTCATTTCGGCCTTTCTTGCCAAGGAAGACATCGGTTAGAACCGTCTTGGACTGTAACGATGCCTCCAGCAGCAATTTTCCCTGCCAAAGGAACCACCAAAGGGAATGTACGATGTTAATTGTTGTCAACTGAACATACCCTAAATTCTGAGAAAGAAATTAAAGGAGTCATGACCACATATATTGTCTGAATTTTGTCCGAGGCTCTTTAGTCCAGTACTCACCAATTAGATCAGTTGTGAGGATAAAACCAGCGCCGTACATGTGGTGAAAGACGGAAAAAAGAAAAAGCATCCATCCAAGAACTAGCCAGGAAAACAAATGTAGTTCGATTCGGCTTACCTAAAACTTGTCCACAATCATGGCAGCCTTGTCCTTCAACATGGTGATGCACTGAGTCAGTAGTCATTGGCCTCGCCACCAGATCGTCCATCACCACATACTACACCAGCTCTCTCACCTGACCACTCTCCCTGGCTGGCACTTCAACGAAATCCACTCTTCGGTCCATGATGGCGTCGCAACAAGGACATTTCACGGAAGGGTTGTAGGTGACCTTCCTACGGTAATAAGTACAATCCTTAGTCGCGCACATGTAGCAGTGGGGTTGACGGGATGAAGATGGTGAATCACTAGGCAATAAAAAGAGCGAACGGGAATGTGATGTTTGAACCATGGTTGGTGAATTTGGGCTTCAAGAGGCTCTGCTTGTGGTGGCCCTGGTGGGGCATCAAGTCGTAAACATCCTCCAATTCCTCCATGGAGTCGGCTTTACCGGTCTGAATGTGCGCCAGAGTCACGATCGGCAAGGCGTGGATGGGGAAGAGAAAGTCCGCAAAGTCTTTTCCCGATTCCGCAAAAACCACTCTTTGCTTGCTCTTGTCGACCATGAGAATCAACTTCAACTTTGGTGTTGACTCCATTATCTTCTTTGGTGAGCAGAGTCTATTATGTTTCTTTGTGACTGATGAGTAGATGTTACTGGTAAGTGGACATGATATAGGGGCTTCAGAGGTCAACTCAATGGAACATTCATGGAGAGGGAGTCCAAGGGGCTTGGAGGAAGGCAATGAGACAGTGAAGGGAATCGGGAGGTGTTCATGAATTGAAATGCGAATGTTTCCGAGGAAATTGATGGGATTAAGATTGCTATACACTGTGATGAATCGGGTTGAAGTTTTATTTGGTAATCGATCATATTGACCTTGACAGATCTTGACTTCATGTGCATATCAATTTCGTCGACGAGCATTTCAGAAGCACTTCAAGCAATTGATTAAGAAAAAGAACTAAGTTCCAATTTTTACGTATTTCGGAGACTTTAGAAATTACGTATTTTGGAGGCTTTAAAAATACGTAAAAAAATCAATATATATATATTAATAATGCTGTAGTGCAAGATAATTAGATGCTTGAATTTGTTTTCCTTTTTTGTTCTTGACGAAGCTATGAAGTTAAGTTTTACATCTTAGGATCTGTTTGTTTGAAGGAAAACTATTTTCGAATATTTGTTTTCCTACTTTCCGGTGTTTGGATGATGGAAAATTAATCGATCTATAGAAAACATTTTCCATGGGCTGAAAACAAAAAGTTTTGATTTGGAGAAAACAACTTCTTGTTTTGACAAGAAGGAAACTACTTTCTTTAAACCACTAAACAAATGAAAATTAAATATTTTCTTTGAAAATGATTTTTATGAAAAAAATATATATTTTTTAATATGAACTTTTCAGTGAAACAAACGCATCCTTAATTTAACATTACCAACAGCTTTAGAAGTTCAGTTCGAACGTAGGAGGTCGACAATATGAAACCGAATACATTTTGTGTGGTTAAAAAATCAGATGCAGATGACCCATTGATGTACAATGCCCTCAGCATGAAATTGAGAGCACCTCATCGGGAGCGCCTTCAGCTCTCACATCGGTTATGTATGTGTGGTAAAGTTTAGCTTGTAGTAAAATTAAAATCAATTAGCTCTTTGTTTTACTATAACCTCCTTTAACTGGTGTAAAAAGGGTGTTTTGTGCATTTTACTATCGAAGATATGATCGAAGGAAATTTTCTTCCATCAGAAATTCAAAAAAATGTAGATGATGTATACGAGATGGGTCTACCGCTGTTGGAACCAGAAGGGTGTATGGAAATTTGAAGGCTTTATTTAGAAATGCTCACAATTACACAAGGAAAGAGAAATGGATTTAAACTAACCTTTTGCAAAGGCTTACACGAGAACACATAAAACTGCATTTGGGAAGGCTTTTGGGGAAAGTCTTTTGGAAAAATGCAAATACCTTTGAGTTAAATGAGTTTTTCGAATTGCAAATACTATTTGATAAAATCATACTTTGGATACAATTTTGGTTAAATGGTATTTGAAAAAATTACACTTTGCAAAGCCTTTTTATTTTTACTTTTTAAAGTCAAAATCTACCTTCGACGAGCCGCCGCCAGCCTCGTCTAAGGTCACCCGACCTTAGGTGAAGCGCTTGAGGCCGCGTGCCTGAGTCGCGAGACCCAAGCGGTTGTCGGCCTGGGTCGCGCGACTCCGATGACTGTCAACCTGGGTCTTGCGATTGTCGGCCTAAGTCTCGCAACCCCAGGCGATCAGTGGCCGTCGCCTCGGTCGCTCGACCTCAAGTTGCTCCGCTTGGGGTCACGCAACCCAAGCTGACAGTCGCTGAGGTCGCACGACCCCCCGGCAACCGTCGCCTCCCCCTCTTCGGCCTGGCATCAACCACGCAATCGACTACCTCCATTCTAGGGTTTCAAAGAAAAGAAGGGCTTACTTGGAATTTTGATGAAGTTGTGAGGGCAAAAAAGGAAGAAAAAAATTTCATTTAATTAGGGAAGAGGGCATGTCGAGAATGCTGAAAGCCCCCAAGGCAGCCTTTCCTCGGGCTTTCAACATTTTGGAGACTTGCATTTCCTAAATACAAATCTCAAAATAGGTTTCTAAACACCACCCAAAGCCCATTGGGAATGCTATTCCCAAACGTAGCCAAACAAAAGACTCTTGCAAGAATACAAACGCTCCACACTAGGGCTCTCGTGTGTTTCTTATTCCACACATCCTTACCATGAAAATCAATTTTAAACCAATACCAAACTTAAATAACTAAACAAGGAGAGTGCT
>BCNH02000010.1:10865914-10974623 GCA_001662345.2 Metrosideros polymorpha var. glaberrima | reverse complement strand
AGGCAACCTCTATAAGAGTATTGAGAATCTCAATGACATATATTTAAAACCTAACCAGAAAGAGACTCTGTTGAAGCCCAAGCAGTGGTCCAGAGCTTCCGTTGTTATTACCTGAAGCTTCATCTTCTGCACCAACTAACTACTACAGATGCTCTAACTCTTGTCATAGCTATGTCACTGACAACCCCTCAGCAAGATGTCCTCATTGTGGTTGGGGTATGAATACCAAACTTTCATGGGTTGTTGGGCCAACTGCATCATCCTCTTCTGAGGCATCTGGGGGTGAGGGTGGTTATGTGAAAGGCCTTGTAACATACATGGTGATGGATGATCTGGTCGTGAAGCCTCTGTCCACCATCTCTTGTATTACTCTCATCAACAAGTTCAATGTGCAGGAAATTGGGGATCTTGAAGAGAAGGTGATAGATTTTGGGATAGATGAGGTAAGGCCTGGTTGTTCAAAAGGATCTCCCGTTCTTCCATCAAATATTCTGCTTTTTCCCGAATTCTTGGGTTCAAACAACCCCTTTCTAATACTCTATGTCTATTTATTCATTTCTAGGCTTGAAATTATTAGTTGCTTTTACATCATGTTCCAGGACATACTATAGTAAAAGTTTGAAAAGTTAGCAGATGGATCCTAAATTTCTCACTAGAGACATTTGCTTGTCTGCCTGACTTGCGTGCATCAAATGCATGATGTAGATGCTGGAATTGTGGTATTCGAATATCAAAGAAAAAACCCAAGAATGCCTTACTATTCCAGACTATAGTTCTACAAAATAAGGAAATACTAAGTGGTATTGTTAAGCAACTCTTTGTGCTTTAAGTTGAGAAGCTTCAACAGATGTGTTGCCCCCATCAGATTTCACTTTTGGCGTTGGAAGTTACATAAAACCTAAATTTTTGCTCCTAAAGATTATGTAAAATTTGTGAAAGGTTGAGGCAAATTAAGTCTTGGTTTTCCCAAGGGGAGGAAATGATCAGACTTAAAGGTTGAATTTTTTGTTCATATAGTGTCACCCATACACTAGGCCTCTGTTGGCCTGTAGACTGAAATTGCACAAGTGGCCGTAGAGAATTGTTTCTCAGGTTTGGAGACTGACCTTGGTGTATTAAACAATCGACACATTCTCCAGAAAATTCTAGCTCTGTTCTATATACTATAACATGTACCTGGTGCTTCTGCACATTTGTACAAGTATCAATGTTTGGAATGCCTAAAGCTATTGATAAGGTTCATGTTAACGAATGCCAGCGAAGCACGTGTTAAACATACTTTACATGGAACAGTTCATTTTCATCAATTGCACATAACACGATCATAGATAGTGCACTGGAAACTGTAGAGTTTGTTTAGTTGGATGTTTAATTGCTCTTGGGACACTTTAACAAATTTTCTCAAAAGAAGTCCTGTTAGAGATTTCCGGTATATCAAACTTGTCCGATGGACTTCTGATGGCTGTCATATTTTCGTTTCCAGTGGTCCACCTTGAGTTGGTGGAATGTGCAGTTGCCTCATTTTGAGCAACTGGTGCCCATGCATACACATGTCCCACCCGCGCACCTTCAAATATGATAGCTCAACTACTTTAACCATCGTCTTTCACTGTTATAGCTTCCTCGGTCAATTCTGACAGAATAGTTTCTCTGAATTCCGCTATCCATTCAACCTATATCGTGACATAAGCTGAATGTGCCTAAGTTCAGTTTTGTTGTTTGGATGCACATGTCATAAATAGATTACCTACATTTGATAGACTGAAGAGTTGGATTCTGATATTGACACCCACTGTTTTTTTAGCATGTACAATTCATGATGAGTCTTGTAGACATCTATTATCTCTAGAGTTACTTCGCGGGGCCTGATCTGGACTTTGGAGCAGTTTGCTGGAATTATGCTGCATTATACGACAAGTGGGTGATTGAGATTTTGAACTGAATTGGGCTGTAGTGGAGTTAAAGTGTGCAAACTTTCTTTGGATGGGGCTATCAGAACGGGTTATATGACTTGCGAACAGTGCTCCTGATGTCGATGAAATTGCTAAGAATGTGGTCTTTGCAGTTAAAACTGGGTTGGAATGTTATGTAGGTCTAGGAAGAGATATTAAGCCTTTTATTCATGGAAACGATCGTGAAAATTGGAGGATCATTGAATAACATGTTTAATAGATGTTAGAGCATGTTCTGATGATATACTTAAGAGATTTCAGTGAGCTATTGCTGGGGATGGGTGGGAGTAATGTTGCCATTGACTAATCGTCAGATTTATGCATTCCAACTTGCGCTACGAGTCTCTCTTCTGTTACGGTCGCACTTCTCACATCGCAAAAGGTTTAGTATGATATCCTACCCCGACATGAACAAGAATTTGGGCTTAGAAAAAGAACAAGATCCATTGTTGGATAAAATCACATCTTCATGACAAGAGGTTCGCCAAAATACGAGGAGATGAAGAATTTGCTATTGGAGGAGACTTTTTAGATCACTCCAAGGATGTTAATTTTTTAGGAATAGTGTGCATCAGCAATTTTTCTAAATAAATCCTCACGACTTGTTAGTTTCTTAACTTAATATAGCTAATAAGGTCCGGATTTTTACTTTTGATTCGAATTATGTTTGAGGACCTAATTCTCCATGCTGTTAGAGTACCCTGACAATTCACTACCCATGGCTGCTAAATGTCAATGAAAGCTTCTGATTCTCTTGTTGTCTGGTTTGTTAGGCCATAAAGCTGTTGAATGCTTCTTTGCACTCCAAGAAGGTGCTCACAGACATATTCTTCAGTGGGGAGAGGGCATCTGGATGATGATCCTTTTCAAGTTAACTCGCTTATAATAGTTTTATATTAATGGCTTTATCTAATGTATCTGCATTTGCGTGAGATTTTGGTGAGGCCACTGATTCCAATTGTAAGAGTGCAATCGCAAAGCATGCTCTTTTTTTCCGTGATTATCAGAGTGTGGTGGTTTGGTTTATGAGAATTTCATTAAATGTGTCAATTCTTGTCAAGCTGCAATGGTTGTGTTTACGTTTGGATCCATAGGTTGCACAAAATTGAGAAATTAATGGTCGGTTAACTCCATTCTGAAATCTGACAAAAAAAAAAAAAAAATTCCATTCTGATAGGATCAAAACGTTCTGTAATGCAGCGGCAATGTCACTTAGGTCTTTCTTGGACTGTCATGAATGCTCCAGCAGCTTTCTTCCTCATCACTCATCAGCAAACTAAAGAAAGTAAAAGTTGCCGTGATTGAGCCACGTGGCATGTTTACGAGCTTTATCTTTTATGGTCATTTTAGAATATCTCTAATCTTAACAACTCTCTAATTCTTATGTAATATTTGGTAATAAATCTTTGAGCGATGGACAAGAAATAGTACATTCATGGTTATTTTGGTAATAAAAATTGTAGCAAATCTCTGATTTTTATGTATATTTAGTAGTAACCTTTAATTGGTGTACAAGAAATAATAGAGTTATGCATATTGTGGTGATAAACATTTGAAGATAATCGTTCATGTATATATAGATTCTAACTAGATAAATGATCAAAGATTCGATTTTGTTCTCAAATTTCTTTTTTTGAACTTAAGTCTTATTACATGGTATTTCTTATCTCTAAGATGAGAATTATTGTACAATGAGCCTCATTGACTTGATAAGAATCATCGTAGTTTTATTACAACAATTAATTATCACCAAAGTGGCTAAATTAATGAATTTGTATCATTTATCACTGTTGAACTAAGGGCTACAATAAGTTCTCAAGTAACAATTTGAAATAATTACAAAAAGTTTATAAAAGAAAAAATAAAGGTTAAACATTCCCTCATCGTCCACATCTCAAAATAAATTTATGAGAATAATATATATGTATATAAATGTATATAAATTTCCAAAAGAGAATTTTTAATTCCTTCACAAAGTTTATAAAGGAAAAGATAATTGTTTATACTGCGAAAAAAGTTCAATTTTTTTTTATAGCTGTTGATTTTAGGCGTATGATAAGTTGTGACAATTTTTAATCATTACAAAAAGTTTATATAAAAAAGAGTTAATATCACGAAAAACCCCAAATTGGTACACCTATAATAAATTCACAAAAAACTAATTTTTTGACCATCAAAAACCTAAATTGGTACACTTGTGATAAATTTACCTCAAACTAATTTTTTGACTAGAAAAAATCTCAAACTGGCACATCTGTAACAAATTTACCATCCGTTAGTTCCATTAAATTGAATTAATACCACGAAAAATCCCAAACTAATACATATGTGACAAACGGATAGGAAAAACCCCAAATCGGTACACCCGTCAACTGTCACATGTCATCCAACTTAGCAATTTGACAGAAAAATTTAACGGAAACTAACGGAAAGTAAATTATCACAAATATACCAGTTTGGAGTTTTTTATAGTAAAAAAATTAGTTTTGGGTAAATTTATCATTGGTATACAAGTTTGGGGGTTTTTTGCTATATTAACCCTATAAAAAAAATAGGTTTAAAATATGGGTTACCTGATTGCCCATTTTTCAATAATAAACATAATTTCTTATGCAATTGATAGATATATATGTGGTGATTTTTCTTATCATGATCGACTTTGAAATTTAAAAATCCAAATTTCCTACAAAGTTTGATCATGCATAGATAGTAAAACGTTTTCAAACATAACATTGCAAACCCGTGGTTGTAGATTCATATTACTTCGTGAGGCTGTAAGTGTAATCTTTTATCACTTTTTTTTTTATAATGAATCTTATATCACTTTTAAATTGACGTTAGTGCCATTTAGAGCATCAGCAACTCAATATTTACCTAAAAATATTTTGTTCACAGGGTTGATATACATAACACATATACGTAGCGGTAGGTAAATAAGACTAAATGGTAATTAGCGATTAATTTCATCAATTTGTCGTTTAAGAGAGCAAATATATTTAGAATAAGATATAATTTTGCAAAATGTCATATATTGTATGAATAAGTTGAATTTTTGAAAGACTAGTATTTCAAATGATTTTTCGACAGGCCAGAAATTGTACTGTTCGATCTAGTGCAACACACAGACATCTCTCTAGTATATATATTAAAGTGATTAAAATTCCCGCATTGAGTCACGTGGCTTGTTCACCTGCAAGTTTTACCCAGTAATTTTCTTTCGATAGTCACTTAAACAAATCTATAATCCTAGCAAATCTCTAATTCTGCATTTATAATTCTTATGCATATTTTGGTAATGAATCTATAATCGATGTGCAAGGTGTACAAAAAGTAAAAGAATCATGCATATTTTGATAACAAATGTTAAAAATACTTACACATTGAATGTTTAAAAGTAATTAATTACGACGATGTTGTTAAAGAGTATAGCAATATAGGGACACCAATATCATCTTTGACTCATATTGACAAATAAAAAATATGAAATGATCAATAAAAAATCCATCATCACAAAAAAAAAAATCATATAACAAGCTTTATAAATAAATAATAAGATTACCCATCATAGAAGGAAAACAAGTATATAGTTAGAGGGTTCTATTACATGACTGCATATTTCAACAATAAGTAAAAAGAAATGTATAAAAAAAGTGATGACTATTATGATTGAAAAGTTGTGTGAAATTCACACTGTGAATATCCGTTATGACAATTTGTCGTATTTTATAATTAAATAATTGACATATTGATAAAAATACATATATAACATGATAGCTCTAGCTAGTAAATGATATAACTCCGTGCCAAATTTGTGCTAATGTATTAAAGCTATGCTATGCTCATTAGGAGTTAAGTGATGTAGAAATATCTATATCGATATATTTATGCCTAAAGTGTCAGCTGTCTCACTTTTAAATTTCCCATTTAGCCCTCATGTACATATTACTTTAATATTGTAATGCAATTTTAAAGAGAAAAAAGTTAGATCAAAGAAAAAGGATAAGAAAGACAAAAGAAAAAAAGTAAAGTATCTCCTTTCCACTAAAAAAACTGCACTTTTATGCTACGAATCTTCATATAAATCAATCCCATTTATGCTATTGTTTTGTGGTTAGGATTACTATTGAGTCGTTAATGTTGACACCTATTTTTGGCGGTCCGATCTTTATTTTTAATTTAATTTGATTTTCTAAAGAAAAAATGTCAAATTAGCATAGGCACCAAAAAATAGTAAAAAAAAAAGAAAGGATAAATAGGTAATTTTCCTAAAATTAAAAAGAAGAAGAAAAGAAGCCCACAGACCGGCCAACTCATGGGCCGGCACCCGTGAGGCCCATGTGGGCCTCCTTCCGCAAGGCCCTCGCGGGCCTGCTTTCAGCCCAAGGCCCGGCCCCCTCCTCCATTCTTGCTCCCCACGCTCTCTCTCTCTCAGCCACTCACTCTCTGCACAACTCTCACCCCACACACACACTTGAAGAGCAAGGCAGAGAGAGGGATAAAAGGGAGAGAGGAGAAAAAAGAGAGAGAAGGGGGATCGGCAAAAAGAAAAGAGGGAATAAGAAGGAAAAAAAAAAAAACAAAGAGAGGGAGAGGGAGCGAGGTCGGTTCCATCCGCCGAGCCTCTTTGTCAACACCACCCCTCCCTCGTCAGTGCATCTCTGGCCGTGCTCCGCCAATTGATGCGAAGCTGGTGCATCCCACTTCGTATCCGTACAAGCCAATCTCGAGGTCATTTTGATTGAATTTGATTACAAATTAATTGCATTAGATATATGCTTAAGGGTGTATATTGTGAGTAAATGTCAAAGACTCGACACCTCAAGGCGACATTTATCCTAAGGCAGTCCTAAAGACGGTGATCGACCGATGTCCCTTCCGGTCCCTTTCTAAACTCATGTAAAGTTTGTAATTATTAATACTTGATGAGTTGCGGGTTTTGCTTTATCACACTTAGAGTAGCTCGCTTTAAATTAATTGATTGTTTACTTTATGCATCGTTTTTCAATACTTTACTTGTTAACTTCCTTCTCGTGTCTTTAAATAGGAAAATCACAAAAACATTTGCATGATCATTAGCGACTTTGATTTTAGGATTGTAAAATGCTATCAAGATTGCATGACTGCTTTAGGTAAACGACCAACTAGTTAGGTACCAAAAGGGCGCTAATTAGACAATTAGCATAATCAAGTCTCCAACCCTAAAATTTCTAATTGTGTAGGAATTGAGATGACATTCCCGAGTCTCGATTGGTTTCTAGCCTACCCCAATAGGCTAGTGGCGACTCCTAATTAATTTCTTAGGTTGCTAAGGAATTTAAAACGAAATCCAACGTCATGTGAGGTATGAGCTTGGGAGAATTTGCGCTCGATCCGATAGGCCCATGGTCCGTCCTTTTGGGCAATACCCCTAAACGTATCCCCCTTCTTGACACGGGTCGGGAAAAATAGGTCACGACAGCTTGGCGACTTCGCTGGGGAATTGACTAGAGGACTTAGGCTATAATGAATTGGTTGGTTGTTTTACTAACCTAGTCTACCTTGATAGCGCGAGTTAAAGTTGCAAGGAAATGAGGTTAGTCGCTAACACGTGTTAAATGTTTTTGTATGTCGAGAGACATAAGGGGTGGAGTGTTTGTTGACTCATTTGTCTTGCAGGGAGGTTTAGGAAAGTATGTGGATGTTATTGAAGCGGTGTTTTCATGTCATCTGTTGTGCATGCTTCTACATAGTCTATCACTACACTTCGCACACACATCCAGTGGTCCAACCCTGACTGCGCCCTATGCAAAATCCTTAGGAGGTGTTGAGAATTGTTTGCACCATACATAGTTTGCGCCAATGGGACAATCATTCTTGATACTACTCATCTTCTCGAGATATATGACCCAACTTGATGATGCAGGTCGCGTTATTAGAGAATGCTTATCATTTCGTTGAGATTGAGAGCCTTGAGCCTGTAGTATATCTTACCCTTTTAGGTGTCTAGCCTCATAAGTACATTCGCATGTCTATGTGATTAGTATCCGTCGTCAATCACTGTGAATATCATTTTTCCTTTATTTGTTCGCCTCGAATTTTAACTTTTGAAATTCGCAAAAATCAATCGAACGCTCTATATTTGGAAAATTTTCAATCACTCTTTGCGGTGAACCTTGAGTAAAATTTTCAAAATCCAAAGAAGGCAAGTGCCACCTCTAATCTAGCCCTACAAAACATATGGTTTTGTTTAATTTTTCCCTTCATGAGTCTAGAATCACATTTTTGCTCATAAACTTCTCAAAGTTAAGATTTATTTTTAAAAAAAAATTGGAAACAAAATTACATTTTGTGTATAGGTTTCTTAAAACAAAAGTCACCTCGTTTTTGAAAAGAGTGAAATCAATATTTCAAAATTGATGCCGCATCGTATGTATGAGACTTTTGGACATGAAACTTTCGGAATTGAACGGATGTCCGATTGATAACCGCGGATCGATCTTCTAAAGATGTCTCCTCTTTCTATGAAATCTTGGTGAAACACTACATACCCGTAAATGGGGATTGCTGGGCATGCGTCGTCGCCTTGCTTTCATTATGAGAGGCGGCCTAGCTGGAAGATCTTTTTTCCATTCATGTACTGACATTGCCTTCCTTTCGTAAGTTAGGAGTGATGTTCATTCCTTGACATCTCTTTGCTTGACCATGCAAAAAAAAAAAGGACTTTAAAGTGAAATCAATTGATGACCTAAATGCTCAAACAGGGGCACGTCTGAAAGTTAACCTTGAGTAGTTCAAAGCTAATTTCAAACAGGTTCTTGAGAATTACAAGTTGCAAAAAATCAAGCACTCCCCGTCACAAAGCAAGATCAAAAGATGTATTCATTCCAAGTTAAAACAACACATTTATTAACTAACCTAATCATTCATTCTTGCAGGGAATAACAAAAGTGATAGTTGCGAACTGACAGCAAAGAAAATTCCCAAAAGAAGAATTCAAGTAGAATGGATGACTCACAAATCGAGAAAAAGGAGTCTCATCATATTCGAGCCAAAGAAATACCCAATTTCTCAATAATTGCAAAAGGATGTATTCCATTCCAAAAGTCTTAAAACACATCGTTATGACACATCCATCTCTATATGTAGGGATAGTGAAAATAGATTAAGGGTTTACTAGACAGACCTGATGGAGGACCAAGACAAAACACAAAGGAACCCGAAAATGGTGTATCTCGTTCCAAGTCTTAGTCTAATTTTTTGCAAGCAACTCACATATTTCTTCTTCATGTGTAGTAAATGCTTGATAAAAAAGATGGTTGCAAAAAAAAAAAAAACATGGGGCATAAAATGTCAAAAGCATCCAACTTTTTGGAAGAATGAGCGAAGGCCCAACGAACAAATGTGATCTACTTCCGTCCATATGGGCAACAATCCTTCTCACTAAGGAAAACATGATGTGATGTAATCATCCAAGCTTACGTCAAACAACATACAATGAAGCATCCGGTTCATAAGAGTGCAATAGATCATATTGGGGCAATTCCCTTCAAACTCCACCAAAGAAGCATATTGGGGCAAAGCCATCAAGTCCAACATAAAAGGATGTATACCATTCCTAAGTATCATCCAAATTGATTTCAAGAATGACATGTTCCATTTTTTTCTTTGTAGATGACAAATAGAAGGAGGAACTCCAGCCAATGGAAATAAAGATTAAACAATTTTTCCACAACTTGTTTTAGAGACAACAACTCTTGTCAACAAGCCTTGATCAGACGAAATCATCCGATTCAACACATAAGGTTGTATCATTCCTAAATTAGTTCAGCCAAGATTGGAAATGACTTGTTCTATTTCTCATTTTTGTAGATAAAGCAATGGGTTGGGCCATAGTGACAACACATTTAGCTGTTACTTCGCCAGATATTGTTCCTAAGTGAGTTGAATCTGAGGATCCTCCACAACCTGCAAAAAAAAAAAGTTTGTCAGGTCTTAATGACTAGATGAGGCTTCGGTGCTGAAGGCGATAAATGGGGAACAACATCCAAGGAAGAATGCCCTTAAGTGTCAAAACGATGTCTAAAGGACAAGATGAAAGAAAAGGAAGTGGATGAAGGGAAATGTCGACCCTCGAGCGACAAAATGAAGAATGGTTATTTTGTATTATTTCCAACTTTTACCCCCAAAAGCGTCATTTACTGACATGTCCTTTCCTTTTGTATAGGGGCAATTTGAGTAAAGAGGAGGTACACCGACTGAGCATGAGAAGGCAACATATGCCACCTTTATCTCACTTGACACACAAAGATATAGCTTACTCATAAACATGGTGCGATTCATTTTGGAAATAACACGCTCCACCTATTGCTTTGTAGGTGATCACAGTGATAGCACCTCCAGCCAAGAAAACATGGTAAAATGGAGTTGTCCATTGGAACACGAAAATTCATGCCATTCCTGTGCCGATTCAATTAAATAAAAAAGGAAGGCCCCATGGATGCCACCAGCACCTCGGTCTGGTGGCAAAGGGGAGTGGCATTGGTCCGAGCGGCCTGGGTTTGAGCCCCAAGAATGGAAACAAAGTTGTTAAATTGTATAAAAGTGTATATATTAATAATAAAAAATTTTGCATCTCTTATCATTTTTGCATGAAGAAAAAACCGTCGGACCCGCAAAGGGAATGCCGCGCCAAAGCATGATATCTACAATGTTGAATGGGTGAAGCTAGGATAAAGAATGGAGAAGCAACACCCCAAACACTATCCTTTTTGCATACCCAAAGTGGAGGCGTTATCTTAGACAAAGGAAACGTCAAACACCGAAAAATAAATTCAAATGAGGGGTAACCCTGTACCGCCTCAAATTTTCCCTTCTATATCTCATATCTGACATGATTTCCTTCTCTTTCTGATAGGAAACATCAACGTGCGAGGAATAGGTCCAAGGGGTTCGTTGACCCTCAAGAATGGCCAAGGTTTTGGTAGCATAAGCTCAAGCGACGAATTGTTCAGAAGCATTGACATCCGAAAAACAAACGCAATGGATCACCTAGTTGCTACAGTGTAGGGTTCGTCGACCCTCAAGAATGGCCAAGGTTTTGGCATCATGAGCTCAAGCAAGGAATTGTTCAGAAGCATTAACATCCGAAAAACAAATGCAAGGGTAACGTTGTATCGTTCTCAATTTTCATTCCTTAAGGAACCAGTCATTAACATGGTCCTTTGTTGCTTTGTAGGATCACCTGACCACCACGGTACAGGTAAGTATCCCTTCCTTAAAACTTTTTTTTATAAGAGTAGTACTTAAAAAAAAATCATTCAAACAAAAACTCTTAACACATTCCTAAGCAGAATTTTGAACTCAACATGAGAGAAATATGAAAATCATCTTGCCTGAAAATTTAAATGACATTCTTTGATGGTCCACTCATGTGTTGGTCCATGCATCATGCACCAAGAATCCCCATGGAAGACACTTTGAATAAATAATTTTGGCCAAAAAAAATGACATGAGCATTTCATCAAAAGTGGAGATGCATCGAAGACCGCGAGACGTCACGTCAGCTGTGTGCCAGCTTCTTTAAATAAAAAAGCCGGCACACGACTCCCACTACTCGCACCTCGGCCGAGTGGTATCCGGGAGTGAACATTGATCTGACACACCTTGGGTTCAAAACTCGGGACGATAACTTCAATTTCCATCCCCCAACCTTTTTGCATCTTCTACCATGTTTTTTATTTGCAAAAAAAATTATCAGGTCCGTCCTAAGGAATACTCCGCCTAAATAAGACGTCCATAACCTGACATGGACAAAGAATAGGAGCGTGACTCCCCAAATACCACCCTTTTGCGCCCTAGATGGGGCAAGTTGAAACATCATGAGCGGTGAAAAATGGCAAACCCGACAGTGTTACCAAGTTGCCACAAGTCACAGGTAAGTATTCCTTTTCCCTAAAAGAAAACAGAAATCACATCAAATTTTTTTGTTGCAATAAAATCTTTGTTGTCTCTTTGAAAATGAAAAAATATATATACACCCTTTTGCAAGCATTCCTAAGCATCAACATCAAAGCTTTGGTTTTCCCTATCATTAGATTAGTTATCTTGAGTCAAATCCTCTTAGAAGCTAATTTGTTCAAATAATTTCGACAAAATGAAAGGGAAATGTTGAACATGCCAAATAGGAAACAATTAGGATGAAGAAAGGCAATCCAATCCCAAACAAATCCTATAAACACTTTGAAAGTAGAGTTGAGCGAAAAGAAATACCGTGTCTTAGGAAAGAAAGGTTCATTCGTGATGAGTACATGGGTCAAAATGACGAAAGGCATTTCATTTCTTCTACTCTAAACACTGAATATAACCATTACTAGCCGTTTTGAGCCTAAATAGGGAGAAACTCTTAAATAACTCTGTCGAGAATCACCCCATACTAGGGCAAGTCTAGGAGGTTATGGTTGAAAATCATTTGGAGAAAAAGATCAAGAAAGATTTTATTACATCTACTTGCATCAACCTTTTTGTGGCAACTTCAAGTGGGTTCTCATGGAAGCTCGAAGCATCTCGAAGTGAAGAAGAGTATTCATGTCTCCACGCTATGACATGGCATATGATTTACCAAGGAACTCAGATGTAAAAAGAAAGATATCTCGAGAGTCCTAAGAAGTTAAGAGTATTAGGAATCAAAAGAGTCAATGAGCCAAAAGAAAAATTGAAACCATGGGGCATAAAAAGCAATGTGCCTGGTAAAAGCAAGGCCAATGCCCAAGAAAAAACCAAGTATGGTTAAAATCAAAAGGTGCCGCTATGAAAAAGAAAAATCAATTCAAGCACAAAAGCAATTACAAGAAAGAGCGAAGCTCTCCTGTTTCAAGTAAAGGATTAGCTTAAAGACTCTGGAGACAAATTAGACTTCAAGAGTCAAAAGCTTTAAAAAATTGACAAGTTGGTAATGATGCCAAGATAATCATCAATTTTCAAACACCTTAAGATATTACAAGCCTTTTCAAGCCTTACACTGAACCAATATTATAACCTTTCCCGAAGTCTCTTCCGATTGGGATGGTTCGAGTTGACATGAGGATCTCACAAAAGAAGCTACTGCTCGAAGGAGTGGAGGTAATCATTTCTTATCTTGTCTTCAAGGTTCTTGACTTGTAAACCCGATGAAGATAAATCTGTCGAGTATCCATTTATTGGCTTCAAAGTGAATACCTTTTGTGTAAGCCCATGACCAAACCAGCATTACGGTCCTTTGAAAAGACCTTTCAGATTGACTAATGTGTCCTTATTATGAATGATTTTCAAAACCTATAACACTAGTATAGTGAGGTATTTTATGCAATCAAATTTGTGTCCCACATCAATGGATGGGAACAAAAGCCCTCGTGAGCAATTGTGAGAAGTCCTTTCTGACTAAGGTGCTCCAATTTGGCATTTAAACGAACCCTTCTAAGAGTCAAGATCATGTTGACACATGTTTGTCTCCCTAGAAAATTTGACAATTGATGATGTTTTTCCAAACAAGTGGGATTAACTTGATTTGCCCATGCATCCAATGATTTCTTATGAATAACATCTTCCATTACTTGGTCAAATAGCACTAACCTTGTCTGATATGCTTCCGTTACCGAAGCATTTGTCATATTGCTTTCGATCAGAATGACATTCACATCAAAATAACTCCAATTGAGCAGGTATGGTGAGCTTCGCGCCTGTAACCTTTCTATCAACAGGTATGGCATTGCTTCGCACCCATATCCTTTTCTCAGCAAGCCTAGTGTCTCAAAGAGACTAGTGCACATCATACAAGTGTGGAGGAAGAACTCCTCACAGCTTTATCCAACCGGAAGAACTCCTAAGGATCATCTTTTTCTTTAATCTACCCCTCAAGTGGAGTAGGTTCTTTTTCAGCTTTCCTAGTGAAGCACCCGAAGTCCCCAAAGACCTTGTGAGCTTTTGCAATCCAGAGTCTCCAAAGTCTACGGTGAGCTTTTGTAGCCCAAAGCACTAAAGGCCTGGTGAGCTTTTGCAGCCTAGAGTCTCTAAAGTCTACGGTGAGCTTTTGCAACCCAAAGCACCAAAGGCTTGGTGAGCTTTTGGAACCTAGAATCTCCAAAGTCTACGGTGAGCTTCTGCAGCCCAGAACACCAAAGGCCTTGGAAGCTTTTGCAGCCTAGAGTCTTTAAAGTCTATGGTGAGCTTTTGCAGCCTAAAGTCTTTAAAGTCTATGGTGAGCTTTTGCAGCCCGCAACGCAACATCGACCTGGTGAGCTTTTGCAGCTCAAAGTCTCCAAAGTCTACAGTGAGCTTTTGCAGCCCAGAGTCTCTAAAGTCTACGGTGAGCTTTTGCAGCCTGCAGTGCAACATCGACCTGGTGAGCTTTCACAGCCTAAAGTTTTCATAGTCTACAGTGAGCTTTTGCAGCCTAGAGCACCAAAGGTCTGGTGAGCTTTTGCAGATTAGAGTCTCTAAAGTCTACGGTGAGCTTTTGCAACCCACAGCACAACATCAACCTGGTGAGCTTTTACAACCTAGAGTCTCCAAAGTCTACGGTAAGCTTTTGCAGCTCGCAACGCAACATCAACCTGGTGAGTTTTCGTAGCCTAGAGTCTTTAAAATCTACGGTGAGCTTTTGTAGCCTAGAGCACCAAAGGTCTTGTGAGCTTTTGCAGCTTAGAGTCTCTAAAATCTACAGTGAGCTTTTGCAGCCCGGAGCACCAATGGCCTAGTGAGCTTTCGCCACCTAGAGTCTCCAAAATCTATGGTGAGCTTTTGCAGCCCGCAGTGCAACATCGACCTAGTGAGCTTTTACAGCCCAGAGTCTCCAAAGTCTATAGTGAGCTTTTGTAGCCCGAAGCACCAAAGGCCTAGTGAGCTTTTGCAGCTCAGAGTCTCCAAAGTCTACAGTGAACTTTTACAGCCTAGAGTACCAATGGCCTGGTAAGCTTTCACAGCCCAGAGTCTCCAAAGTATGAGGTGAGCTTTTGCAGCCCGTAACGCAACATTAACCTGATGAGCTTTTGTAGCCTAGAGTCTCTAAAGTCTATGGTGAGCTTTTGCATCCTAGAGTCTTCAAAGTCTACGATGAGCTTTTATAGCCCGGAGCACCAATGGCCTGGTGAGCTTTCGCAACCCAGAGTCTTCAAATTATAAGGTGAGCTTTTGTAGCCCGCAGCGCAACATCGACCTGGTGAGCCTTCGCAGCCTAGAGTCTCCAAAGTCTACGGTGAGCTTTTGCAGCTCGCATCGCAACATTGACCTAGTGAGCTTTTGCAGCCCAGAGTCTTTAAAGTCTAGGGTGAGCTTTTGCAGCCCGAAGCATCAATGGCCTGGTGAGCTTTCGTAACCTAGAGTCTCCAAAGTCTACGGTGAGCTTTTGCACCCCAGAGTACTAAAGGTCTGGTGAGCTTTTGCCCAGAGTCTCTAAAGTCCCTAGCGGACAGCATCTCCTGTAACCTCCAAAGTCCCTAGTGGATAGCATCTCCTGTAACCTCCAAAATCCTTAGCGGACAAAATCTCATGTAACCTCCAAAGACCGTTAATACACGGTCGAAACATTCCGTTTTGGTCGAATCCATCCTTACACGGTTCACTAGTCTCTTTTTGGTCATAATATGTTGATACACAATCCACCATCTCCTTCTTGGACAAGCCCGTGGGTACTCGGTCTGACCTTTTTCTTTTAGTCAATCCCCTGGCTGCACGGTCGTACCAACCCTCGTGTTGGTCAAGCCCGTGGGTACTCAATCCAACCTTTTTCTTTTGATCAATCCCGTGGCTCTACAGTCGTACCAACCCTCTTGTTGGTCAAGCTGCCATAAGTACACGGTCGTACATTTCCTTTTGGTCAATCCCGTGGCTCTACGGTTGTACCAACCTTGTGTTGGTCAAGCTGCCATAAGTACACGATCGTACCTTTTCCTTTTGGTCAATCCCTTGATTGCACGGTCGTATCAACCCTCATGTTGGTCAAGCCCGTGGGTACACGGTCCGACCTTTTTCTTTTGGTCAATCACATGGCTGCATGTTCGTACCAACCCTCGTGTTGGTCAAGCCCATGGGTACTTGGTCCGACCTTTTCCTTTTGGTCAATCTCCTAGCTGCACGGTCGTACCAACCTTCGTGTTAGTCAAGCCCGTGGGTACTCGGTCCGACCTTTTCTTTTGGTGAATCCTGTGGCTCTATAGTCGTACCAACCCTCGTGTTGGTCAAGCTGCCGTAAGTACACGGTCGTACCTTTTCTTTTGGTCAATCCCGTGGCTCTATGGTTGTACCAACCCCGTGTTGGTCAAGCTGTTGTAAGTACACGGTCGTACATTTTCCTTTTGGTCAATCCCTTGGCTGCACAATCGTACCAACCCTCGTGTTGGTCAAGCATGTGGGTACTCGATTCAACCCTTTTCTTTTGGTCAATCCCGTGGCTCTACAGTTGTACCCAATGTTGCACCGACACGGCGACACGACACGATACGCCGACACGTCATTTTTAAAAAATTAAGAATTCCGACACGTTAGGACACGTTATATATTTAATATATATTTTAATATATACATAATAAATTATTATTTTTATAATAATTTTAATTAATTTAATTTAATTGAAAGTCAAAAGTTAAGGCTTCTGATAAAAGAAAAAAAATCACTTTGACCCCTCACCCATCCCTCTGACCAAAGGAAAAAAAAAACCTCTCCCTCCCCCTCCCCACTCTCTCTCTCTCTCTCTCTCTCTCTCTCTGCGCTGACTTGACTAGCTCTCTCTCTGCTCTAACCTGACCCACACTCTCTTTCTGCTCTGACCTGACTCCCTCGGACCCCTCCCCCTCCCCCTCCCCTCTCTCTCTNNNNCCTCTCTCCCTCCCCCTCCCCACTCTCTCTCTCTCTCTCTGCGCTGACTTGACTAGCTCTCTCTCTGCTCTAACCTGATCCACACTCTCTTTCTGCTCTGACCTGACTCCCTCGGGCCCCTCCCCCTCCCCTCTCTCTCTCTCTCTCTCTCTGCTCTGTCCCCCTCGAGCCCCTCCCCTCACGCTCCCCCATTTTTTTCTTTCTCTCATTCTCTTGCTCTCCACTGATGCTTTCTCTCCTCTCTTTGTTTTTTTTAACGCGGGACACGCGTTAACCGCGTGTCCCAGTCTCGGACACGCAGTCAACGCTCGGACACGTGTTCGTGTAACATAGGTTGTACCAACCCTCGTGTTGGTCAAGCTGCCATAAGTACATGGTCATACTCTTTCTTTACGGTTAATTCCATGGCTCTACGATCGTACCAATCCTCATGTTGGTCAAGCTGCCGTAAGTACACGGTCGTACCTTTTTCTTTTGGTCAATCCCGTGGCTCTACGGTCGTACCAACCCTCATGTTGGTCAAGCTGCCGTAAGTACACGGTCGTACTCTTTTTTTATGGTCAATCTCGTGGCTCTACAGTCGTACCAAACCTCATATTGGTCAAGCTGCCGTACGTACACGGTCATATCTTTCTTTACGGTCAATCACATGGCTCTACGATCGTACCAATTCTCGTGTTGGTCAAGCTACCGTAAGTACACGGTCGTACCTTTTTCTTTTGGTCAATCACGTGGCTCTACGGTCGTACCAACCCTCGTGTTGGTCAAGTTGCCGTAAGTACACAGTCGTACTCTTTCTTTTGGTCAATCTCGTGGCTCCATGGTCGTACCAACCCTCGTGTTAGTCAAGCTAGTGAGTACATGGTCGTACTCTTTCTTTTGGTCAATCCTATGGCTCCATGGTCGTACCAATCCTCGTGTTAGTCAAGCTAGTGAGTACACGGTCGTACCATTTTCTTTTATGAGTAAAACTGTTTTCAGATGTTCATACCATTCTATTACCATTATTTAATTCAGTCCACCGCCAAAATTTAGGCATCATTTATCTTTGAATGAAACCTCTTCGAGCTCCCCTTCAAAGAGGGGCAACTGTTAACACTTATTTTTGGCAGTCCAATCTTTATTTTTAATTTAATATGATTTTCTAAAGAAAAATACCAAATTAGCATAGGCACCAAAAAATAGTAAAAAATGGATAAATAGGTAATTTTCCTATAAAAAAAAACCCATGGACTAGCCAACTCATGGGCCCGCCCGCGTGAGGGCCATGTGGGCTTCCTTCTGCAAGGCCCTTGCGGGCATGCTTTTAGCCCAGGGCCCGACCCCCTCCTCCATTCTTGCTCCCCACACTCTCTCTCTTTCTCTCATCCACTCACTCTCTGCACAATTCTCACCCCCCCACACACACTTGAAGAGCAAGGCAGACAGAAGGATAAAAGGAAGAGAGGAGAAAAAAGAGAGAGAAGGGGGATCGGTAAAAAGAAAAGGGGAACATTTAGGAAAAAAAAACAAAGAAAGGGATATGAGATCATGAGGGGGAGAGGGAACAAGGTTGGTTCCATCCGCCGAGCCTCTTTGTCAACACCGCCCTTCCCTCGCCGGTGCGTCTCTGGCCGTGCTTCGCCAATCGATGCGAAGCTGGTGTAACCCACTTCATATCTGTACAAGCTAATCCCGAGGCCATTTTAATTTAATTTGATTACAAATTGATTGCATTAGATGTATGCTTAAGCGTGTATGTTGTGAGCAAATGTCGAAGACTCAACACCTCAAGGTGACATTTATCCCATGGCAGTCCTAAGACGGTGATTAACCGATGTCCCTTCCGGTCCCTTTCTAAACTCATGTAAAGTTTGTAATTTTTAATACTCGACGAGTTGCGGGTTTTGCTTTATCAAACTTAGAGTAGCTCGCTTTAAATTAATTGAGTGTTTACTTTATGCATCGTTTTTCAATACTTTGTTTGTTAACTTCCTTCTCGTGATAGAATCAGCATAGATCTTTAAATGGGAAAATCACAAAAACATTTGCATGATCATTAGCGACTTTGATTTTATGATTGTAAAATGCTATCAAGATTGCATGACTACTTTAGGTAAACGACCAACTAATTAGGTACTGAAAGGGCGCTAATTAGACAATTAGCATAATTAAGTCCCTAACCCTAGAATTTCTGGTTGCGTAGGAATCGAGACGACACTCCCGAGTCTCGATTGGTTTCTAGCCGAACCCAATAGGCTAGTGGCGATTCCTAGTTAATTTCTTAGGTTGCTAAGGAATCTAAAACGAAATCCAACATCACGTGAGGTATGGGCTTGGGAGAGTCCGCGCTCGATCCAACTAGCCCGTGGTCCGTCCTTTTGGGCGATACCCCTAAACCTATCCCCCTTCTCAACACGGGTCGGGAAAAATAGGTCGCGATAGTTAAGTATCATAATTCATGTATGTATCACGACCAAACAAATTCTCATACATGAACAGGCCGTGACATGGGCGACAGACTAGGCTGTGAACCAAGTGCAGTACCCAAGCGCGACCGTGGCCCATGTCTGACCCATCTCGGCCCAGCACGTCCAAGAAGACCGAGCACGTGGTTGAAGGTGTCCCTTGGCATTCTTAGCCTTCTAGAAACAACTTAGGGACTGTCCATGTAATCATTAGGTCCTATATAAGGGAATCCTAAAAGATAAGGGGAGGGGAAGAGTCCCACTAGGGATAGTCCGCATAAGGACAAAACCTGTCTATCCAACCATATAGGACATGGCACATAGGACAAGAATGGGTAGGCGAAAGGAATCCCTCATGGAGCCTTCCTCGCCTATATAAAGAGGTCGTGCCCCTCATTTTGTAACCATCCAAAATCTAAGTAATACAAGTCATTCTCTCCCACGAGCCACTCTCTCACTAATCTCTCTCTCCTTAGATCCGATTGGGTCACAAACGAGCACATGATCGATCCTCGGGCAAGGCTTGACCTAGGCAGGTCGTCACACAGGTCTTGTCTCTCAAAACGACTGGCCCTTGACACATGCATGTCTATCTAGATTTCTGTTATCCTTTTTTTTTAAAGGGATCATTGAGTTCGTCTATTTAGGTAATATGAGAAAAATACAAATGATATCTCAAGCTTATGAGAGAATGTAATCCAATGGATGGAGTAATGAAAATGAGAGACCATTTGAAGTAATACACAACAACGGGCCAATCAATACACCTATGCTTTTCCTTAACTATAGATAATCGATGGAATAATTGTCCAAAAAATTTGAAACTTATTGTACAATAGCCAATTCGATTATAAATTCTTCAATTTGGCTTATATAGTCCTCAACTTATTTAGGGTTTTTCAATGTAGTCTTTTTAGCCAATTTTGCCAGCAATCGCTGATGTAATGTTGGCCATTTTATGTGGCACAACTTGCACTATCATTGATAGTTTTTTTTATTAATTTTTATGAATTTTTCTATTCATTTTTCATTTTTTTTCTTTTCTTTCTTTTTTCCCCCATATTACTCCGTTGGTCGCCATGGCTAGTGATCGGCATAATCAGGCAAGGTCGACCCATGCTGGCCTAGCCCTTGCCTATGCTAGTCATCAACCATGGCGACAGATAGATAAAGAAGGAAAAATAATACTAAAAAATATTTAAAAATTGTCCACTTCAGTGCCAACCATGATCGTCATCCACATCAATGATTATTGGTCAAAATTGGCTAGAAGAATTACATTGACAAATCATGAAAAGGTTTAGAATTAAATTGACCAAATTAAAAGATTCGGGACCAAATTGCATCTGTACGATAGGTTTATGATTTTTTTTTGTAACTCTCCCAGACTGAATTGACCAGCGTACAATAAGTTTACGACTTTCTTGATAAATTTCTTGATAATTGATACTTACAAAGTTAGCTCTTGCTCTGTCCTACCAGCCAATCAAGAAGGGGACACGAGGCTATCCCATCTTCTTTGAGTATGTCTTCAAGCTGTGGTACCAATTTTCAGTGGATATTCACGGGTTGGTTGTACTTTCAGGTTACGTGGTTTAACACAACTTTTTTACAGTAGTTTCAATTATAAAAAATGGATCATCCAACCTCTACGATGTGTTTGACGAACAAACACCTCATTAGAGTTATGGCGCCGCCACAGCGGCATCAACCCCTCCACCATCTTACAATAGTCTTCAGAAAAACGCACCTTCAAAGTCCTATACTTTAATACATGTATTCCTAAACAAAAAAAGTTACAATACTTCGTAGCACAATGAAAGCACATCATAGCTACGCACTTCAACGGCAGCTATATCATATGGACTCTAACTAGTTCCACTTGTCTATTGGTTCTCTTTACATGTTTTTACAAGATGAATCCTCTCACTTATGAATATTTATAATTAAGTCCTCACATCACTAATTTAGTTAATTCGACAATAATAGCAATGTGGCAACTACCATGAAAATTTCCAAGATTGTTTGGTACAACTTCTTAGCAATGACTGTAATTATGAAAATGAGTGCTTCTCATGAAAACCCTTTAGTGTAAAGTCTTTGCATTTCTCCAAAGATTTTCTTAAAAAACTGAACCAAACGCACCCAAAGACTATGGGTAATCGGTTCCTTGTCCGGTCCGGTCCCACCCTGGAATCAGGAACCGGACCGGGAGGACTGGTTCCCAATTTTAGTGACTGGTACTGGGCCGGACCAATCCGGTTCTTGGGTGGTTCAATTATTGAACTGATTGCTTTCTTTTTTTGTGATTTGTCGTTAATTTTTCTCATTAACGACATATTCATTGAGCCACTTCTCATTAATTGCATCGCGTTGTTGCTAAAATGTCACTGAGAAAATAATTAGTTTTAAGTTTAGGTTTTCATTTAGGAAATTTAAAAAGAAATATATATTATTCAGTCTGGTCCAGTTCCCATCCGGTCCACCCCCCTCGGAAAACCGGATCAATCGGTCCCTATTCCAATTTTATTGAATAGGGAATTAGACCAGAACCCCTGAGAATTGGACCAAACTGGCCAATTTGGTTCGGTTTGGGCAGTTTCAAATCGAATCGGTCCATTATGTTCAGTCCTACCGAAGGCCCATCTGTGAAAACTTCCTCAAGAATCACCTTCCGCGTGCCACGGCGAAAAACTTCGCCACTCTGTCTCCATAATTTTCTCCCTGTCTCGTGTCTGACTCAAAAGTAAAAGTGTCATCTTTTTCAAAAGCCCCCGCCTTTTGCCGAACTCCGCTACCGTGACCCCAAGACTTGTCAAGAAAGCAGCTCTCGCACTTCCAGGGTCGAAGCCACGATCGAGAGGTGTGCATTCCGTCGTCGGTCCGTTCTTCCCGAGCTCAGTTTCACGATTTTTTCTCTGGTTAGTGCGATCTAATTGACGCTCTTGTGGGCTACTTACTGCTAGCTGAAGTAGACATGCTCTCGTCTTTAGTGTATCACGTAGATGTTTCTTCGTGAAACTCCTGCCCATTTGCTTATCCAACAAAAGAGACAAACTTTTTGGCATTTCTCGATTTTCTCGTGGTTTCCATGGATACCGCCTCACGATTGCTCTCTCTTAGTCCAGCTTGATTTAAAAATTTTGTGGTGATCCGGGACAATCGACTCGGATCATAGCTTTAGAGTGGTGACCGTCGAATGGAACCAATAATGGCCCTGCCAACTCGCGTTCCCGCAGGCCTAGCCTGAGCCATAAGAGCCCAAAGATATTTTTGGAAAGCTCGGACAAGGGTATTTCTGAGAAAATACGATCTGGCCAATTCTCAAATTTTTCTATAAAAACCGTGTCATTGTTATGCTAGAGCAAAAATTTAGACTTGACCTTCCACTCAATGATCACCTTTGCTATCGAGTAGATGACTAGTCTCACGAGCTCTTCCTCACCCTAGCGTCACACACTCGCACTTATCCATAGTGATATCCCAATCAGTGGGCCCCGTAGAGGCTCTCGAGTCTCTTCCCTAGAATTTTCCCCCCTTTTGTTTATCTTTTATTAAGTCGCACTTTATAATTTAAAATAACTTGTTTTCTCCTTTTATTTAGATTCGATTGTGTAATGCAACTAGTAGCAGGTGATTAAATGATTCGATGGAAGAAAAAATGATTCGATGGCGCCAGTTGCACGAGCCAGGATCAATTGCACCGATCAAAAGGACTCAATTGAAAAGTGAAATGCAAGTTAAATGAACTAGTTGACTTTTTCCTATTTTCAATCATGGGCCGGCGTGAGAGTTTTTAGGCTCGATTTCAAACTTAGCCTGGCCAAACCAAGCCCGATTCACTTCGTGTTGCAGTGAAATTATGGATTAAAGTTGGCTTATTGGTACGCTTGATTTTCTGCACAGACCAAGGCCGAGCATGGCAGCAACCAAGATGAGTTTGAAGCTTCTTGTTGACAAGAGAAACCACACCGTCCTCTTTGCTGAAGCCGGAAAGGACTTTGTGGATTTCCTTTTCCATTGTTTGGCTTTGCCAGTTGGAACAATTGTGAGTCTTCTCCCCAAAGCAGGCGTGGCGGGTGGCTTGTGCAATCTTTATGCGAGTGTCGAGAATCTCAGCGACGCATACATTGAACGTGGAGAGAAAGAGGCTCTGTTGAATCCCAAAGCACGGAGCTCCGGTCCAGATGTTATGCGCTTATTGTTGCCCGAAGCTGCGCCTTTAGCGCCAGTTAACTACTACATTTGCCCTCGTACTACCAATGGTTTTCACTATGCAGGCGCTTCGTGCGGTAGCTGTGTGACAGATTCCCCTTCTATGAGATGTCCTGGTTGCAACATTACGATGAGCAAGAAACTGTCATGGGTCGCGGGACCAGCTGCTGGCGCCACATCCACGGCCAAGGTAGCCGGTGGGGAGGGTGGTTATGTGAGAGGCGTGGTCACGTACATGGTGATGGACGATCTGGTTGTGAAGCCCATGTCCACCATCTCTTGCATTACTCTCCTCAACAGGTTCAATGTGCACGAAATCGGGGATCTTGAAGAGAAGGTGATCGACTTTGGCTTGGACGAGGTAAGGCCCGCAAAAGTCCCTAACTTCTTACAAATACTTCGACCGCACTTGAAATACAACAATGAAATCTGATGGTTTGATTCTCAACTGGTAGCTGTATGTCTGTTCGGTACCATGGTATAAGAGAAAAACCAGTTCTAGAGCTACTACGATGTTTGTATGAGATTAGAAGGCTTGATCCATCCCATCACTATATGGTTAACTCATCAACTAAAGAGCACATCAATGCTCAAATATATGGAAGAAGAAACTAAAGATTCCAATCTGATACAGGGACATATCCTATAAACACATCTCCAAGCCTCCGATTAGGTGAGCTATTGTCTGCTAGAAACCTAAAGTGCGCATTCTAAACGCGCAAAAAAAGCAGCGACGGTGTCTTTTCTCAAGCACCCCCTTTTTTTTTATAACTTGTCTTGTGCCGTGTGATCTTTACTCAGGCTATAAAGCTGTTGAGCGCTTCATTGCACTCCAAAACGGTTCTCACGGACATTTTCAGCAGGGTTCTCACAGACTGATTCAGCAGGGGAAGACCTCGGTGAAACGCTATTCTTCAACTCCAGAAACTCTCCGCTCGTATTGATCCTGAGTGATGATTGATCTGTGGTACTATGTGAAATTAGTCTCTATTATATATTAGCTTACTGAGAAATTAGTTCCTGAGGGATGATTGATTTGTGGTACTATGGTGTCTAAGATGTAAGTTGCCTCTAATGTACTTATGCTTGTGATGTCAGACGAATGAGTTTTATGAGAATCGATAGATTTACTATGAACTGCTAAAGAAAATGAGAATGTATGTGAAATTAGTCAGTAATTATTGAGTAGCACCAAAATTCCTCAATAACCACGGCATTACTCTAGACAAGTTATGGTTTGTAAAACGAGGGACTGTAAACGGCTTGACCTTCCATCCAATGGTCATCTCTGTTTTCGAGGATATATCCAACTCAATTGTCATTTCATGACCTCTCTCTCACTCTAGACGCTCACATTTTTCATGGTGATGTCCCCAATCAATGTGCCCTGTTGAGCCTCTTGAGTCTCTTCATTGTGTGATTCGTTCTATATTTGCCCCCTCCAATTGCTTTCCACTAGAGGTGACAAGGTGTCTAGTGGCTCACGATACTCGTTTGGCCCACCAGGCCCAAAGCATAAAAGGACGGCCCTAGCCCAAAAAAGACCAAATTTCAGCAAAATAGGGACAACCAAAGAAGAGACTTCGACCCTTCTTTTCTTTTTTCATAATGTGAAGGACACACACACACACACATATATATATATATGTATGTATGTATATATATTTCTTGGGAGGCTGGCATGCCCTTCCTCGTCCAAAATCTGATTCCTTCACGATGACTTTTGAATAACTTTCTACATCCTTTTCAACTCTTTCAAATAGCCAGCCTTTGCCATAGATAAAATAGATAATGTGGTTTCGCCCCCGACTGTTGGCCTACCAAGAACTCAATGAAGAAGAGAAGAGAAGAGACGGAAGCAAATCCTTGATAATATTCTCAATCTGCCAAGGGGGAAGTAACAAATTGGTAATTTATTGTATATTCGTCATTAAATAGTGAGAAGCGGCAAAAAAAAAAAAAATTCTGTTACCGGATATCAATATATTGTGCAAAATAGCAATTCAGCCCACCATTTTATTATTCCCAAGTTTATATGACTTGCTTATCTATGTTACTTATTGCTGTAGAGCTATTTCTTTTAACTCGGAGAAGATTGCAGAATTGGGAATGAGTCCTCGTTAGTTACTTGTAGACAAGAAGCCACAAGATCTCGACGCGCATGACCAACTAATATGTTCTTGACCGGTTTTCATTTTGACCAACGTCTAATCTCTCCAAGATGATAGACTTGATCGATACCACTTAATTAAAATTTCTCTCAAAGATTGAAGACTACGTTGGTTTATTTAAAAGGTTTAAGATCACAATAGAAGAAGGACATTGCTATATAAAGTGCAGTTTCTTATTGCAATTTTTTTTTGAAATATTAGAAATTAAAATTTAATTTGCAAGGTTATTATTGTCTTGAGCTTGTTACCAAACTCGATCCGATTACAGAATGTAGATAGAGTTTGTTAAACCGAATATGTTAGGAAAAAAATTCAAAAATTATATGTGGATTAGAATTTCTTTGGAACGGGAGATGGACGGTAGATATGTTGAGATTTGTTTACCTTTTGAAGATAACTTGTCGAATGAATGGGCATAAAGATTTGAACGATCGAGGAAAATAAGGAAAGCAATCGTCCGAGATTTGACCGGATATCCTAGAATTGGACTTCTTGCCAAAACCGTGAACGTCGACTTTAGTCTTTAAAAGTCCCGCGAGTGGTCTCTTTCTTTTTCTGGCACAAACACAGAAACAAAAAAAAGAAAAGGGACGCTCCGGGATCCCTTTCTTTAATCGCACGGAGGAGTTCTGAACACGGTGGATTTTGTGCGGTGAGTTTTTCATCCAATTTAGTTTTCTTGTTGTGTGTAATTTGGGTTTGGACAAAGAGCGTGTGATCGATTATTACTCTATAATTCTCCAATTATTTAATGAATTATTCGAATAAAACTGATGGAACATTGTAGATACCGACCGAATCAAGTAAATCTCAAGTGTTATTTGACATTGATTTAATTACGAGATCCGATGTTTTCCGCATTATTCTACAACCATCGTGTCTACTCGCGTAGATCATTGCGCAAGTCTCGTCCTCCTCTCTGCATACAGTGGCCCAAAGAATGGCGACACGCAGAGTGAGCTTGAAGCTTCTGGTCGACAAGAGCAAACGAACGGTGGTCTTTGCGGAGGCAGGCAAAGATTTTGTCGACTTCCTCTTCCACATCCTCGCGTTGCCAGTCGGACAGGTGATCCAGCTCCTCACGAATACTGGGATGGTAGGTAGTTTAGGCAATCTCTACGGCAGCGTCGAGAGGCTGAGCGATGCGTTCATCGAATCTTCCAAGAAAGACGGCCTCTTGAATCCCAAAGCACCCGCCTTTCTCTCCGAAATCCCATTTCTATTGCCTGGGACTTCGTCCTTCGATTCAACACCCAATACCTACTACAGGTGCTCTTCCAGTCCGCACGCTAACTTTGTGGCCGAGGACCCTTCTGCAAAATGTCCTCTGTGCGGAAATTCCATGAACCAAACACTCACTCTTGTCAAATCAGTCCCGATCTACTACAGGTGCTCTTCCTGTGCGCACGCTAACTGTCGGGACTATGTGGCTTCGAACGTTTCTGCAAAATGTCCTCAGTGCAGCAGTCCCATGAAGTACATGTCCACTCTTGTCAAACCACCGGCTGCTAACCCGGCGGCTGCTGCTGCATCAGCAGCTGAATCTGACGGTAAGGGCGGTTTCGTGTTAGGGGAGGTGATGTACGCGGTGATGGATGATCTGTCGGTAAAGCCGATGTCGACTATTTCGAGCATAAATTTGCTCAAAAAGTTCAGCGCGGAGGAGATTGGGAATCTTGAGGAGATGGTGGTCAGCTTGGGAATGGACGAGGTAAGCCCATGCCATCCCTTGCGGTTACGATATGTTTTATATTTTCGAAATGCAAACTTTAACTCAACAATTTATGTGGAAAATTCATTTTAAGAGACGTATAAATTGCAAATAAAAATTGATCGGCCAGCGTGTGTTACTGGCTCTGTATTATAAGTATTCTCAGCTAATTATAGTAGGTATTGTTGATTAAATTTGAGCTTTTGTATTATCATTTAGAGACGCATGTACAGTGAAATAAGATTATGTTCGCAATTATTATAGGGCTTATAAAGTCCAAAATAATATGATCCAAAATGAAAGAAAATAACTATCCTTTTCAATTATTTGATTTGTAACTTCGAAGGGTATAAAGCTGCTGAAGACTTCACTTCACTCCGTAAGGGTTCTCACTGATGTCTTCCTCGGTGTGAAGCGAGAGAGATCGTGATCAGGTGCCATAGAATTTCAATTTCTATTGAGATATATATATATATATGTACATGGAGGGATATTTTCTTATTTTGTGACTGGGGTTATGCAAGACTTTTATTGCAGATTGAAATTTTTAATTCTTTTTTGTTGGAAATATATATTTCTTAGATTTGTCCCACTCTAACTCTCTTCTCTTAGAGATTTTTACTCTGCCTCTTTGCATAGCGTGAGAGTCAAACTCTACACTTGAGTTTGATGTGAACATGCTAAAGAAAGAAAGCTCGAGCATATTGCCGATAATGAATGCTCAAGCATATTGTGGAACAAATGTAGACACGTCGTACGCAAAATTAACTTGTGTTGGAGAACGTGAGGTGATTCATTTTAAACTGCGGTCCGCTCCAACTGAGTGCCCAACTCTCAATCCATGATAAGTTGTCCTCGAAGCTCTAATGCATAAGCTCGGACATAAAGGGGTAACAGACTAGCTCGACTTGGTGGTCTAATTCAAGATGGGCTCAATTTTTTTGGAGCTCGAGTTGAGTTTGAGTAACTCCAATAGCCTGTTGATTCGAGTTTGAAACTAAAGATGTTTGACTTAATCAGCTCACAAGCCTAATTGAGTATTTTATTTTTTGTATAGCTTTTTTTTTTTTCTATTTTAGTGACAGATAATGTTTAATGTACTTATAATTATTCTTACTAAATAATTATACTTTCACCTTTAAATGTATTTTTAAACACAAGCATAAGAGGCGAGTCCAAGTATTTCAAATCGAGTTGAGTTCGATCAGGTGAGAAAAATCGATTTTGTTGAGTTTTATATATTTAAAAATGAGTCGAACCGAGTGTATTCATTGACATCAACGTTGACTTTACATTTTAGCTCTTTTATAAAAATATACTCACACAAGTGTTGAGTTTGGATATTTAAGCTCTTTTAGAAAAATGTAGACAACTTGAAGAGCATAGCGATATTTTTGGATATTTAAGCTATTTTAAATATATATCAACAACTTGAAGAGCATTGACAACCAAGGAAGTTATCAATAGCAATTGTATTGACATGTAACTGCCTATTAGCGATATTTTCGGATATTTGAGCTTCTTGTGGATAATTGTTACTGTAACTTATTGTAACAACAGATACAATGAGAAAGTTATTCATCTGAAGATGAGAAGTCATGGCGACATTAAGATATGGAACTGAAAGCTCCGGATATGTGAATGCATGGCGAAAACTGCCGAAGAATTGCTTATAGGCAGTTATGTTGTAAACACTATAAATACAAGAGTTCGTGTACTGTAGAAACCTCCGGCATACAAACAAACAAACAAACATGTTATCTTTTTATTATCTTTCAATTCCTACACTGTGTTATAGTTTCTAGATTCACGTCATCGATTAAATTTTGATGTGTTTTTTAGCTTTAGTTTTTAGATCCACATCACAAATTAAATTCTAACGTGTCTCTTTGTTGTTATTCCTAGATGCCTTGTTGTCTATTAATTTTCGGCGTTGCATATTAATGTTCTTAGGCTACGTCGTCGATAAATTCCTGCACAATTTGTGTACATTGGGTTCAATTGGAAGTGAAGTTCTCATATTTCTTCGCGGAGTCGAATTCTGGAGAAACAGGTGTCTAAGACATAGGTTGCCATTAATGTACATGTGCTTGTCATATCAAACGTAGGTTGAGCTATGTATATATCTTTCTTGTGAGGCCGGCGTGTCCTTCCTCGTCCAAAATTTTATTCCTTCACGATGACTTTTGAATATCTTTCTACATCCTTTTCAACTCTGTCAAGTAGTTAGCCTTCGCCATAGATAAAATAGATAATGTGGTTTCCTGCCCGGTTAACAGGGCTCTTGGCCCACCATGAATTGAATGAAGAAGAGGAGAAGAGACGGAAGCAAATCCACGATAATATTCTCAATCTGCCAAGGGGGAGGTAAAAAAATAGGTAATTTATTGTATATACTTCATTAAATAGCGAGAAGAATTTTTTTTTAAAAAAAAATCTATAACCGGATACCGAAATATTTTGCATAATCATTTATTTTGCATGACAGTAATTCTGCCCACCATTCTATTATTCCCAAGTTTACATGACTTACTTATCTATGTTACTTTTATACATTTTGCTGCCCTTAAGATTTTGTTCTTGCTCCGTCCCGATTGGCGAGGTGCATATACTCTGATTCCATCTCAAATCTAGTAGTTCCCATTTATAAAAGAGACGGACTACCCCAATTTAATTACTGTAGAAACTCTCTTGTTTGTCTTCCTTCTCCTACAGTAGAGCTATTTCTTTCAACTTTGGAGAAAATTGCAGACTTGGAATGAGTCCTCACTGGTTACTTGTAGACAAGAAGCCAAAAGATCTCAACGTGCATGAAAATATATTCGATTCATTCATGTATTTAGACCGGTTTTCATTGTGACCGATCACGTCTAATCTCTCCAAGATGATACCAACGTATAAGCAGCCTTTCTCTTCATTTGTTTCTGCCCTTTTCACTTCCCTACGCCACTAAACAATTCGGCCCTTAATATGTTTAAATTCTGTTAATCTATGTCTCGAGTTTTAGCCTGTTAGGAAACCGATCGAATTATAGGATGTAGATGAGTCTGTTAAACCGAATCTGTTAGGAAAAAAATTTCAAAAATTCTATGTGGATTAGAATTTCTCTCTCAAGGGAGATGGATGTAGATATGTTGAGATTTGTTCACCTTTTGAAGATAACTTGTCCAATGAATGGGCGTAAAGATTTGAACGTTGCGAGGAGAAAAAGGAAAACAATCGTCCAAGAATTGACCGGATATCCAAGAACCGGACTTCTTGCTAAAACCGGGGACGTCAACTTTGGTCTTTAAAAAGTCCTGCGAGTGGTCTCTTTCTTTTTCTGGCGCAAACACAGAAGCAAAAAAGAAAAGGGACGCGCAGGGATCCCTCTCTTTGATCGCACGGAGGAGTTTTGAGCACGGTGGATTTTGTGCGGTGAGTTTTTCATCGAATTTAGTTTTCTTATTGCGTGTAATTTAGGTTTGGACAAAGAGTGTGATTGATTGTTACTTTGTAATTCTTCGTTTATTTAATAGATTATGAGTAAAACCGACGGATCGCCATTGACACCGACTGAACCGAGTAAATCTCTGTTGTTATTTCGTGTTGAATTTATTACGTGATCCGATATTTTCCGCAATATTTTACCACCATCGTATCTACTCAGATAGATCATTGCATAAGTCTCATCCTCCTATCTGCATACAGTGACCCAAAGAATGGCGACAGGCAAAGTGAGCTTGAAGCTTCTTGTCAACAAGAGCAACCGAACGGTGCTCTTTGCGGAGGCAGGCAAAGATTTCGTCGACTTCCTCTTCCACATCCTCTCATTGCTGGTCGGACAGGTGATCCAGCTCCTCACGGAAACTGGGACGATGGGTAGTTTAGGCAATCTCTACGGCAACGTCGAGAAGCTGAGCGATGCGTTCATCAAATCTTCTAAGAAAGACATTCTCTTAAAACCCAAAGCACCGGCCATTTTCGCCGAAATCCCATTTCTATTGTTTGATACTACTCCGTCCTCAGATTCAACACCCAATACCTACTACAGTTGCTCTTACTGTTCGTCCCCTAACTATGTGGCCGAGGAACCTTCTGCAAAATGTCCCGGGTGCAAGCTTTTCATGAAACGCAGATGCACACTTGTCAAACCGGCGGCTGCTGCGGCATTAGAAGGTGAATCTCACGGTAAGGGCGGTTTCGTGCTAGGGGAGGTGATGTACATGGTGATGGACGATCTGGCGGTAAAGCCGATGTCGACTGTTTCGAGCATTACTTTGCTCAAAAAGTTCAACGTGGATGAAATTGGGCATGTTGAGGAGAAGGTGGTCAGCTTGGGGATGGACGAGGTAAGCCCATGCCATTCCCTGCGAAATGCAAACTTTATAACTTAACAATTTATGTGGAAAAATCCATATTAAGAGACGTATAAATTGCAACCAAATATTCATTGATGTGAGTTACTGGCTCTGTACCATAAGTATTCTCAACTAATTGGAGTAGGTATGCATTGATTAAATTTAAATTTGAGCTTTTGTACAATCATTTAGAGAAGCTTGTAGGGCAAAATAAGATTATGTTCTCAATTATTATAGGGCTTATAAAGTCCAATATAATTTGATCCAAAATGAAAGAAAGTAACTGTACTTTTCAATTATTTTGTTTTCAACTTTGAAGGGTATAAAGCTGATGAGAACTTCATTTCACTCCGAGAAGGTTCTCACTGATGTCTTCCTCGGTGGGAAGCGAGAGAGATCGTGATCAAGTGAATGCCATAGAACTTCATATTCTCTCTGTCTCTGTCTCTGTCTCTCTCTGGGATATATTCTTATTTTGTGACTGGGGTTATGCAAGACTTCTAATTTCTTATTGAAACTTGGAAGTCTTTTTTTTTTTTGTTGAAACATTGACATGTTTATCGTCTCTATTTATGATATGATAGTATCGGTTTGGTAAAAAATATAATGATGTGAACATGCTGAAGAAAGAATGTGTCTCGTAGCTGATAATGAATGCTCAAGCATATGTGGTAATCGTGGAAAAAATGAAGACGTGCCATGCGTAAAATTAACTTGTGCTGGGGAACGTGTAGGTGATTAGTTTTGAAGTACTTAAACAATGTCCCTGATAAGTTAGCACCAATGAGCCGTGGTCCGGTCTAACTGAGTGCCCAACTCTCGATCCATGATAAGTTGTCCTACTCCTCGAAGCCTATTGCATAAGCTTGGACAGAAAAGGGAAAAAGACAGTAGCTCGACTCGTTGCCTGTTTCAAGACGACTCGATATCTTTCGAGCTCGAGTTTAGTTCGAGTAACTCTAGTAGCCTGTTGAGTCGTTGTGACATCTAGGAATTCCTACAACAATTAATAATATGTAGGAATTGAAGATCATAAATGTTACAGGTGAAAATTCCAGTTGGACTATTAATTTGAAATGTATTTTCCGTGTTCATGGTTCTCGGAAAGCATTTCCATTAGGATTAAATAAATAAGTACATGTGCATAGGTGGATTGTAAAGAATGGCAATGAATCATGTCTCGCCATAGTACTTGTGGATGAAGACTGATATGAACTGTAGTGTGAATCGACCAATTTTCAGGTTAGAAATTTACTGAGTTGTGAATCTCCTAGCGTTGTATAACTTTTGCTGAATGTATTGGTAAGTTCAAAATATTTTTCGATGTTATCAGTGTTTAGAACAAACATTGATTTCCTTATTTATATATTGATATATAGATATCTTAGTGACTTTCTAAAATGTCTCTATTTCTATCATCCAAATTTAGCCATGTGCCACTCTTTAAACTTGAACACCTCTCTCGTTCTCCACATTCTCCACCTAGTGTTTTTGATCGATTATCATCATTACTTTAAATCTTGATTAATTTTTCTTATCCTTTGTAACTCATATGTAGTCTACCAAATAGATTTTGTTGGGGCTAACTAAGCAATCTAGAGGGGTGTATATTTTGTTTTGACAAATTTAAGAAATAACGCGAAAATCAATAACCCATGCTTGGGAATCAAGAGAGGCATATAATATCAAGATCATGTGAAGCTGATGTGCAACAGAACTGATAAAAACAGTTAAGAAGATGGCACATAGCAAATTATAGCTGTTTGACTCTATCCTCAAGCTTACGTCCACTCTCCAAATTAACAACCGCAACTTAGGCTGGAATGCACTAGTAATCACCAAGATAAGTTACAATAATCAAGTACTAATCCTAAGATAAGTTACAATTAGCAAGTACTGATCCAATAAAATGATAGATCACACTATTAAGTTTCAGATATTGCTATCACACTTGTATATTTTATCTTCTCACAATTATAATGCGACAAGAACACTATAGTGAAAAACTCATAAGAATGGATCACTATTTGAATAGTAAGAATACAACAACAAACACTTTTAAGCTTGTTCTATTTTCATCCAACCTTTGTTGGCTTCAGTGGTCCTCTCTTATATAAACATCTTCAATCTTCCTACTGGAGTTCATCTTGAGGAGTAAAGAGCCATTAGGAGTTGTTTGCAGCTGCTGTTATGAAGTCAGATTACCATACAGTCCTTTTCCATGAACATTAGTAAGGTTTCCCAAAATAGATCTCTATCATTGTCATCACATCGTCGGTAACTCTGCTAGCTTTGACAAAAAGCTGTTTCCAATTCTCTAAGGATTTTCGATTCTCCTGTTGTATTGTTCCATTTGCCAACGGTTATACTTTTTGTCTCTAATGATCATCCTTAGATTAATGTTACACTAGCATCACCAATGACTTGATATTCCCACATCTGTTACTCAAAATTATCTTGAGCAGATTATCACTAATCAGTTGATGTTGTTTACAGACAAGCAGTACGAAAGTGACTTGCGGTCTCATTTCCAACGAAATTACTAAGCAAATCAGCTATCATAAATATCATCATGATAAGTGAATGATCATGGATTCTCAAAATTCTTATGAACAAAACGTTATATTTAAATTGCCCATATCTCATCAAGTTCCTCATCTTGGCTGATTTAAGCTGAATACAATTGCAATCATGGATATCATCACAGTCCTTTAGATATCATCATGAACATCTGCATTTATTATGATAGATATTATATCAAGGATAGTTTTGAAATCATCAAAATTCGTAGGGATGTTTCTCCAACACATTCCCCTTGGCCATATAATGTCATCTGAAAATTTTTAGGCCTTCAAATTTCTTTTTCAATCTCACTCTCCAAAATTTTGAGTGTGAGAAAAAGTCTTATACATGTGTTGTCGAAGCTTCAAATTCGATCTTTCAAGATTTTACAAGGTGAATTTGTGGGCTTTATTCTCCTTTATTAAACTAGTTTTGTTAAAAGATTGAGAGTTGTTAATCTTTATTTTGGTTTATTTTGCATTGAAGGTGATTAAGGTTTTGAGTTGTCCAAGTCTTTTTTGACGAGTGAAAACTCCAGAGACTAAGCTAGATTGATTTACGTAGTACTATTGGCTTGGTTGGTTGATAGTTGTTAATTTTTGTTTGACTTTGGTTGTCAAGTGTAGGCAAGTTTCAATGATGGTATGTGAAATTTTGTGTACACCTACATTGGATCGATAAGCTTGTTACACATCTACCAAGTATTTGATTGATTTCCTAGGGGGTTATTGGAGTGTTTCTGTAAGATGTGATGGCATTTTTAAGTGTGAAAAATGTGGAAACGACGAAAATTAGATTTGAAAGTGATATTTTTGTAATTTTGTTTAAGCTACCAATTCTTTGAGTTGTCGATTGTTCTGTTGCCAATTCTGAGTTGTTGATTGCTAAATCACCAATTCTTTGAGTTTTCGAGACAATGTATGTTAAGTGTAGTTCCGTTTTTTGGGTTCATGTGGGACTACCTGAGTTTCTTCCCATCGTTTTATCACTTGGTATAGTGATATTGATGGCGAGATAGTGAGACCTTTAAGAGGGTTCAACGGCCCCCCCGGCTTCAATGGCCATGGCGTTGTGTCGATGAGCGAGACTGTCAATCCATAAAGTGATCACTTAACTTTTATATAGGCAAGTTTTTGGCGTAGGAGTGGTGTGACAGCGGTAGGTGATCGCGATCTTTCCTAGGATTTATGTAATATAATTATGTTTTGCTTGGACGCTGTATCAACTAATAACAACCAATGTTAATACAAAGAAGCTTATGTACATTAATTAATTTGTTAGGTTTCTTGTATGTAATATGTGTTTTATGATGAAATAATGACAAGAAAATATAATTGGAAATAACACGTGTTGCATGTGATGTTCTAGGGCATCATTGCCAAGTTTGAGCCTAAAGATACTCAACTCAATTGGCTAGTTAGCCGAATCAAATAATTTCTTTTTTGTATAGTTTTTTTTCTATTTTATTGATAGATAATTTGTATTGTACTTATAATTATATTTCTTACTATGTATTACACTTTCACCCTTTAATATATTTTTTAAACACAAACAAAAATGCAAGTGCAAGTATTTCAAATCGAATTGAGTTGGATTGAATGAGAAAAAAGTCGAGTATTTTGACTTTTATATACTTAAAAACAAATCGAGCTAAAGTATGTCAAGTTTTGCATCGAGTTCAGTTTGAGCAAGTGAAAAAAGTACTTGATCGAGTTTTGAGCTCGAGCTTGACATTGTATCGGTTGGATTCGACTAGGCTCAATTGCACCAGTAAATAGATCTGATTTGATCTAATCTAATTTAAGTATAGTGGTGCTCCGGGCAACTCTCAATATGAGGTTTTTTTTTTTTTTTGGTCAAACTCAATATGAGGTTGAATGCTGCTCTATTATTGAATGCCACATGTCCATTGTCTATTTACGCGTGACATTTCCGATTACACCCTTTGTTTAATCCAATTTTGCCGTCAGTTTTATTTCCTAATAAGTGACGTTTCCAACTCCTTTCATATACCACTTGACTTTCTCTATAAATCTTTATTACATCTAAACTCGTCACAAACATAATTTGACACACAATTCCCGTATAATTATCCATGCTGATAGGTCAAAATTAGTCATCCCAGAAGGTACACAAGTTCGACCTTGGTTTTTCTCATATTTATTTACGCAAAATCTGTGGTGAGCTCTCTTTAAGAAATACTACGTCACTTATAATATGAAGATGGACATAGAAAAAATGGAAATTTAGCTACCTACTGGTGGAGTTGATAAAAAAAAAACAGTATTAGAATATGATCAAAATATAGCAAAAGGACTAAATGACTTTTTCCATTTCTTTATTATGGGCCGGCATGAGAATTCTTAGGCTCGATATCAGACTTGACGCCATCATCGGACTCGGATCATTGACCCTCCTTGGTACTTTGCTTCCACTTATGTCATTTGTCTTCAATTTCATGGAGAGAATCAAAGTCCTGGAACTAGAAATAAAAGGAAGTTCCGGGATTTATGATGTGGTAACATTACCTCTGTTACATAGTCTTTATGTTGGATATTGTTCTCATATGATTGTGCCTCGTCGCACCAACACAGGATAAAGAGGCTCGGAGTAATGATCATTGAAAAACAAAAAGCACGTCGATCTGTCATTCCAGGTACTCCTAATTCATGACTTTGTTTTTACTCCACTTGTTGCAATCACATGACTTTCAACTTTACTTTATTTCAGTCAAAATCTTTTACGTCACGTGCACCTACTATTCACACAGCCGATAACTCACAAATGAGATTCAGTCATACCAAAAGCATCTCAACATCCATATTATCCTTACCTAACACCTTTCCGGTTCCCGAGCTCTCCCTAAACTTTATATATGTAAGACAATTGAGTGAACTTCGTTTTGATATTTACTTCTCTTCTTATGGTTGTCATGTGCAGGATCCTTGAACGGGAAAGACACTTGGACGAGGCCATAAAGTGGGACACCCATTTGAGCTACTTTCCTTTAATATTCCAACCTCTTTTGCAGTTTATGCTGCTATAGTGTCATCCGAAACTTGACATCCTCGATTAGGTCATGCTTCTTTCTTTAGGTTAAGTTCTTTGATTTCAAGTGGTCATTTTGCTACTCTTGACACTAAACATTTTGATTGCCCCTAATTTGTAAGTTGGAAAATCATCATGCTTTACCATTTGAAACTAGTGAATATGCTGCAGGAGCATCAAGCTTAATTGATCCATTCTCAAGCCCGAATCATACTCCGACACATGAAGCAACTAATTCGCTGCTCATTCAAGCAAATGCTAAGGTCATTGATCATGCTGCATAGGCATCTATTTACAAGTTTGTTTCCAAGTTCGAGTCCCGATCCATTACCTAATAACGGGAGGCTATTTTGGTCAATTTCAATTGCCGTTTGAAGACCATCGACGATGTCTTTTGGGCTGTCCAGGCTAATGCACAAATTTAGAGTTTCATCTAGTTTCAATACATCCAGTTAAGTGCATTTAGTCTTAATTATTAAGTCTCTTTATTCACAGCATTTTATGAGTATTTATTGTGTGGCTTTTAAGAGTCTTAATTAGATGAATCCTCAAGAGTCTGTTTAGTGTCAGGGAATTTGAAGAGTCTTCTTTTCATTCAATAACTTCTTTATAAAAAGAGGTGTAATCTCAATGTAAAGGCAGACAACGATTTAAGTATATGAATATATGAAATTTTCCTTAGTGTGAGCGAATATCTTTGGAGAGTGGATTCCTCCTATTATGGTTTTTTTATCCTTGAAGGGTGGATTACTCCTTGGTGATGAGCCAAAAAACCCTTTATCCTCGACTGATGATGCGTCCTTTAGGCCTAGGTGGTGAGCTTTTCTATCCCGAAATCCTTTATCCTTAGCTAGTGGTATGTCCTTTAGGCCCCTAGTGGTGAATTTCGTTAATTCCGATCTTCTTCCTTGACTGGTGGTGGGTCCTTTACGTCTTGTTGTTGATCGAATCTATCTTACATTTGCATTCATCCATCAATATTCATCCACATACACTCTGACCTATCCATACTTTTATCGACAATCACTCAAAATACACTAGCCCTCCATCCGCAACCGCATCAAAATCTATATATCTTGCTTCCTTTTATCTATTTCACTCTGACTTTTGCTGCGAGCTTGTTTGTTGCTTGAAGTGTGTCGCTGCTTATTTCGAATTTGCTACAAAATTTCACAAGTCCCTTGCATATCTGATTTTCATTCACATTTAGGTTCCATTTCCAAATCTAGGTATTTATGATTTTATTTTTTACAGTATTTACACATACTAAACAAAGCAAATGAGCAAACATATAAAATTAGATATGCCAAACATTCATAATGTGATATAATTATAGAATAATCTATGCAGTTGACGAAAAAGCAGAAGTTCAAGTATCCATCTATACATCACATATGCAAACTACATATGTATGTGTAGATGTGCTCCATCCTCCACAACGATCAACAAAGAAAATTATCATAGCAACACATAAAGGTGGCCTAACCTCCGCGAAGAGCAACCAAAAATTAAGATAATCGAAATCACATTGGCACCTACAAAAATTAGACAATCAATAAAAAATTACATATGAAAAAGAAAATGAACTAGGGGTGTGTTTGTTTGAGTGAAAATATTTTTCCCCGAATTAATTTTCTGTACTTTTACACATTTGCTGAAAATGATCGGACAAAAAAGAAAATATGCATACTTGAAGGTAGAAAAAATGAATTCCCCTAACCTAAATGCTCTTTCATGGAACCAAGTGGAAAAGACATCCCGACCTTCATCCGATTTACCACCGGCAATGCATCATTAATCTGCTCCTTCATATTATTAAGCTCTCTCTCTAACATATGGTGTGACTAGACATGGTAAAATGGGTTTAGAACCCATATTTTAACCCATATTGAATGGTGGTGGGTCATATATGGGTTGCCCTATCTTTTAAGAACAAGTTTAAGTGGGTTATAGATGGGTTACTTAAAAACTTAATAAATCATAAATGGGTTTTATACGGGTCATAAATGGGTTAGCAAAGCTAACTATCTTGAGTGAGTCATAAATAAGTTTTTTGAATATTTAAAAAAAATCAATTTTTTTAATAATTTCTTTTTTTTCTTCCTTTTTCCTTTTCCTTCTACCTTCGTCAACACTGGCCTAGTGAGCCTCAAGCTTGCCGAGATCTGCCGTGTCTATGGCCGGTTGCCGAGCTTTTGGCTATCACTGAGGCCCGGTGACCGGTGGAGGAAGGAGGAAGGAGGAAGAAGGAAAAGAAGGAAAAGAGAAAAAAAAAATAGAAAAAGGAAAAAAGAAAAGATAAAAGAGAAAATTTTAAAATTTTTTAAATTATAAAAATTATCCACAATGTTTTAGGAATATAACTTTTTCAAAAAATTATAAGAAAAAAAATTCCTAAATTTGATTATATATGCAAGTGTTTTAACAATATGGGCCGAGTCGAGTATGGATCGGGTATGGTCACTAGATTTGTATTGTATGAAAATAGGTCAAAACATGTTAAATGGGTCAATTTGAATTAGATCATTTTCAACCCGACCCACATGTTTGACGGTTCGAGGTGTGACTCACTTATATTTCGATGCGACTATTTCCTAAAGACCATTTCTTTCTTTAGTAGAAAGGAGGCTAAATTTTTTCTTACGTGACGGCATTTCTTTAGAAATTACAACGGAAGACAAAAATGAGGGATGAAATGAAACTTGTTTATAAATCATATGCCAGTCGTACAATCCCCTAACCAATTTATTTGAAGATATCTTGGGTAATATCAAACACGTAGAACATTCGAAGACTATAGTAACTACCAAAAGCTCTAAATACTGAGAGTTAAGAACAGCAAAAATGCTAAAAGTTGTGTACGGAGCTCACTTAAGTGCCAAAAGTTTTCGTAGGCTCACTTAAGTGCAAAAATCGAGAAAAATTTGATCATTTAAGTGCCAACGGAGAGAAATTTCGGGAAAAAAATTATATTAAATTTTTAATTAAAAAATTCAACATCAATTTTTCTCTTTTTTTTTTTTCATTTTTTAAAAAATTTCTTCTTTAAAAAAATACAACAAAAGAGAGGGGAGGACTTTGCAAGCGGTGAAGGCTATGTAAGCCCTCGTTGCCGCCACCCCACCATTGCCAGCAATGGCCAGCAAAGGTGGGGGATGGCTAGCGACGATCACCGAGCCCCGACCAGTGGCCAGCAACCCCCGTCGCCACAAGTGAGGGCCTGCAGGCCCTTGCCCAGAGTTGCCAACCACTGGCTAGGACTTGGTGACCCCTACCTATGGCGACGGGGGTTACCAGCCACTGGCCAGGACTCAATGACCTTCGCCAGCCATCCCCCACCCTCCCCAGCCATTGTCGCCAATGGTGGGGTGGCAGAAGCCCTCGCCGCCTACGAAGCCCCCTCCCTCCCCTCTCCCCCCTTTTTATTTTTAGCTTATTTTTAAATTAAGTTTTAAATATATTTCTTTTATTAGTGATTAGATCTCCGGATATCAATCACATAAAATTCTCATAGGGTTAACTAAAACTAAAATTGAATATCCTAATGTCATGCAGGGTATGGGTTGTTGGCCTTTGCCATAAATAAAATAGATAATGTGGTTTCCCATCCAGTTAACAGGATTGTTGGCCTAGCAAGAAACGAATGAAGATGAGAAGAGACAGGGAGTGACATGGAAGCAAATTCTCAATAATATTCTCAATCTGCCTAAGGGAATGTGACAAAATTGGTAATTTTATTGTATATACTTCATTAAATTGTGAGGAGCTATAAAAAAAAATGTATATCACTAGATATCAATATATTTTGCAAAATCATTTATCTTGCAAGATAATAATTCATCCCACTATTTTATTATTTCAAAGTGTGTATAACTTAGGGTGGGTTTGGTTCAGCATTTTGAAGGAGTTTTTGAGAAATGCAAAGCAGTTTAGTCGAAAGCTCCTTGGGGAAATGCAAAGAATGTTTGGTAAACTCAGTATTTCGAAGGAGTTTTGGGAAAAAGTTATTTGGTAGAAACACATTTGGAAAGCCCATTTGGGTGATTATTTTAAACTTTTTAATTTTTAATTGGTTTAAAATTGAAAAAAAGAAATGTTTGCAACTTTTTTAATTAAATATTGACAACAATGTTAAAGATATGAATTAATAAATTTTTAATTTATCTTTGCCCATTGATTAATTTGTTCCAGTAAATTTTTATTGAAAAGAATTATATCCTCCTCCTACTCTTCTTTTGCATGGTTTCTTTGCTATCCATAGATCTTTCGTGATGCTTTTTGATTGATTTCTTACTTCTCCAAAGAAGTAATACGTCCTTTGCCTTCTTCACTAGCACTCGACCTTCTCCTACTTGTCAGCACCCTCCTTGCAACCTCCACCTCCTTGTAAAGTCATTGCCGCTATCACAATTTTCTTTTGCTTTTGATATGGATAACTAGGCATACTCTTTATAATCTTCCACTTCTTTTTCAATAGGCCAAAGGCTCGCTCAACTGTTGATCGTAGTGAGGAGTAAACATGGTTGAACACTTCTTTATGACCTGTAGGTGCAAGACCTCATTGAAAGTTAGGCAAATGATATCTAACTTCTTTGGATGGCCCTAAATAACTCGTGAGATTTGGATATCCACCATCTACTAAATAGTATTTACCTACATAACAATTACGTAAATTTAATCAACATATACCACATACATGAATTAATATATGAAAACCATTATTTAATGAACCTTTCGGAGGATGAGGATATAGTAACTCACGCATGGCGTCATAGAAAATACATGTATCATGAGCTGTTCCCTCCCAACCGGCCATTACAAAAGTAAATTCCATGTTAAAATTGCACACGGCAATTACATTTTGCGTCGGTGTTCCCTTTCAACCGATAAACCGAAGTTGATCTTGCATAGGTACTACCGTTAGGATATGTGTACCATATATAGCTCCAATGCAATCCTAAAATAAGAACGCAAATATTACACCATGTCCTAATCGTAACAAGAATGCAAATAGTTCATCTTTTCTATTGTATAGTCGTAACTAACCTTAAAATGTGGATAGAATCTTTGATTATTCCTAATCTATGTTGTTGTTATACATTTTGCCACCCTTAAGGCTATGTTTGTTTCACAAAAAATAAATGATTTGAAAAATATTTTCGTAAAAATGATTATTTATATCGCTTACAAAAATAAATGAACAAATTTTTTTTCATCATCCATGAATATATTTAGACATAAGTTGTTCTCAGTAATGAAAATACTTTTCATTGGCTAATTATTCCAAGCGAAACAAGCAATCATATTTAGGAAAATATTTTCCAAATCATTCTTTTTCGTGAAACAAACGGAGTCTAATTTTGTTCTTTGTTCCATCCTGATTGGCGAGGTGTACTCTGATTCCATCTGAAATCTAGTAGTTCCCATTTATAAAAGAGACGGACTACAATTAATTACCGTACAAATTAGTTTGCGAGTATGCAATAATGTGTCTTGTTCGTCTTCCTTCTCCCACAGTAGAGCCATTTCTTTTAACTGGGAGAAAATTGCAGACTTGGAATGAGCCCTCGCTAGTTACTTGTAGACAAGAAGCTATTGAGAGACACCGCCTCTCTCTCTCTAGATTCTTCTTGATTAGTCCAGATCCCTCTCGTCCTTATCCTCTCCAGAAAATTCCAGCTTTCTCCAAGCTGTCAAGTTGGCATAAAATAATAAAATTCAAAGATATTTTGGTGTGGAAGTCGGTTCACTAACCGACTTTACACCCTATAAATAGGTGGGCTCATGCCCTTTGTTTGTGTGCGTGAGTAGGGAGTCCAAGTAATAGAGTGTGTGGGTGGTGTGAGGAGAGAGTGACGTGTGAGTGTAATGAGTGGTGTGTTGTAACGTGAGAGAGAAGAAAATATATTAAAGTGAGGTTTATGTAAGTGAAGTGAGAGACCTGTAAGTGAGTAAGAAAAGTGTGGGCATTTGTAATAAATATTTTATATAGTCAAGTTCATCAAGTGTTATTAGAGCTCAGGAGTCGGGGATCGTATCAGAGCAAGGCGATTGGGGATCGTGAGCCCAGCAACTCAAAGTGTGGTACGTGACGATAACAGTCGGGGACAACTATACGTGAGCAAGCAATCGAGAGCGAAGTACGACGAAATTCTGCTAGTGCACAAGTCAGGGACTGTGAAGCCAGCTGGTCGGGGATCAAGCTTACTTGGTGTAGTGCCGGGTATTATAACCAAGTCACGATGGCAGATTTCTCAAGTTCGGTGAGTGGCGTCGAGAAGCTTAATAGCTTCAATTATAACAATTGGAGTACCCGCATAAAGTATTACTTACTGGGCCAAGACTTGTGGAACATCGTTGGCGGCGGCACCACCACACCACCCACGAACGATGCCGAATTGAGAAAATGGAACATCAAAGCAGGTAAGGCTCTCTACATTCTTGCTGTAACTGTTGAAGATGAGCTATTACAGCACATCAAGAGCACAACAACTCCAAAGGAGGCATGGGATAACTTGGCGATGCTGTTCGCGAGGACGAACGATGCCAAATTGCAAAGGTTGGAGAACGAGCTATTGTCGGTGTCGCAACAAAATATGACAGTAAGTCAATATTTCTCCAAAGTTAAATCTATTTGTGAGGAAATTTCAAAATTAGATCCTCAGAATGCCATCTCGGAAACAAGGATGAAAAGAATTATTATTCACAGGTTAAGGCCGGAATATGATGGTATTGTTACGGTTACCCCTGGATGGGCAGAAGAGCCAACTCTAACTGAGTTAGAGAATATATTGGCCAACCAAGAGGCCTTAGATAGACAAATGTCTAAGGTCTCAGTTAAGGAAGAGGAAAATGCCCTCTTTAGTAATAAAAGAGGGTTTAAGGTTCAGAGGAGAAATGGGGTAAGCATTAGAGATGGCAAACAGAGGAAAAGTCATAAAGAATGGCAAAAGCGACCACGAAGGGCGGGCCCTCGACCAGGGGAGCTCGCCAAGATCGCAATAAAGATGACAATGACAAAAAGGGCAATAGAAGGCGTAACGGACGGTGTTACAACTGCGGCAGAATAGGTCACTTTGCCAGGGATTGTCGACTCAAAAGAGTTAAAGGAAATGTTACGGCATCTAAGGAGAATGATAGCGAAGATGAGTGGGATTTCCAAGCGTCCTTTGCAGTAGAGGAACAAGAAGAGCTCGTAGCCTCCTCCATCACTGAGATGGAAGATGAGACAGCCCTCATCACAGTAAGTGATAAATTCCTCAATTATAATAATGATTAGATAGTTGATTCAGGGTGTTCGAATCATATGACTGGAGACGAAGGCAAGTTATCAAATTTGTCAGAGTATATTGGTGGACAAGTAGTTGTCACTGTAGACAACTCAAGGTTGTCGATTACCCATGTTGGCCAAACAATGATAATACCTCTATTCAGTTCACATCAAATTGAACCGAAAAACGTGTATCACGTGTCAGGAATGAAGAAAAATCTATTGTCCGTGGCACAACTCACAAACTCAGGCAATTATGTGGTGTTTGGTCCAAGAGACGTGAAGGTGTATCGCAATTTGAAATCTACTGGTACGCCTACTGAGATATGTCAAATTAGAGCCAATCTCTCATTATGGTTTCAAATGAAGGAGCTTGGAGAGCTAAAACATTTTCTGGGACTTGAGGTTGAGCGAACCAAGGAGAGACTATTCCTATGTCAGCAGAAGTATGTACAAGATCTCCTAGAAAAATTTGGGATGCTTGATTGCAAGCCTATATCTACTCCATTGGATGGAAATGTAAAGCTATGTGCAGATAAAGGACGAGAATTAGAAGACTCAATTATGTATAGGCAACTGGTGGGTAGCCTTATTTATCTAACCATAACATGACCTGACCTCACCTTCGCAGTGGGAGTAGTGAGCCGGTTCATCGAAAAACCACGAAAGCCTCACTTGGATGCAGTCAAACGCATACTAAGGTATGTAAAGGGTACATTTGACTTTGGACTCTTGTATAAGAAAGAAGCATCATGTGAGATAGTAGGCCATTGCGATGCCGACTTTGCCGGAGATCATGACACACGTCGATCAACTACTGGGTACATGTTTAGCCTCGGTTCAGCAGTAGTGTCATGGTGCAGTAAAAGATAGCCAACTGTGTCACTATCTACAACAGAAACTGAGAATAGAGCAACGGCAATGGCAGCTCAAGAGAATACGTGGTTCGTACAGCAAATGGAAGATCTTAATCAACCAGTACACTACTCGACACTGTTATACTGTGATAATCTATCAGCAATAAGCTTGACAGAGAATCCAGTTTTCCATGCGAGGACCAAGCACGTAGAAGTACACTATCATTTCCTACGGGAAAGAGCATTACATGGCGAGATAAAGTTGGAGTACACCAAGACAAGTAATCAAGTTGCAGACATATTCACCAAAGGACTTGGAGCTGCAAAGTTTGGAGAGTTTCGAACATAACTTGATATGATCACAAGGTCGGCATTAAGAGAGAGTAGTCAGTTAGGGGAGTGATGAGAGACACCGCCTCTCTTTCTCTCTAGATTCTTCTTGATTAGTCCAGGTCCCTCTCGTCCTTATCCTCTCCAAAAAATTCCAGCTTTCTCCAAGCTGTCAAGTTGGCATAAAATAATAAAATTCAGAGATATTTTGGTGTGGAAGTCGATTCACTAACCGACTTTACACCCTATAAATAGGTGGGCTCATGCCCTTTGTTTGTGTGCGTGAGTAGGGAGTCAAAGTAATAGAGTGTGTGGGTGGTGGGAGGAGAGAGTGACGCGTGAGTGTAATGAGTGGTGTGTTGTAATGTGAGAGAGAAGAAAATATATTAAAGTGAGGTTTATGTAAGTAAAGTGAGAGACTTGTAAGTGAGTAAGAAAAGTGTGGGCATTTGTAATAAATATTTTATATAATCAAGTTCATCAGAAGCCACAAGATCTCAACGTGCATGACCATATATTGGATTCATTCGTGTATTTGACCCGTTTTCATTTTGACCAACCACGTCTAATCTCTCCAAGATGATAATAACTGATAAGTAGCCTTTGACTCTTCATTTGTTTCTACCTTTGACTCTTCCGTACGTTTCTGAACAATTCGGCCCTTAATATATGTAAATACTGTTAAATTATATTTTGAGTTTGAGTGGAAACTCAATCTGATTACAGGATGTGGATACAGTTTGCAAAACCGAATCTGTTAGGAAAGAAATTCAAAAATTTCTATTTGGATTGGAATTTCTCTTGAAGGGCAGATGGATATAAATATGTTGAGATTTGTTTCTCTTTTGAAGATAACTTGTCCCATGAATGGGCATAAATATTTGATCTTGGGAGGAAAAAAAAAGGAAAACAAATCATCCAAGATTGAACGGATGACCGAGAATCGGACATCTTGCCAAAAATCGTACGGTTGTCGTCAACTTTGGTCTTTAAAAATCCTGCAGGTGGGTCTCTTCTGTTTCTGGCACAAAGATGGAGAAGTCCTTCAGTTGTAGCCGCACAAAAGCAAAAGGAAAAGGGACGCAGAAGGGGATCTTTCTTTGATCGCACGGGGGAATTCTGAAAACGGTGGATTTTGTGCGTATTGAGTTGTCTTATTTGCAAATATCGGTGTAATTTAGATTTGGAAGAAGACGGTGTGAGCGATTATAAGCAATTTCTTCGATTATTTAATTGATTATTTGTTGTCGGCTCTCCTCGTGAAATAAGGTATCGATCGAACACATTTATTTCTCTAGTGATTTTTCATTGATTTAATTGCAAGATCTGATATTTTCGAAATTATATTTACAACAAATATTGTCACTGCAACCATGATGATCCATCGTATCTACTGACCAAGATCATTGCATAAGTCTCATCCTCCTCACCGCATACAGCGACCCCAGGGAATGGCGACAGGCAAAGTGAGCTTGAAGCTTCTGGTCGACAAGAGCAACCGAACGGTGCTCTTTGCTGAGGCAGGCAAAGATTTTGTCGACTTCCTCTTCCACATCCTTGCGTTGCCGGTCGGAATGGTGATCCAGCTCCTCACGAAGACTGCGACGGTGGGCAGTTTAAGCAATCTCTACGGCAGCGTCGAGAAGCTGAACGATGCGTTCATCAAATCTTCCAAGAAAGACATTCTCTTGAAACCCAAAGCACCCGCCTTTTTCTCCGAAATCCCATTTCTATTGTTTGATACTTCTCCTCCGTCTTCAGATTCAACACCCAAAACCTGCTATTGCTGCCCTCTACGTACGTACGAGTATGAGTATGAGTATGGGGTATATAACTGTTGGAACTATGTGGCTGAGGACCCTTCTGCAAAATGTCCCCATTGCAAGAGTCCCATGAACGGGTTACGCCAACTTGTCAAATCACCGGCTGGCAACCCGACGGGTGCTGCGGCATCAGCAGCTGAATCGAACGGTAAGGGCGGATTCGTGCTAGGGGAGGTGATGTACATGGTGATGGACGATCTGACAGTGAAGCCGATGTCGACTATTTCGAGCATGACTTTGCTCAAGAAGTTCAACGTGGAGGAGATTGGGCTTATTGAGGAGAAGGTGGTCAGCTTGGGAATGGTCGAGGTAAGCCCTTGCCATTGCTTGCGATTAGGATATGTCTAGACTTTCGAAATGCAAACTTTATGACTCTAACAATATATGTGGAAAACCCATTTTAAGAGATGTATAAATTGCAAATAAATATTGATCGACGAGAGTTACTGGCTTTGTAACATAAGTATTCTCAACTAATTATAGTATGTATATATTGATTAAATTTATATTTGAGCTTTTGTACAATCATTTAGAGACCCTTGTAGGGTAAAACGAGATTATGTTGGCAAGTATTACGGGGCTTATAAAGTCCAATATAATTTGATCCAAAATGAAAGTAACTGTCCTTTTCAATTATTTGGTTTTCAACTTTGAAGGGTATAAAGCTGCTGAGAACTTCATTTCACTCCGAGAAGGTTCTCACTGATAGCTTCCTCGATGGGAAGCAAGAGAGATCGTGACCAAGTGGGTGCCATATAATTTCATTTTCTCTCAATATATCTAGAGATATTTTCTCACTTTGTGACTGGGATACAAGACTTTTAGTGCGGTTTGATATTTTTATTTTTATTTTAAAAAAATATTGACATGTTTATCGTCTCTATTTATGATAGATACTATCGGTTTGGTCAAAAACATGATGTGAACATGCTGAAGAACGAATATATATGTATCGTAGCCGATAATGGATGCTCAAGCATATGTCGTAATCGTAAAAAAAGAAATGTAGACAATGCCATATTTAAAATTAAATTGCGCTGGAGAACGTGTTGGTGTGTAGGTGATTAATTTTGAAGTACTTTCACAATGTTCCTTATAAGTTAGCACCTATGAGCCATGGTACGGTCCAACTTTTTTTTTTTTGGTCAGAAGGAAATTTTCATTTCACATAAACGATAGGTACATAACTTCAAGACAAGGCTAATCACACAACGTTACAATCCAGTGCAAATCTGAACGATGAAACAATTTGGTATAACCTGCAGCAACTCACTCCTTCCACAAGAACGGATTTGTCATAACATTAATACACAATTGACGGCTGATTATCAAAACTCGTATAATCATGAATGATAAGCAAACGCCGAAATCTTCTTCTCTAGTAACTATGGCTTTACCAAAAGGAGGTGCATGCCCAGGTTCAACGTTCCCAGCACCATCAACAACAACACCAATAGGTTGAAAAAGTACAACTAATGTCTTGTAAATCCTAGATCTATATCTAAATCGGAATAGAAGAACCCCCAAATTTATATCTAATTCTAAATCGGAAGAGAAGAGCTGCAAAGCAAATACAAATTATCAAAATACTTTTAGATAAACTCACCGTTGAACACAGTGAGATCGGTCCAACTAAGTGCCCAACTCTCAATCCATGATAAGTTGTCCTCGAAGCCTGTTGCATAAGCTCGACTCATCGCTTATTTTGAGATCGGCGCGATATATTTCTATTTACACCAAAAAATTGACCAACTTTTAGTTATTATCAACAAGTGGTAAACTTAGTCGATTAGAGCAGAGTTTAGTCATTTATGAACAGAGTTATCAATAACTCCAGTGAAGTCATCGACAACACAATGTGAAGTTATTGACCAGAGCCTTGAAGTTTCTTGACAAAGTAACCGTTGGGTGGTTATGTCCATATCCATTAATTTAGGATTTGTGGGAGCACACACCGAATCCTATAGTAATGCCGAACCAGTTCACAAGGGAATTGAGAGATCAAATTGCGGAGTTGACACTTAAGATGGAAGATATGCCGGAATCGGAGTTACCATTCGCGTTCACCGACAGACTAATTGCGGGCGCGATTAGAGATCGAGCAAAGGGGTGTGGAGACGCTTACGGAAGCTCTTTCGGTTGCCGATTCATTGCACGAACATCCTAGCTCTTTGCTCATGAATCGGACGGGCATGCTTTCGAGTATGCATGTTGTTTGCGATTGGGAAAGGTATTCATCTTATGTTTAGGGGAGAGTGAAAAACATAAGCTCAAGATTCTCAACATCATTGCAAATACTGGAACATCGAAACTGACATTGTATCTACGTAAGCACTCTGATAGATCAACTAAAAGACAACCCAAATCTTCTACCTCGTCCATTCTCCTTATTACACAAAGAGACTAATAAAGTGATCAACTAATAGTTTATCCAATCCTCATAATCTTATGAAGTTAGACCAGTTGCGATCAACCCACATCTCTCCCATTGCCATTGGGTGAGGCTAGTTGTGGTCAGGTGCAAATTTAGGCTCGCCATGGGGATATTCTTGATTACCCAAAATCACAACGGTGACGACTTTCAATCCTGGAAAAGCAATTCTTTTGATGAGCCCTTGTCGCATTTGATCGAAAATAAAAGACCTTTTAACCTCCCAATGGTAGTAGAAAATAGTAAAATGACAAGATCCTTTTAGTCCTCCTAAGAGAATAATAGTAACTGAGTTGAAAAACTTACGGCGCATTTTCTCCACTTCGCTTTCGCTGAGGTCCGCCGCGAACCCGTTGACTATTTCATAGGTGTAGATCAAACAATCCTCCGGCTTGCTACTTAAACATTAACAAGATTTCCAATTGCAAGTATGTATCAAAGTTAGAATTGGTTGGCCCGATAATTATTTCGAAAGGAAAACCAATATGTGCCAATATAGCTATGCCATCTTTGTTAACCTTAAAGAGAGGACTCTAGATCATATCCTATACAACCCTAGAAAAACCAACCAAATAAGAACTCAATTGATATGTTATAGTTGAACTTATTTATATTTTCCGTATAAGTTAGGAAAGCCTTTGATTTTGAGATCATAACGGTCGCCTCAATTGAAATTTTAAATCACGAGATCTATTTTAATGGATTCGATAAATCATATGAACTTGACTTCTTCTTCTTCTTTTGGTCTGTATATGAACTTGACATAAAATAACATCTTTTTGAACCAAAATTACCTACCCTCCTTCGAGAACCTGCCCAAGAAGTTCCAGAGCAAGAGCCTTTGAAATCTTAACTGAAGAATCCAAAAGAACAACATGATCCTGTGAATTTTTAATAATATATTTCGTTAGTACGCAGAAGTGCTTCAAAATCATCATAGTCTAGAAAGAATTACTGTCGTCGATATTTCTCCATTGGGAATGCAAATTTTTTAGGTCCTGTTAGTTTGGCATTAAGCTTTTCCACCAAAATTTAAAATATTATACGGATTTCCAAAGTTTATGAAAAAGTTAAATACAACTTTACATGTCAGTATCTACATGGTGGAATTTTCGGTTGTCTCAAATTGAAAAGATAAAAGTGAAAGTGCGTGAGCTCCAATATTTTGATCAAACAAAAGGCAAAAAAGGCAAATCTGGATGCAGCTGAATTATCGGGCCCTTCCCGAACAAAAATGTATATTTTTACTCTGTCCACTGCTAAAGAAAAGTTATTGCCAAAAGATAAACGATATGATCATTTGTTAAATCTATATATCTATTTGCACATATTTCGGTTTCAAATAACATAGACAATTAAAGAAAAAAGGGGTGTTCTTGCCTTTCTATCTCCAAGATTTTGCGCATGGCAACAACAATTCAACAGCAAGCTGAGCAATGACAGGAGTACAAGTATCCTCACGAAGATGGACAGCATTGAGGGAGTAGGAGTTGTCGTCGCCATTGAAGGTTTCTTTCTTTTTCTGAAAAGAAAGAAAGCCATATGCGGATGATTTATTTGACCTCGAACTTGAGAAAGTAATCTGAGAGACCAGCTACATTTTCTTGTTGGACGAGGCATGATAGACATGAGCTTATATAAGGGCTTGCCAATTAAAGTGGCCAGCATTGATTGCAGAAGAACGGGAAAAAACAAGAAAAGAGAAATCTTGATTTGACGGTATTAGTTATAGTGGAAAACAAAGCACTTGATTGCGAAAATAAACAAAGACAAGATTTGATTGCACATAACAAATTTTAGAGGACAAAACTGCACAAATTCAGAAAGTTAAAGGATTTAGTTGCATAAAATAAAAAATAGAGTACCAAATTGCACAAACGTTGAAACATAGTGGACTAAATTTGTACTTAATCCTATGTAAATAATTGGAGCTCGGTTTTGTTGGTTCATGTCGTGTCTTCTAAATTCAGTTTGATTGTTAAAACAGGCTTTTCGTACAATTGGTGGAGTGATTTTCACAAATTATTTCCCAAAGAAATTAGTGTTTGTAGCCGCGAAATCTTGTGGTAAGATTTGTGTATCCCTTTGTGAGATTAAAAGATTATTTCGCAAGGAATTGTGAGGACTAAACACTGTGCAAGTTTTTGAATGTAATTGGATTTGATAAACACTGAGATATTTGAGTAACTCGAGTGTGGTTGTGAATACCATTATACCACTTGATCTATAGTGGGATCTTGTATTGCCCTTCCTACTGGCGTGATCTTTCTAAAGTTAAGGGAAAATTAATGAATTGCTAAGTCTCATGCTCAGCCTAGGTTCTCCCGAGCCTTACCAACCGCAATTTGTACTCATTTTAAACATGCAATTCATCTTACTTTTTGGAGCCATCACTAATCAGTTACTGGTCGATTAGACACTTAAGTAAAATGCGGAAGTACATTTTACTTCTATGAACCAAAGACTCAAAGGATATGGAAACTTGATTACACTAAATTAATCTAACGTTTTTTCGGTACCTTTTCTCTTTTATTTCAAAAATGTTTTGCAAGCAGTCTTTATCTGTTTTAGTCCTAAACCACTGGCATGTGAAATATGATAATGCGGGTGCGCAATCAATAATCAAATAGTATATAAATAACTTAAAAAATTAAAAAACCTAGAATGCATGAGCAAGCGGAAATGGATCTCTATTCGTCACCCATCGAGACATGGGTTCTGCAAGTTTAGACTTAGGAAACAAACGTGCAATGATGAATGCATTTTATTCGTGAAAATTTTGATGAACATGACTAATGCATGACCTAAGCTATATGAGATAACTAAGATGCAATGTCAATTGATTATTTTTGGCTTTTTTTGTTTATAAAATGAACTCCCTAAATGCAACATGGACATGACTCAATTAATTCAATGATTAGATTCGCCTAATCTAACACACATTGATGAGCTAACATAAAGTCCTAAGTGTCATACATGTTGTGCTATAATGAAATAACTATATGCATCCTAAAGCTAATGGTATGACATGAAATAGAATTAATTATGGATTAATCCTATGATGCAGGTTATATGAATTGCTATTTTTCCATTTTCTATGTTTACAATGACAATTGACAACAAATTAAATCCTAGGACTCTATGCGTGACTTAATGACTCTCCATTAAATTATTATATGGTTAATGTAATACTAGTTCATCTCTTTGTATTTTTCTTTTGTTAACATTGATGATGCATCAGATGCAAATACTAACCCATGCTATCTATTCGAAATGCTAATTGACAATTAACATGTTACTTCCTAAATGACATGCGAAATATGACATGGACATTATAGAACAAATTATGAAGTAATCATATACCTAAACACAATCTATATGAGAAAAGACTCTAATGATATTTCTTATATTTCTTCATATGATTTTTTTCTTTATTAATGAAACCATAAATCACCCCCAACTCTACGTGATTGGCAAGATCAACATGAATTGAAACCTATAAACCTAGGCCATGCATAGACTAGTGAGTATGACCTAGCTTCTAAATGCACATATGACATCCATGTGATAATTAGCAAGAACCTTTATGATGCACCAAAACAGATCGAAATTCATGAAGTATGTCATATTAAAAATCTGTCAATATCATCAATGACATACTAATCTTTTCATGTTATGACGTAAGCATAATTTATTTGAACGATCACGCATAGAGATCATATATCACATGTTTTAAATTTAATACAATGCATGAGGCACTATTGAGGACCCGACCTGCCAGCTAAAAGGTCCGGAGGTCCCAGTAGGCTATCAAAGGAAATCGGAATAACCTGAGGTTCTAATACTAAATAACATGCATTTAAACTATGTTATAAAAACGACACTATAACATGACTTATGCAAGATACAAAACCTACCTTGATCCTAACAAAGGACACCAAAAGGGAATCACGGCAACGGCAGGACGAGATAGACAGCACTTCGTGAGTGACTGATGAGTTAAATTCTCGAGTTCCCCCTTCAGCTGGGAAAGGGTCCTCTACTTATAGCCACGAGAGATCCTAAAAGATAATGGGAAAATAAATAAAAGAAAACTCATAAAACTATTGCAATTGTACCAATTCAATCATAAACCTTTTAATTTAGCCAATTTAGTCTTTCAATCAATTTTGGTCGGAAATCGTTGACATGAATACCAATGACCTATGTGGTGCTGCCAATGCTAACTCGAATAATATTTTTTTATACTTTTCAAAACAAAATTATGATTTTATTATTGTGATTTTCTATTTTTTTCCTTTTTATTTTCTATTTTTCCATTGTGGCCGGCGAGGCTCGGCCTCACCAAATCCGACGAGGTCATACCTTGCCCAGCCATTGAGTCTTGAGCGCCCTTGCCAAAGGCTGGGCAAGGCTTGACCCTTGCCAGATCCGACGAGGGCGAGCCTCACCATCCTAGCCAACGGCGAGGTTGACTCACTTAGCCACGGCGAGATCGAGCCTCACCAGCCTAGCCCTAGGGAGGTCGAGCCTTATTAGCCATAATGAAAACACAACCATGGCGAGGTCGGCCTTGCCGACCATAATGAAAGGAAAGAAAATTTTAAACTTTTAAAAATTATTTTTAAAAAATTCATGTCAGCATCGGTGACACCACATAAGATGGTTGACATCACATCAGCAATTTTCAATTAAAATTGGCCGGATTGATTAAATTGACAAATTGTCAAAATGTTTAAGATTAAATTGGCCAAATTAAAAGGTTTATGATTCAATTGACACAATTACAATAGGTTTGGGACTTTTGGGGTAATTTCCCAAGATAAGGAGATGATAATGAGATGATGATCTAATCCATCACATCAGGCCAAGTTAATCTGTAGATTTGGTGTCTATCATGATTTTCTTGGTAGACTAATATTAACACACCGATCATCTTTTCTTCAATTCAAACCAATCCGGAGTTAATACGTTCCTTTGACCAAGTCACTAACAGGATCCCGCATTTCAAGCTCCCTTTTTTTAATAATTTTTAAACAACACTTGGTCATAAAAAGATCTTAATCCACGAAATAAGCCCATTGTGCTTATCTACGCTATCTCCACCCTTTTTAATTCAATATTTTATCAACAAAATCAGATTTTTTTCACTCGGCTCAATTGATATTATCTCCATTGAAACCCACGTCTGACCGAGCCTTATCTCGTTCTATCTGAAGAGGGCTTATCAAGATGGCGTCCAAGAGGAGGGAAGCGTCCGTGGAGAGCCCTTGATTGTACGTGTGCATAATAGTACCACGAAAAGGGCATGTGATTGTCATGTGACCGGAGCATGTGCGCGGCATGTGACTGTGGCATGTGTTAGTCCTAAATACTATTAATGCAATCTGATGCGGTGCATAATGCCAAATGTAACTCTAATAAGTTTTTTTAGGGGTCGTTGATAGAAACCTAATTTTTAGGTGATGAATGACTAAATAGAATAACCAAAATTTAGGTATTAACACCTGCCGATTACAATTGGGTTACCTTGCTTCCTGACCATGAAGAGGTCACCTCACAACCAGGCCACGACTAGACCATGAAGGAACCTGATCAACATTAATTAGTGACTAGGTAGAAGCAGCATTTTGCTATTTTCCGTTTTCCAAATTTAGCAAGGAATTTCGTTGGCTCAATTTGGCTGGTCATTAATTTAAATTTAGGGAATATACAAAAAAAAAAAATACCTCAATTTTGACTTAATGACCACTTATGTACCTTTATTCTTGCAAAATAGTATTCACATACCTATAAGCAAAATACCATATTGAAAAGATGAAATTGGCCCTCCTTGCAAACTCATTTTAGCATCTTGATTTGAATTTGTGTGGTATGGTTTTCAGTTGATTAAGTGTTTCGGATGGCTGTGAGAATTTAGAATTTGGGAATGGGTCTTTCTAGAAAGAAATTGGCCTTTTCGAGAATGTGGATATAAGGACAATTGACGTGAAGATGTAAAGTGGTCTGTAAAGGTAAAACTCACCTATCTATTTGGTATTATCAAAAGTAGAGATATGTAAGTTGATTGAGTGTTTTGGATGGTTGTTAGAATTTAGAATTTGGGGATGGATCTTTCTGGAAAGAAATTGACCTTTTTGTAAATATGGTCATAAGGATAATTGACGTGGAGATGTAAAGAGGTATCCAAAGGCAAAACTCACGAATCAATTTGGTATTATCAAAAGTAGAGATATCTGAGTGATCATTCAGGAAAATATCTCAGATTTTACCCTTTAATGGCCAATACCATTAGTCTCTCATTGCAAATGCTTTATTGGTTCCCTAAATCATGTAGTTGAGTCTGCATTGTCTAAATGTGAGAATTCGTGTTCTACGATTATGATTGCCAAGGAAGTGAAAAGAGACGAGCTCAGCACCTATAATTGTACAATTGATTAGGGTGTTGTGAGATTTTTAACTCGAAAACTAAACATCACTTATTCAATTGTCACCAATTGCTGCAAAGTGTTTTGGGTGAGAATCATTTTCACATGCTAAAGGCCTGAACTTAAACGATTCATGAATTTAGTGTTTCATGAGCTTTAAGGCAGCCAAGCCTCTATACTTGTGTCCTTGAACTATTAAAAAAAGGAATGGGGGACATGGGAGTTTTCTTGGAGTTCCTCATATTTTGCAGCAGCCTTTCGAGGCAGATTTTTTTTTTTTTTTTTGTCGAAAATAAATATGCATTTCATTCAACTAGGAAAACCAAAAGGGCCCATTAAATGGGATTCAGTACACAAAAGGTCCACAAGAATTTGAGGAGGCAAACTAACCCAATTGGGAAGTAGATAATTACGTCCGTGGGATTTGGCAACCCAATCCACAATAAAATTTGCCTCCCTTCTACAGTGCTGGATTTGAATATTTGGAAAATCCACTAACAGAGCAACACATTCGGACAAAAGAACTCTGACCTCCCAAGGCGTCTGATTGGGATTGTGTAAGGCATTGACTAGAATAAGATTATTTGACTCCAGCACAACATTCTCCTTTCCTCTCTTACGCTAAAGCAGAAATTGCAGGGTTTGTAAAAGGGCGTGTGTTTCCACTTGCAGGGAGGAAACTGCACGGACAGAGCAGAAGAATCCATCAACAAGCCTTCCTTGGTGATCTCGGCACACGCAGGCTACTGCGCCTTCTTCCATTCCCAGTGTGCAAGCCCCATCAATATTGATTTTAAGATACCCAAGCGGCGGTGGACACCAAAACGGGGAAGAGCTGGTCGAATTTTGATGGATTTGCGCGTTGTGCAGGCCCCAAAAGCTAGTGATTCCCGGTGTGTAAGCCCCAAAAGGTAAATTGAAAGGGTGCAATGGAAGATAACTTGGTTTATTTTACAAAATTCAACAGCAGGATGTTGTGACTAGCAATATCACCTAGAGGGGATGATTGAATGATTTTAAAAATCTTGACTAACTTTTGCGGAAGTATAAATGTCAAGTTGGATATAAGTGTAATAACTTGATGAGAACATAAACAAGTTGATATAAATAGAAACATATGTGATAATATCAAGTGTAGCGCGCTTCTATCAAACAGTTATAGAAATAAGCAAAGAGCTAGAAATTGATGCACGTTGGTGGGACCGGCTCGGTGTAAGCCTACATCCACTCTCTCAAATTAACACCCTACTGATTGGATTCCACTAGTAATGTCACTTATATTCAAAGCACTTCTTCCTAAAGTTGGTGCTGGCTTATACCTCAAGTAGATAGATCACATTATTACACATCTAGGTACAAACTAAAACACTAATACACTTCTCAATGGGGCAAAAGGACACCAGGAGTATTATAAGTTTTGTACGGAAATCACTTGAGTGTCATAACCTTTTTTTTTTGCTCACTTGAGTGCCATCAGCGCTAGAAATCCGACATGGACGCTGGAAGGACTATTTTTTTTTAATATTTTAATCTTTTTCTTTTTCTTTTTTTCTTTTTTGTTGCCTTTTCTTTTCTATGTCAACGAGGGTCATTGGCAACCCTCACTGGCCTTGCTCACTCGCAGCCGTTGGCGAAAACCCTCGCCAAATCTATGCAAGGGCACCTCACTCAAAGCCTTCGCGGCCTTGCCGATCGCGAGCGAGGGCAGGCGGGGCGGCGAAGGCCCTCACTAGATCTAGGCGAGATCGCCTCACCCGCAGCTAGCAAGGCTGTGAAACGTCGACCGCGAAAGGCTCGCCTAAGGCCTTCACGGCCCTCGCCCAGTCTGGGCGAAGCCTTTGCGGTCGGCAGGGGTCGTTGGTGACTCTCACTGGCACGAAAAAGAAAAGGCAAAAATAAAAACAAATAAAAAATTCCAAAATTTTATTTAAAATAATAATAAAATAGTCCTTTCGACGTCCACGTCGGATTTCCAGCAATGGCACTCAAGTGAGTAAAAAAAAAATTATGGCACTTAAGTAATCTCCATACAAAACTTATTGCACTTCTGGTGTCCTTCCGCCTCTCAATAGATTACACTTTCAATACACTAAGAAAAAAACAGTAGAAGGATGTAATGCTTTCTCTGTCTATTGGATGAGTATTGCTTGTCTCTTCTTGTATTCTCTTAGTTTCTTCAGCGTCTATTGATATCCTTTTATATCCATCAGTATCCAATCTTCCTATTAGACAATCTTCACGAGAATCAATCTCCAAGTTATCTGTTGGAAAATTGTAGAGGAGATCAATTTAGCTATTGAAATCAATTAGTCTGAGTTCCTAGAGATTTGGTCGCCCATACAATCAAATCTACCAATTTCCATAAACAGAATAGCTCAAACTTTGGAAATAATTATGTATCCTCGATGATTGAAAATCAATTAAGATCTCTCGCATAATCAGTTTAGATTTTTCCACGAAATTGATGATCAATCTAAACCAGAAAACTAGCTATTATCAATATTCAGATGATGAAAATTGTCATGGGATATTTTTATCCATATTATATCAATATTCTGATGGTAAAAATTGGCTCCATAAATTATTTCGAAATGAAAACCAATATATGCCAATATAGCTATGCTATCTTATTTAACCTTAAAGAGGACTATAGATCATATCATATGCAACCCTCGAAAACCGACCAAATAAGAACTCGATCCATGTGTTATAGTTGAACTTATTTGTATTTTCCGTATAAGTTAGGAAAGCCTTTGATCTCGAGATCATGACGGTGGCCTCATTTGAGTTTTTAAATCTCTAGATCTATTTTAATGGGTTCGATAAATCATATGAACTTGACTTTTTTTTTTCTTTTTTTTTGGGTCTGTATATGAACTTGACTTAAAATAACATCTTTTTTTAACCAAAATTACGAATCCTCCTTCGAGAACCTTCACAAGAAGTTGGAGAGCAAGAGCCTTTGAACTCTTAACAGAAGGATCCAAATAAACAATATGAACCTATGAATTTTTAATAATATATTTCGTTAGTACGCAGAAGTGCTTCATAATCATCATAGTCTAGAAAGAATTACTATAGTCGATATTTCTCCATGGGGAATGCAAATTTTTTAGGGCCTGTTAGTTTTTTTTTTTTTGGTCAAAAGGGCCTGTTAGTTTGGCATTAAGCTTTTCCACCAAAATTTAAAATATTATATGGATTTCCAAAGTTTATGAAAAAGTTAAATATAACTGTACGTGTCAGCATCCATATGGTGGAAATTTTTGGTTGTCTCAAATTGAAAAGATAAAAGTTAAATTGAGAGAGCCCCAATATTTTGATCAAACAAAAGGCAAAAAAGGCAAATCTGGATGCATCTGAATTATCGGGCCCTTCCCGTACAGAAATGTATATCTTTACTCTGTCCATTGCAAGAAAAAAGTTATTCACAAAAGATAAACGATATGATCATGTGTTGAATCTATATATCTATTTACAAATATTTCGGTTTCAAAGAACATAGACAATTAAAGAAAAAGGGGTGTTCTTGCCTTTCTATCTCCAAGATTTTGCGCATGGCAACAACAATTGAACAGCAAGCTGAGCAATGACCAGAGTACAAGTACCCTAACGAAGATGGACAGCGTTGAGGGAGTAGGAGTTGTCGCCATTGAAGGTTTCTGTCTTTTTCTGAAAAGAAAGAGCGCCAAATGCGGATGATTTGTCTTTGAACTCGAACTAGAGAATGTAATGTGAGAGACCAGCTGAAATTTCTTCTTGGACGATCTAGGGCTTGGAAATTAAAGTGGCCCGCTTTGATTGTAGAAGAATAACTCCAACTCCATCGACCCATTGATTAGTTGTTAAAACATGTATTATTTATGTCAAATTAAGAAGATTGCCGTTGCAGAAGTTAATACTGTAGAGAAGTTTCGCACTAAATTACTAGCTGGCGTTATGCATGAGATTCTCCATCGCTAAGTGCTGCTTTTATTAGAAATATGTTCCGAATTTAAGTACATTGTCGGAAATCCGACCCGAATTGGAATGTCTGGAAGCCCGGCCAGGTGAAGTGCAAAAGCCGGATGCATTTGGTGTCGTCTCTAAGTCCAATTTAGACTCATCAGGTGCGAGTTTCTATCCAAGTTGAAGTTGGCCAAGTAAATTGAAAAGGGGAAGTCCTACTTTGGACTTTGATGACCCGACTCACGCATATCAGCGTTCGTGTGATTTGATCCTCTAACTTTTATTTCGTTTAATCAAATCCTCTAACTTTCTAGATCTACGTTACTTGATCGTCTAAGTTTTATTATGTGTGATCAAGTTTTCTAAATTTTCTTATGAAAAAGAAGTTCATTTCAAAGTGTAATAAAGATTTGGTAATAATGTGCGGTATTTTTTCTTTTATAGGATTTTCCAGCTGTAGTATCATCATACATTTGATTGACCTGAAACAGAGATGACTGATGAGAAGTTATTAGTCTCTTAATATCTATAAAACGTTGTAATTGCACAAAACAGAGGGACGTAAAAAGCATAATCTTTCACACGCACGGCCATGGTGGTTGGGACCGTCTGTGGCAAAGAGAAATAAAGAATGCCTTGATTTCATTAGGAAGAAACTCGATAAAATTAACATTGTAATCGAAACTTTTCAACTTGACCGTGTTAAGAAAAAAGAACCTTCCACACTTAATGGAGATATGAAATCAACCACGCAAGGTACTTTTGATTAGCGAGAAAAATACCCAATTAGTCTTAAACCTATTGTATAGATGTCATTTAGTCCTAAACTTTTTTAATTTTGTCAAAATAATCCTTAACCTTTGCTCCAAACTCCAATGCGGTCCTCCCCACCAATTTTTGCCGGAAACTGATGACCTGGCAATCTAGTCATTGTTAGCCATCCTATGTTGCATATCGCCACGTCAACGATTTCCAGCAAAATTTGATCGGAATGACTACATTAAAATTTTGCACAAATGTTTAAGACTAAATTAGCAAATATAGAAAGTTTAGAATTGAATGGACATCATTTTCCCTTCTCTTTCCTCTCTACACTCCTTTACCGATCACCAGCCACAGGCGAGCAACGAGTTAGCCAGTGGCTGGCAAGCTCGAGCCTCGCCTCACTTGCCTCTGGCAAGGTCGAGCATTGCTAGATTTGGCAAGGTTAAGCTCAGCCTCGAGCAAGGTTGAGCCTTGCCAGATTTAGCGAGGTGAGGCTCAGCCTCACTGGCCTCAAATGAGGCCGAGCCTTGCCAAATCTGGTGAGGCGAGGCAAGGCTCAAGCTTGCTTGTGGCTGGTCGTCGACGACCCACCAAAGAAGAACGAAAAAAAGAAAAGAAAAAATTAAAAAAGAAAAATATTAAAATTAAAATTAAAATTTTATTAAAAGGAGTGCATGGTGGAAAATCAAATCCGATTTTTCATACCAAACGATGGAAAATATTTTTCAGTTTATTTTCAGGTTTCAGCCGAACTCAAAAAAATATTGTTATTTTCCTGAAAAACGACTTTCAGAAAAACATTTTTCAAAAACGTCCTTGAACTTGAAATATACTTCTAATAAAAGCAGCATTTAAGGATGAAGACTCTCATGGATAACGCCAGCTAGTGATTTGGTGCGAAACTTCTGTAGAGTATCGAATCCTGCAACTGCAACCTACTTAATTAAAATTAATAATACACGTTTTAACAGCTACTCAATGAAATCGATGAAGTTGCAGTTATTCTTCTACCATCAATGGCGGGCCACTTTGATTCCCAAGCCCTCGTATAAAAGCTCAAGTCTATCATGCCTCGTCCGACAAGAAGTTTCATCTGGTCTTTCAGATTACATTCTCAAGTTCGAAAATCAGATAAATCATCCGCATTTGGCACTCTTTCTTTTCAAAAAAAGAAAGAAACCTTCAATGGCGACAACTCCTATGTCCTCAATGCTGTCCATCTTCGTGAGGGTACTGGTACTCTGGTCGTTGCTCAGCTTGCTGTTCAATTGTTGTTGCCATGCTCAAAATCTTGGAGATAGAAAGGCAAGAGCACCCTTTTTATTTTTTAGATTGACTTTTACTTCTTATTTTTTGCTTAATCAAGATATTGCGACTCACGCCCTTTGACCTTTTTTTTTAAAAATCTGAGACACCCGAAACTTTCACCGTATATATTTTCACACATATAGCAATATATATTTTATAATAATATTTGGGAATTTAGATAATATCTTAAGTTTTGACGGGAAAACTTAATGCCAAACAAATAAATGGGCCCCTAAAACTTCCACGGAGAAATATTGACGATAGTAATTATTTCTCTGCCAATGTAATGTTTCATGCAAGTTGAAAAGAAATATTGACTACAATAATTATTTACTTCTTCTCCGTACTAACGAAATATATTATGCAAAGTTCACAGGTTCGCATTGTTTATTTGGATCCTTCCGTTAGGAGTTCAAAGGCTCTTGCGCTCAAACTTCTTGGGAAGGTTCTCGAAGGAGGGTACGTAATTCTGTTCAAAAAGATTTCGTTTAAGTCTAGTTCATATAGTATATCGAACTCATTAAAATAGATCTAAATATTATTTGGACCTTTTATCTAGGGTTAAATAAAAATGCATGGCTATATTGGTATACATTGTGTTTTTTTTTTCACTTTTGTTATTATTTATCCAGCCAAGCAATCCTAACTTTGATACGTACTTGCAATTTTGATATCTTACTAATGTGTAGCAAGGCGGCGGAGTCTTTGATCTACACCATTCATATAATCAATGGCTTCGTGGCGAGACTGACCGAAAGCGAAGCGGAAAGATTAGGCCGTAAGTATTTCGATTAAGTTACTATTATTCTCTTAGGGGGGCTGAAAGAACCTGGTCGTTTTACTATTTTCTACCATGGGAGATTAAAAGGTCTCTTATTTTCAATCAAATGCAACAAGGGCTCATTGAAAAAGAACTGATTTTCCAGGATTGAAAATGGTCGTCCGTGTGGCTTTGGATGATAGATCTTACCATATTGAACCCGTGGGTAGATTTGCACCTGAAGGAAACTAGCCTCACCCAATGGCATTGGCATGGAGATGTGTAATAAGGAGCATGGAGGAGGTAGAAGATTTGGGTTGTCTTTTAGTTGATTTATCAGAGTACTTACGTAGATGTAGGCCAATCTCATGTAATGCTCAATGTTAGTTTCGACGTGACAGTATATGTCATGATATTGAGAATCTTGAGGTTATGTTTCCTATTCTCCCCTCAAAATGAGATGAACACCTTTTCAATCGCAAACAACATGCATCTACCGAATGTTCTATAAGTATCAACCGGACTTGTTTTCTGGAATGATGTGACAGACAAAGCCGATCACACTACATTAATAACGTCAAAACCATCGCAGAAAGTCTCCATCTCCTTAATCCACATAATTAGAACATAAGACATCTATGAGAACCTTCTTGGAGTGCAATGAAGTCTCCACCGATTTTATACCCTAAAAGAATACCATTCAACAAGGGGAAGCATGCTCCAAACAAAATATTAATCAAATTACACTACTAACGACGTCTGACTACAAGAGAAGAAAGAGCACTGACTACATTACACTAAGGAATCTGTCGACTGAGTTTTCTTGGGGCATTTGTCGAGTGTTTAATTAAGGAAATATAAAAGTTAGCTCTTATTATGAAACGTGCAATCAGTGTTTTGAAAAAAATTGAAACATATCTTATAAAGTATGCTTTTAACAAAACCCTTACGATAATAATATAATACCTTATCCATTCCAAATTTGACCTCATTTCCTCTAGAACTCCAATGTCCTTCACCTTAAATCTGTTAAGCACAGCAATACTACGAATGGTTGAGATGGGCTACACTATCACACTATCCATGAGCCCGAACTTGATTCCTCCGTGCTTTGGTTCAAGCAACGTTACCTTCTGCCCCGTGAGGTCGTCGCAATCGGGGCATCTAGCAGAAGGGTCATCAGCCATAGGAGTGAAGCCAGTTATGCGGATAATGTACGTGTTAGAAACTGCAAGCAATGTGAGACACTTTAATATCTCTTTCACAAGCAAGGAGACCACAACTATATGAAAGCGTACAAATCCTATAGACAAGCGGTTTGAGATTCTTATTCGGTCTCCTTGCGTGCCTATGTGAGAGAGAGGATTCTACACTTTGATTTTGATGTCTAGTGTTTCGATATCTTGAAAGATATATCTGAATAGTAAGACTTTGGTTTATTTCACGTGTAAAGAAATACATAAGTAAGGGTTGTATTATTTCACATATATAAAGGTCATGAGCTTTGATAGATATACTTGAGATGGTGTGTATAAAGGAACGGCTTTGAAGATAATCAGACTTTATCTATAGTGACACATATCAATATTCCAAAAGCAAATATGTTATTATTGTTTAGTGACATTGACCAACTTATATAAATAAATAAAAGACCACCAGAAATTGTTTGATTTTGTGAGAGAATTTTAGATGCCTTCAAAGTTCATATGATCGACCACCCCACTAATTATTCAACACCAAGTGTAATGAACTTTTTAGGTGAAGTTACACAAAAGCCCCGTGATTTTTTACCATGATACACGTTGATTTTCAAACTTTTGATCGTTTGACAAAATCCCCTTAAACTTTCATTTTGTTACATCCGTCAACCCTCCAATCAATTTTTCTATTTGCATGTGCCTAACATGTGATATTACAAGAGAAAAATTGAAATTCTTCTTGATTTTTTTTAGTCAAATAATTATTTTGCCTCAAAATACGTTTTTTTTTAGACTCCAAATACGTTAAAACAAAATACAATTCATACATTAAATACATAAAAATAAGCAAAAAATGTAATGATATAATAGTAGTAGTAGCAATAATAATAATAACAACAACAACATATGGTTAACTTTATAATAGAAAGGTTTAATACCACAAAAAACTCCAAACTGGTACACCTGTGACAGATTTACCTCAAACTAATTTTTTTACCATCAAAAATCCAAAACTGGTACACCTGTAACAAATTTACCCTTCGTTAGTTTTCATTAAATTTTACCTTCAAATTGCTGAGTTGGATAACACGTGGTAGTTGACGAGTGTACCAGTTTTGGATTTTATCCTCTGTTTGTCACAGGTGTACCAATTTATGATTTTTTGTGGCATTAATTCAATTTAACGGAAACTAACAGAGAGTAAATCTGTCACAAATGTACCAATATGGGGTTTTTTATGGTCAAAAAATTAGTTTGGGATAAATTTGTCGCAGGTGTACCTATTTGGGGCTTTCCGTGGTCAAAAAATTAGTTTTTGGTAAATTTGTCACAAGTGTACTAATTTAAGATTTTTCGTTGTATTAACTCTAATAGAAGTTATTTCAAATTTGACCCAACAATTTAATATTATTATTAAAATATGTCAATATGGTACTTTACTTATCCCATACATCCTTCAGTGGTTAGCCGTTTAAAAGGACCATGACTGTTGATGTGGCACATTTATGCATTTTGTAATTTTTGGCACAATACAACATAATTTATGGAAACGAAAAAATTATGGAAAAAGACTAACTAAAGAGATAAAGTAAATACAAGCAAAAATAAAAAGAACCAAATTGAGTCATCTTTCAACTAGACAGAAATAATCTACTCGATGTATACGAATGGAACTACAATGTTGACTATGGTGAGAAACACCAATTTTGGCGGGGGCGACGGAGGTTTCCTAATTAGAATATACAAAACAAGATAAATAATTTAATAATTAAAAAAGATAATTGCAGTCAAAGAAAAATAACGGAAAACAAAAAATGTTATCACTATTGTTGTTGTTGTTGTTCTTAAAATTATTGTTATTATTATTATTATCATGATTATTATTATTTGTGCAAATATTGATCTCAAATATCATTACATTTTTTTTTCATTTTTCTGTATTTATTTTATGATTTTTAATTCATTTTAGGGCAAAAGAGTTATTTAACTAAAAAATTTAATAGAATTACAATTGTACCATTGAAACTCACATGGTAAGCATGTGCAAACAGAAAAATAAATGGAGGATTGACGGTTGTAACAAAATGAAAGTTCGTAGGAGTTTGTGTAATGGATAAAAGTCCAGGGGCGAACGTAACACTACCATGAAAGTTCAATGGGAGTCTTGTGTAATTTTCTGCAACTTTTTTATTTTCCCTTAAAGAAAGATATTATGGTATATTGATTGGTCGGATTAATTGTTATGTGGGGTTTCGGATGCACCTTAGAATTTGTGTCTGCACATGCATTTAATAGGAGATTTTGAAATAATAACATCACGTGTCATTTTTTTGTGAGTTTCTTAGAACATTACTTTTACTTATTAGGAAGATTAGATGTAGAGACTTCAATTTAATAGAAGGTTTGAGAAAATGAAACTAACTGCAAAATTGGAATAAGCCAATGTATAATTGGAAATGTTACACGTAGACAGAAGGGACATGTGGCATTCATCAGTGGAGCAACTTGTCAAACTCATATTGAGAATTGCATGGACCACAACTACACTTGTGTTAGATTGGTTTAGATTACACGTATGTAAAGGGACAATTGAGTTAAGTCAAGTCAAGCCCACACAATGCCGGGTTCAAGCTTAATTGGACTCAATTCGAAGCTCAAAATTCTGACTCTGATCGAGTTCTTTTTCGCCCTGCTCAAACTGGACCCAATACAAAACTCGACATATTCGAGCTTGACTCGGCTGGACTCGTTTTGCAGTATATATAACTCAACAAACTCGACTTTTTCATGCTCAATCGAACTCAACTCGGAGAACTTATCATGGAGCGGGAGTTTGGAACTCAATTGCATCAGACTACGGTTCGTAAGTCATAGGAATTAACTTATCAGGGACATTGTTGAAGTACAACAAAATTAAGTACCCCACGTTCTCCGGCACAAGTGTTTTTTTTTTTTAACGTAGGTCTTGTCTTCATCGGTTCCACAGTTCCGGCATATGCTTGAGTATTCAATATCGGCTAGGTAACATATATTCTTTCTTCAGCATGTTCAAATCATTTCTTCAATCAAACCGATACTACCATGGCGACGACAAACATGTCAAGAAAATACTCAATCAGCACTAAAAAGTCTTGCATGAGCCGTCACAAAATCAGAACATATACCTTCATATACTTTCTAAAATCCGAAGACATATAGCGAGAGAAAATGAAATTCTTTGGCATCCACTTGATCCCGATCTCAATCACTTCTCACGGAGGAAGACGTCAGTGAGAACCTTCTTGGAGTGCAATGAAGCCTTCAATAGCTTTATACCCTTCAAGTCACAAACCAAATAATTGAAAAGAACAGTTAATCTCTAAACGATTGTACAAAAGCTAAAATTTTGGATTAATCAATAAATACCTATAATTAGTTGAGAATATTTTTGTGGTAAAGAGCCGGTAACTTTTCTTTTTCACACAACTCACGTCGATCCATACTCATTTTTTATTTGTACGTCACTGAGAGTAAGTTTGCACTTCTAAAATCTTAACATAACCTAATCGCAAGGTATGGCATGGGCTTACCTCATCCATTCCCAGGCTGACCACCCTCTCCTCAAGATGCCCAATCTCCTTCACGTTGAGCTGGTTGAGCAAAGTAATGCTCGAAATAGTCGACATCGGCTTCACCTCCAGATCGTCCATCACCATGTACGTCACCACCCCTTCCACGAAACCGCCCTTACCATCCGATTCAGCTGCTGGTGCGGGTGCGGCAGAAGCCGACAGGTCACCAGCCGGTGATTTGACAAGAGTCAATGTTTGGTTCATGGAAGTTCCGCAGTAAGGACATATTGTAGAACGGTCCTCAGCCATATAGAAAGAACATTTAGAGTTCGAACGGGAAGAGCACCTGTAGTAGGTTTTGGGTGGTGAATCTAAGGACGAAGCCTCAGGCAATACAAATTTGATTGCGGAGAGAAAGGCAGGTGCTTTGGGTTTCAAGAGAATGTTTTTCTTGGAAAATTTGATGTACATATCGTTCAGCTTCTCGACGCTGCTGTAGAGATTGCCTACACTGCCCACCATCCCGGTTTCCTCAAGTAGCCTGACCACCGTTCCAACCGGCAACGTGAGGATGTGGAAGAGGAAGTCGACAAAGTCCTTCCCACCTTCGGCAAATAGCACCGTCCGGTTACTCTTGTCCACGAGAAGCTTCAAGTTCACTCTTCCTGTCGCCATCTTTGGGTCACTGTATGCAGAGAGGAAGCTGAGACTCATGCAATACTCTTTGTGCCGATGTAGATTTGGTCTATCATGATGTGTGCTGTGGCCGTATTTATAGACATTAAGGGCCAAAGTGTTAAGAAACATCGGGAATTGAAAAGGACAACCAAATGAAGAGTCGAGGGCTGCTTACTGGTTGTATTATCTTGGGGAGATTACACGTAGTTGGTCAAAATGAAAGCCGGTCAAGTACATGAATGAATCAAATATATGTCCATGCACGTTCAGATCTTGTGGCTTCTGGTCTTCTAGTAACTAATGAGGACTCATTTCCAAGTCTGTAATTATCTCCGAGTTAAAAGAAATAGCTCTACTGTAGGAGGAGGAAGACGAACAAGGGAGATTATTGCATACTCTCAAATGAACTAGTACAGTGATAGAATTGGTGTAGTCCGTCTCTATTATAAATGGGAACCACTAGATTTGAGAGGGAATCAGAGGACACCGCACCTCGCCAATCGGGACGGAACAAGACAAAATCTTAAGGTTGGCAAAACACATAACTAATCTTTAAGTGTGGCAATATATATAGGCTCGCGCCATTTCCACCCTCTTATTGGCTCCTGACACTCTATGTTACAATGAATTGACTACATTATCCTTTGCAAGTCCCGCTCTTGAATTAAGATTATTTCTTACCTTTTTTTTCGTTTTCTTTTGTTTTAATATTACTAAAAGACAAAAACTACCCACATTCCTTTCAAACAACTTTTTTCACCCTAGTCGCTTCTTCCTCACCATTACATCTCAACATTTGTTTCGTGTTTGTTTTCTTCTGAACTTATTCTCCATTGTTGTAATACGAGCGAGCACTAGAAATATATTGGATAAAGGAATATTAGTTTTAATCGGAAAATTGTTTACTTTATTTCCCTAGATTATTCTCATGATGGTGAATTTCTCTACTTCAATATTGTGGTTGATGTATGCATTATAAACAATTTACTCATTTTTTATTGCATTGTTTTTTGTGCAGTCCTTATAGATGACAATATTTTTTTTTGCTTAAATGTATTAATTGTGTATGAAACTGCAAATGGAGAACAACAATAGATCAAGTAAATAAGTTCATTTGAAACATTATGAGGTAGTTTTCTAACATGAGAGGTTCTTTTGAGTAGTTTGCGGACGCATTTTCTTGCTCAAGGTTAAGTTGTCTCTATAAAAAGGTCAAAAGAGAGACAAATATGTTTTTCTTGGTTGCAATAGAGGAGGTAGTTATAGTGACCAACATAATATTTCTATTGCACCTCAGAAAAGAAAGACCGTATCTCCTTTGATCGACTGTCCTTTTGAAGTTTGTTTTTATAAAATAAGAACAAATTAGGGTCACTCAAAATATTTAATGCATCACATAATAAATAATTAAGAATTTGACTATTAGATTCACTGAATGAAATGAAAAGCAGTTAAAATACACAGACTACAACGTGATGACTCATATTAAAGTTATAATTAAACGAAATGTGTACTAAAACTAGAAGATGGTTCTTTTCCCTTTTACTTGTTCTTAAGTTATTTTTTGAATAATAGTTTCCTAGTATAAAAAAAGAAAAGAAATATACGACTCATTAACACAATAATTTTATTTTTTTGTCAAATAATTAGTTAGCTATCTACTAATTTTTTTCATTGGAAAAGAGGTACACCAATTTTGTTTCAAATGGAGAATGAAAGGGAAAAAACCAAAAAAGAAGAAAATAAAAGCAAGCAATAATCTTAAATCAAGAGCGGGCCCCACATTTAACATTAATAAATAATGTTTGAGAGGAGAATGTATAGTTTTGTCTCTATCAAATTCAAACAAAAGAAAAAAATGTAAGAAATAATCTTAAGTCAAGAGTGGGACCCGCAAGGGATAATATAGTCAATTCAATATGAATGAGGTGTCCAGAGACAATAAGGGGAAGAAAATAGCGCGAGCCCATATATAACACAAAACATAGATAAGTAAGTAATACACACACGGGAATAAAATAAAATAAAAAAATGGGTGGGCTGTATTGCTATCTTGCAATTGGAGGTGTCAAAATGAATCGAAAGCCCACTTTTTAACCCATATATAATGTATTGAGTCATAAATAGGTTAGCCACATATTAGTAAATGGGTTATTAATGGGTTTAAGCTGTAAATCCCAATGAAATGGGTTGTTGATGGGTCTGCACTTAACCCAGATAGACCCAGACCACTTATCCCAGCGATCGTAGCATTGCCAGTTTCCGTTTTCGCCGCCCCCACTGGGTAGGTGGAGGTGTGTTGGGTGGGCCCTATTATTGATTGATCTCGATCTCAAACAAGAAGGGGAGTGAATCGAAGTCGAGAAATTATTGATTGATCTCGATCTCAAACAAGAAGGGGAGTGAATCGAAGTCGAGAATGGATCTCAAGGACGTCGCCGATCAAGCGCTTCTGGCCGACGAAGCTTCCATCACTACGTCGCAGGGTGAATCTCGCAGTGCAATGCCTCATTTGGCTATCGACATCGGAGGTAACATCTCAAACTGTCTCGTGGGCTCGTGGGGCGTCCAATATCGGTTGAATTTTGCTGTTTCAGCGTGTGAATGGAAGTGTTCGAAGCCTTGCGCGTCGTTCTGGACCTCTGGAGTGAGTGCAATGAGCAATTTTTGGTTCAGTTGTCGAATTGTTTTGCATGTGGAAGCTGAAGTTGTTCGTTCCGTTTGATCGTTGAGCCTATGCGTGCATTTTCCCAGCCTGTTTATAGCTTGAGCTAGCGTTAGTGTGTTCGTGATCATCTTTGTTGCTCTTGCAAATAGATGATTCTTCTTCCTCTGTCCTTTCTTGGGGCGATTTGTTGGTTGGATAATATCACGAGTAATGTGACGAAGTGTTGCAGGTTCTCTGATCAAGTTGGGGTATTATTTTAAGAAGCAGTGATTGGTCTCCGGATGATAATCGCATCCAAGAAAGTTGCGGAACCTGTTTTGGATACAAGAAAGTTGGGCTTTTATCAAGTCCAATAACGTTAAGATCCCTGTTTATATTTGGCACAAAACTAAATCCTGAACCCGTTTCTTGATTTAGGGATGGCCTGGGCCGGACTTTTACCATTATCTTCACGTAATCCAATTCCCAAGCTCCCTCTCTAACTCAACAGGCCGGTCCATGGAGCCGCTCGTTCTTCAAAGACAACAATTCAAGGTGAAAATTTTGCTAAAAATGGATCTGGATTGGGTTGCGTATGTGTCCCTGTATTTGTATTGGATAAAAATGGATCAAAACTTTTTAAATGAGTCAATTTGAATTGGGTCATTCTATTTAACAAGCCTAAGTATGGTCCATAATGGGCTTTAAAGTTTTCTTTTCCTTTTCAAAATGGGTTTTAAAGTTAAAAGCCTAAAACATATAGGTTTCAGTGGGTTGATTATAGACCCACTTTCAACCCATTTAATAAATAGAGTCAAGCTTAGGCCGCTTGGGTCCTTCTTTTCCAGTCTCTTCTCTCTCCCTCTTCGATTTCGTGACTCGCGACCTTTTCCATTCATTTGCACTGCTTCCGCACTCACAACTTCACACCATTGTGACAAATTGCGCTTCTGAGGAAACCCAAACTTTTGTTACCAACTTCACACCCCTATCCATAACTCGACCCCCGAGCTCCCTCACTAACTAGACGAGTCAATACATAGAGTAGCCCATTCTTCAAACGCAATAATTTAAGGAGCAAAATTGCTAAAAATGGATTTCGGGTTGGGTCAGGTGGGATATGGCTCACTAAATTTGCATTTAATATAAATGGGTAAAAATAGGTTAAATTAATCAATTTGGCTCGGATCATTTTCAACCCCATCCAAACCCAACCCACCCCACTCGTTTGATGAGTCTACTTGCAACATATATAAGTTCACAACACAGTGTGATAATCCAGTAATATAATTTTTTTACCACTTCCCACTAATTAATGAAGTACAATAAACTACAAATTTGTTACCCCCCTTGGTAGATTGAGGATTTTATCTATGGGTTGCTTTCGTCTCGTTCCAGTCTCTCTGCTCTCCCTCATTCAGTTCTTGGTAGGCCAACAGCCTAGTCAAACAGGCGCCGGCGGGAAACCAGATGATCTAATTTTCTCTATGAGAGAGTTGAAAAGGATGTAGAAAGTTATTCAATAGTCATTGGGAAGGAATCGCATGTTGGACAAGAAAGGTCACGTTGGTCTCACAAGAGAGAGATGCGTAGTTCCCCTTCATGTTGGGAAGAAAGAAAATAAGGGTCGAAGTTTAGACCACTCGGTTCTTCTTTGCTTACTCTATATTGCCTCACCGTAATAACATCATTGTCTCTTCTTTGGTCGTCCCGTGTCAGCTAGAGGGGTTTTAATCCTACAGGGGCCTCCTGCGGTAATCTCCCACAAAAGGGAGCACCAGCCAGGATGCGTTCCTTATTTTAACGTGCCAGTGCCCGCACATCCTGTATCTCCAAGCTCTGAGGTCAATCTTTGTCTACCCGGCCAGGGAGGGAATACCTTCTCATATCTTTAACGTCTCGAAGTCCAGACGATGTCTTTTAAGGACATGCTCATGTCCATCTTTGCTTACTCTATATTGCCTCACCGTAATAACATCATTGTCTCTTCTTTGGTCGTCCCTTTTTCTTTTTTCTTTTGCTGAAATTTGGTCTTAGATTACGTTCACTGAATGGAATTCACAGTAAGTTCCGCTTCGCAATAGACGGAGTTCACTTGGAAAAGGAAGCTTAAAAGAAATCGTGTTACCAATATTTTTTAAACTTTCTTGGTGTTGTTTTCTAAAGCTTATTTGGAGAGTAGGAATCAAAATTATTGCACCTATCTACTTCTCGTACTTAGATGTTGATTCTGTTGTTCGTTCTAGTTATTACCAAACACACCTCTAGAAAGATCAAAAGTGATCGGAGCTGTAATTGTACGTACTTGTAAAGAACTTAAACATGACAACAGTATGATAATACGATATGATGATAATGCTGCAGTTGTGATTGATCAAGAAGGAAATCCAAAAGGAACTCGGGTTTTTGGTGCGATTGCCCGAGAATTGAGATAGTTAAATTTCACTAAAATAGTTTCATTAGCACCAGAGGAATTATAAGATGAGATCATACGTAATATGGTTATATTATATAGAGTATTAGGATGAAATAGATTAATTAGTGTCTCTAACATCACAATTAAGATGTGTTCTTTTGACGAGTTTAAAAGGAAGATGGAGGTGAAAATGATCGATTGATATGCAGGTGTTGGAAACCGCAAGCACGACGGTTTTTGTACTTCTTTCAAAGCTTGTAACAGAGTTTAGCTCCCCTATGATTAGTTTGCAAAAATTTTAGTTTTGCTTGCCTATACCAAAGAATTGATAGCACAAAAGGGGGCAGAATTTTATTGTCCTGTACCAAAAAAAAAAAATAGTTTTATTATTCGTATGGGTAAATTGCAATAAATGTTGATAAAAAAAAAAACTATTGACAATAAAATGACTGTTGACTTTTTTTTTTTGCAGGTAACTTATTAGTAACTTACCAACACTAAATTTATCAACTTTATTTTCTAGTTTGCAAATTGACGTTTTTTCATTTTTTTTTTTTTTTGNNAATTTTAGTTTTGCTTGCCTATACCAAAGAATTGATAGCACAAAAGGGGGCAGAATTTTATTGTCCTGTACCAAAAAAAAAAATAGTTTTATTATTCGTATGGGTAAATTGCAATAAATGTTGATAAAAAAAAAAAAACTATTGACAATAAAATGACTGTTGACTTTTTTTTTTTTGCAGGTAACTTATTAGTAACTTACCAACACTAAATTTATCAACTTTATTTTCTAGTTTGCAAATTGCCGTTTTTTCATTTTTTTTTTTTTTTTTGGTCGAAACCATTTTTTCATTGAGTAACCAACTTCTATTTGTATATTTTTTAACGGCTCGAATTAACAAATTCATGCTAGCCCAAAGCCCGTGCTATGCAGGGTTCCTTTTCTTCACTTGCTTTCGATGGACAATTGATTTCCAATTTGAAGAATCATTACCAATCAAAATGATTAAGTACAAAAAGAAAGAGAAAAAAAAATCGAAATTCACCATCAATTTACTTAATTTTGTTCATGTTTTTTCCCCGTTAGATTGCGTTGACTGTATTTTTCTATTGGTGTTGCTCATTTCACTATGAACCTTGTTACTTATTTTGTAAATTAAAATGCGGATATCTAGAAATTACAAATCTTCAGGTGTTTACATATTTATATGTGCACATGCACATTTTTATATATACTCATACACCGTTCTACAAAAAATAGGATTGAATTAATTGATTTGCACATTGCTACTACTACGTATTATGTGCAAAATCAACCTATAAGGTTCGCACATGATGAGAAGACAATTTCATATTTAAGGTGATGGAAATTTAGAATTGTAGATTCTACTTTCGATTGAAACTACATATTAAATTGCACTTGAGAATATTTAGGAGTTAATTAACTTTTCGAGCAATGAAGGAAAAGGAGAAAAATAAATCCTAATGTAAATTGAATTTAGGGAAAAAGCCACAAAAACCCCCAAACTTTACTTACTGTGACATATTTACCCTAAACTATTTTTTGTGATATCAAAAACCCCAAACTTGTACCCCTATAATACATTTATCCCAAACCTTTTTTTATAAAACTAAAAATCCCAAACTTTTTTCTGTGACGCCAATTTTTTTAGGTAAATGTGTCACACAGATACAAATTTGAGAATTTTTGTATCACGAGAAAAAGTTTTGGGTAAATGTGTCACACTATACAAGTTTTGGGTTAAATGTATCACATAAGTACAAATTTGAAATTTTTTATGTCACAGAAAAAAAAAATTTGGGTAAATGTGTCACAGTAAATATAGTTTAGGATTTTTGGTGACTTTTACCCTTGAATTTGCTTGCCTTTATTCTCTGTTGCCGATTCATAAGAACGTTTTAATGCAGCATATATGTATAAATACAATAGTATCCTAAAACGTTTTGGAAGAGTGGCTCTCTTTTAAAATCAGTTTTTTTTTTAATATTTCCTTTGGAAAATTTTAAATTAAACTACGACACTTTAGAATAGGGAAGAAAGTCGAGGCTCTACCGGGCACCCTAATTGGGGACATCACTTTGAAAAGTGTGTGCGCGCGACAGTAGATTGGGAGAGAGCTCATGAATCAACAAGTGAGTTAGCCAACTACTCCACAACAGAGGGGTGATCATTAAGTGGAAAGTCAATCCTAAATTTTTATACTACCCCACCAATGATAGGATTATGGTTATTTGATGAAAAGAATTATAAAGCGTTAATTAAGGAAAGATTAACGGATAAATAATTTCGAGCTTTGATTTTAAGATTATGGTTATTTTTTATGATGCTTTCATGAAAATGATAAAATTACAATATTCAAAATTTTATGTTGAATGGTAATATGTTGATGAGATAATTCTACCAATATATTCATTCTTTTGCATGTTCACATCCTTTTTTCGGACCAAACAAATACCATCATATTATAAATAGAGACAGATAAAAAAAAAAGACTTAAAAGGTCAATCCTCACTTTAAGTCTTGCATAACCAATCACCAAAATCAGAACATATCCCTCCATATACTTTCTAAATGAAATATTCTATGGCATCCACTTGATCACGTTCTCTCTCACTTCTTACTGAGGAAGACATCAGTGAGAACTTCCTTGGAGTGCAATGAAGCTCTCAGCAGCTTTATACCCTTCCAAGTTACAAACCAAATAATTGATTAGAACAGTTCATCTCTAAATGACTGTACAAAAGCTAAAAAATTGAATTAATCAATATATACATATAATTAGTTGAGAATATTTTGTGGAAAAGAGCCAGTTAAAAAAGAAGTTTGCATTTCGAAATCTAAAACACAACCTTATCGCAAGGAATGGCATGGGCTTACCTCGTCCATTCCCAAGCTGACCACCTTTTCCTCAAGATGCCCAAGATACTTCACGTTTAACTAGTTGAGCAAAGTAATGCACGAAATAGTCGACATCGGCTTCACCTCCAGATTGTCCATCACCATGTACGTCACCACCCCTTGCACGAAACCGTCCTTACCGTCCCATTCAGCTGCTGATGTCACAGCAGCCGACCGGTTACCCGCCGGTGATTCGCCAAGAGTGCATATTTGGTTCATGGAACGACCTCTTCGGTCAGATATGGGACGAGTCCACCGGTCACTGTTCCCACGGATAAAGGGCCTGTAGTAGGATTTGGGCGTTGATTCTGAAGACGCAGTCGCAGGCAATAGAGATGGGAGTTCAGAGACAAAGGCGGGTGCTTTGGGTTTCAAGAGAATGTCTTTCTTGTCAGATTTGATGTAAACACCGTTCAGCTTCTCGACGCTGCCGTAGAGATTGCCTAAACTGCCCACCATCCCAGTTTTCCCAAGGAGACTGGTCACCGTTCCGACCGGCAACGTGAGGATGTGGAAGAGGAAGTCGACAAAGTCCTTCCTGCCTTTGGCAAATAGCACCGTCCGGTTGCTCTTGTCCACGAGAAGCTTCAAGTCCACTCTTCCTGTCGCCATTCTTTGGGTCACTGTATGCACACAGGAAGCTGTGACTTATGCAATGCTCCTTGAGAGTAGATCCAGTGGAGATTTGGTCGATCAATCATGTGTGCAGTGGCGGTATTTATAGATATGAAGGGCCAAATTGTTAAGAAACGTAGGGAAGTGAAAAGGGCAGGAGCAAATGAAGAGTCAAGGGCCATCTTTATCAGTTGTTATCTTCTCGGAGAATTGGTCCCAATGAAAACGGGTCAAGTACATGAATGAATCCAATAAATGTTTATGCTCGTTCAGATCTTGTGGTGTCGTGTCTTCTAGTAAATAACGAGGAGTCATTCCAAGTCTGTAAAGAAATTGCTCTACTGAATTTGTACAGTAACTACATTGGTGTAATCCGTCTCTTTCATAAATGGAAACTGCTAGGACAAGCACATCGCCAATCAGGACGGAACAAGAACAAAATCTTAAGGGTGGCAAAATGTATGACAGCAACATAGATAAGTCAGTCATATACACATGGGGATAATAAAATGGTGGGCTGAATTATTATCATGCAAAATAAATGATTTCACAAAATATATTGATATCCGGTAATATTTTTCTATTGGATTTGCTATTTCACTATGAGCCTTGTCACCTAAGCAAATTGGATATATAGTAATTACATGTCTTCAAGTGTTTACGTTTATTTATACACATTCAAGTTTTTATAAATACACGTGCATACATTCTAGACAAAATAGAATCAAATTGAATACATGTACCCGTTGCTGCTGCTACATATTGGCTGCAAATCAACTTATAAGGTTCGAACATGATGAGAATGCCATATCTAAGGTGATGGGAATTTGAAATTTGTACATTCTAATTCCAAGTGAAATTAATGGAGTTGCGCTTGCGTGTATTTAGGAATTAATGAACTTGTGGAGCAATGCAAGAAAAGAAACAAAAGAATTCCTGATGTAAATTGAAATTATTTGCCTTTATTCTCTCTTGCTTGAGATTCTTGAAAACGTTTTGGAAGAGCAGCTCTCTTTTTAAAATCGGTTACTTTTTAACATTTTCTTTTAAAGATTTTACACTTTAGAAGGAGAAAACAAATTATTTTAAACAATAAATTTCAGCTTAATGAAAGATGAGCAAAAATGAAGAAAATGTAGGGTCATCCATGATTTAAAAAAAATATCGAATATCATAAATAAATTGAGCGGGCCAGCTTAAGAAACAAACAGCTTGCCTAGGGCCATCCATTAGGGCCTTGAGCTTAGTGGGCCTAAGAGGGCCTTGATCACTGGATGGAAAGTGAAGGCTTCATGTTTTACCCAACACACCAATGATAGGATTAGGGTTATACGATTGCAATCTCCAGCTTTGATTAAGGAAAAATTAACGGATAAACAATTTTTGAGTGTCAATCTCAAGATTATGGTTATTTCATGCACATATTAATATAACTGATGAAGATACTGTTAGATTTATAGGATCTTTCAATCGCACGAACATAAAATCTAACTAATAAATATAACATATCCAAATAAAAAAAAAGCCATTATTGATCTGATGCAATAGCAGATATCTTCCTTTGGCTTTGGGTATTGATCTTCACCACTCTCCTTTATAATCATTGTGATAGATGTGTATTTTTCTCTCTTCAATTTTATGGAAAAAAGGCAGAAGCATAAAAATATATGTCGTATTATCCACAAAAGAAAACTTTTATAGATTAAGTGATGGGACCAACCCTAAAGCTGTCAAATCTCAACCGTCCATCAAGGTTTAAAATAATGGATAAGGGTTCTAGAAGCCCATTCAAATGTTATAGATAACTGAGCATATATTTAAATAGATCTGATTGGTCACATAATTGGATTAGATCTCGTCAAGTCCAATAGATACATATATATATTCTATTCTTTCTAATAATGTATGAAAAATTCCATCTATATCGAGAGATTTAGAAAAGAGATAAAGAGAGAAATCGATTTTCTTCCAAACTCAACAATGGCGTCGTCTCCTACAGATTCAGGTAGGGTTGTCAACGGTTCATTATTGTTCGGTTTCCGTAATACCTGAACCGAAACGAATCAAAATCTTTGATTATGCGTTCGCTATGACTCGAACAACATCCGACCCGAATCGAAAACACGGTTCGGGACTTCAGTTTTCTTTCTTTTCAAAAATTTCAATGACAAATTTGAGCCCCTCTCCCTCTCAGGAAGTGTAGCCTCGATGGCTCTCAGCGATGAACCGCCATTAACAGAGCTCTTAGAATGACCATCACCTCGAACCTTCTTCGACAGCCCTCCTCTTCTCCTTCCCAAACCTCTTGTACAACAGAACGAGCAATCCCCGTGAACAGAACCCAAACGCCACTGATCAACAAGCACTGACCATCCATTGAGTCTCCTTTTTCAGAGATCGATCGCGTGATTCAACAGCTCTCATCTGCAAATAAAAAAAAACCGCTTGCTCTGCTCGAAAACCTCACCCATGAAGTCACGGCTTATTCTGGGGTTTGCCACGTCCAAGAACCCGCAGTCCAAGCATGCCTATGAGCACGCGAAAACGATATTGAACTCGGGATCGGTCGCGAAATCGAAAACGGCGTCCCGCTTGCAGATGCCGTGCCTCTCATGCAGAAGAAGAAGACGCCATTTGCGCTCTGCCTCTTCACGTTCCGAGCTCTCATTTCTGATTAACGTTCTCTCTGCTTTCTTCTCACAACAGTTAGCGACGGTCTCGGGGCTGTTTAGCTGTTTAGGGTTTCTTCAATGCGGGTCGGGTACTTGAACCGAAGCAAACCGTCAAGGTACCAAAATTTTTGCTTACTACCGGACCGAAATGAAAACCGAACCGTAAATATCCCGAAATTTTCGATTCGGTTCGGGCCAGATTGGGCAATGTGCATTTAGGTACATTCTAATTTCTATGATGCTTTCCTGAAAATGTTCCATTCCAAAAACATAAATTTTAGGTTGAATGATGATAAGTTGACGAGAAAATTTTAAAAATGTATCATTTCTTCGGCATGTTCACAACATTTTTCCAACCAAACAGATACTATCATATCATAAATAGAGACGACAAACATGTTAATATTTCCAAATTACTTAAAACTAAAAAGGTAAATCCGCGCTAAAAGTCTTGCATAACACCGGTCACAGTATCAAAACATATCTCTCCATATACTTTCTTTAAATGAAACTCTGTGGCATCCCCTTGATCACGATCTCTCTCACTTCTCACCGAGGAAGACGTCATTGAGAACCTTCTTGGAGTGCAGTGAAGCCCTCAGCAGCTTTATACCCTTCAAAGTTACATAACCAAATAATTAATTAGGACGGTTAATATCTAAATGATTGTACAAAAGCTAAACTTGGATAAATGCAATATTGAGGTGCAGAGGGCAATAATTGTTTAATTCACACAACTCACGTCGATCAATATTCATTTGTAAATTATTAGTTTCCTAAAATGGTTTTTCCACATAAATTGTTTAGTTATAAACTTGGCAATTCTAAAATCTAAACATAACCTAATCGCAAGGAATGGCATGAGCTTTACCTCGTCCAATCCCAAGCTGACCACCCTCTCCTCAAGATGCCCAATCTCCATCACGTTGAACTGGTTGAGCAAAGTAATGCTCGAAATAGTCGACATCGGCTTCACCTCCAGATCGTCCGCCACCATGTACGTCACCACCCCTTGCACAAACCCGCCCTTACCGTCCGACTCAGCTGCTGATACCGCAGCGGCCATTGGGTTACTAGCCGGTGATTCGACAAGAGTGCATATATGGTTCACGTGACCATTGCAATGAGGACATATTGCAGAAGAGTCCAGCTGCTCGACGCTGCCGTAGAGATTGCCTAAACTGCCCACCATCCCGGTTTTCGCGAGGAGCCAGATCACCGTTCCAACCGGCAACGCGAGGATGTGGAAGAGGAAGTCGACAAAATCTTTGCCTGCCTCAGCAAAGACCACCGTTTGGCTCCTCGTGTCGACCAGAAGCTTCAAGCTCACTTCGCCTGTCGCCATTTTCGTGTTTGGTCGATTGTGCTAAGGGGAAGGAAAAACTCAGGCGATGCAAAAGATTCGGACTTGTGTTTTAACACTGGTGAGTTGACGTTGATCTTTCATCGCCGTGTACGTAATGCAGGTATATATATAGAGAGAGCGCAAAGGAAGAAACCTTGGGGATGTCGAAGTATTGAAGTGTCTGGTTTATGGGAAACATCACACGCGCAGTCTTCATCCAGAAGGAGCGCATTTCCGCTAATCCCATGCGTTAATATTCGCTTACGCATCTTCCCGATGATACAAGTATTGATTTTCATTTTGATTTTGAGATGAAGTGAACAATTTTATTTCCATCAACAAGAGAAAATGTTCCCTTGACTGCTAAATCCCATCTTCCCTGTTCTTCATCTGTATTATTTCAACCAAGAAATTAAATCATCGAGCATCGACCGGTCGCTGTTTCATGTTTCTTCTAGAACGTCGTCCGTTATAGTTCTTTTTCTTCTTTTTTTTCGAAATATAAACAAAGGCGCTGCTGATAATACCGTCAAAATTAAATATAATAAACCATGCTCGCTTATCCGATTTTCTATGGCCAGCAGAAGAAACTAATTCTTAATTCAAAACCTGAAGGTGTGTCCTTATATTTTTCCCTCTGAAAATCTAAATGAATCGAAGATGACCTGTTTAATACCACTGCAGAGGACCTCCTATGATCAACAGGGGGATTCTCTAGAGCTTGGATCTAATTGCGAACACGAGTTTCTGATGGCTTGGTTACTAACAATTGGACCACCAATACGATGGGCAAGAGGGATCTAAATTGACCACCCTCTAGAATGTTGCCAATGCAGTATTCATAGTACTTGCATGCCGCGACTTACGACTACGAGAATGCAGAGGTGATGCTATTCGGGCTGCTTCCAGCAAAAGAAAATGAGATGATATATTTGCAGAAGAGAGAGTGCATCTTTGCACATAAACATCTGTCTTTTCCTGAAATCAATGAATATACAAGATCCAGGTCAGTTCCTTCTCCAGCGAGAAGTTTGGATAGCCAACACCGTCATCACAATGTACAACAAGGGGAATGCCTTGAAGAACAAAGACCAACGCTCCTGCAAAAGTACCACAGGAAGAAAAGGAGAGTCAAAATATTGCAACAATGCTCGGCAACTATGCAGGGAGAGCTACTCAGCACAAACAAACAAAAAATTCGAGACCCATTTCTTCATTATCTGCTTCGATTTGGGAATACTTCGCTTTAACTTTCAGATATAGCAAGCCAAAAAGTTCATTTTCCTATTGCCATGACATTTCTCATCAGCATAAGAACACATAATAGACAAAATGGAAGACTATAACCAAGCTATTGCACTAGGTTTGCTTTTAAAGTAACCTATTGTTGAAACAGAATAAAAGAATGCCTGACATGATCAAGCTCTCACGTATCCACCCCTAATTTCAGGATCCGATCATAGCATGATAAAAATGGAACTTCAAGTAATGCTAAAGACAAGGAAAGTGTGCTTGTTTAAAAAACCTAGTGCCAACCCAACACACTAGCAAGTATCTCGAACTTCGTAAAGGAAAGTGGAAAAGGCCCATGGTCTAGTCTCACAAATCAGTCAGTTTTAAACAGCACTCTCAGAGCCAGTTACTATAATTCTGGTCATACACTTAAAAAGACACCCAAAAGATGAATTACCAATCTAAAATTAAAAGATGAAACAGAAGTTTCCTTCTCACTTGTTCCCACAGATCATGACAGAGAATGCATCCATGCAGTAATTCCACAGAGGGTGTGCAAAGTTCCCACATTAACTATTATCTGGGATATGGCAAATCCTTCTGTCATGCCTTGTTTTCTTATTCAATTCTCAACTTTCTTTATAAGCGAGTTCAAAAAGTTAAAGCTCTTCAAAGGTTAAGTTGCATTCTTTGCTTTGATTGCTACACATGGTAAGCATCTTACTGATGATAATCTGAGGCTTTGCAGAATAGTCATCGTGCATGGGGCTTGCATGTGCAAAAATTAAAGAGAATATTCATATTCACAAAGTACTTAATGCTATCTGCAGATAGAGTAGAAGATTCATATTTACAAAGAAAACATGGAAAGATCTCCCTTTTTCACTCACGTGGAACTTATTTCTTGAAAAATAGTGATGCAATATTACTGGAACTGAATCGTCAAAAGTTATAGAGCCTTGTTCTAAACCAGGTAGTGACTGGACTACCTTTTTTCTATTTGATCAGTTTTTTCACAACTTCTGGTTTTCTAGTGAGCTGTTTCTTTCAGATGTGGACTTCTTGTGTACTCAGTAGGAATTTGGTTATATTTCCACAAAGTGCTTATTATCAAAACAAACAGCGAAAAATAGGATTGCTAAGCCTTTACAAATGCAACATACTATGTAAACTCGTGCTCTTCTAACTCCACGCAATTGCGATTCAACAGTTCGAGGACGCGTTCAAGATTTTATCCTATTAAGAGTTGGATGAAACCATGAGGTTATATGATAGAATGAGCAACAATCTCTTAGTCAAATCTTATAGTCTAATAAATCATGATTACGATGAAAAAATACATAAAGTTGGGTTGCCAACCCTGAATGCTTTGTAATTCATATGATGAGATAGAAGAATTACTCAAAAATTTAAATCATCACCTCTAAGACTACTGTAAGAGCAGGCTCCTGTGCAGGTTGACATAGAAAATAAAGAAACTTGATGGAAGATGCTGCTTTGGTTGCTAAGCTACTTGACTACTTGGTCCCTTCTGACGTTCACTGTTCCTGACCAATCTCATAATTGCAAGGAATTCCTCAGGTTCCTGATCTTCTATAAGAATCTGTTGATGAGCATTCAGCATGAGAAGACATTTAGGAACCAAAACAATTTTAGCAAATGTTTTAACTGCTATAACCAAACAAACAGTCTACAATGCTAAAAGGGGAAGAACTCATGAAAGGAGGCATAACCTAGAACAACAGTGAGAATGCATATTGAACATATCCCTCATTGTGCAAAGATAGGCTTAAACTCCACATGAGAAAATTACATGAACGTGGCTCATTAAGGTAAACATGTGCCAATCCGGTAATGATGAGTATTTTTTATACCCAGGATCACGCAACATAGATTCACCAACTAAGTAACCCATTTGTTTGTCCATCTTGCCTGGTCGTCCAATATATTATCACAAAGACAAATATGAAGACCCCTATACGGTGCGCAAAAGTCTATTTCACGTATTATCCAGACAATAGTTTACATATGGCATTAACACCCACAATGAAGAACCTTGAAAAAATTAAGGCCAGCCAATAATCACTCTCATGCTTGCAGTTGCTTCGATAGTTAAGTGCAGAAGAGCAAAAGAAAAAACAGAACAGTTCAGCATGCAGCTCACTGGAGTGACCAAATCACGAGGAACAATAGGTACAATTAACGTAACAGGTGAACAGGATGGAAGAATAGTGATGTCAAATTATTACAACGGCAGGACAATCAAAATTTCGAATGCCTTTATTGCTGGTCATGCATGAAAAAAGAAAGGAAGAAACTTGAAAGGTTCCCATTCTTGATCTAAGAATGTGCAATGTGCAGTCCCTACAATGTCGGGAGGCCATATAGCTCATGGTTACTAATTCTAGCGTGGAAACTTCTTTAAAAAAATAACTAGAAGGGAAAATTGGAAATGGTGCGGTAATTTTCCCTTGTTCACACTGTTAATATTTTGTCCAGTTCCTATCAGAACATATTTCCATCTAAAACTGCTGGGAGTCAGGGGAAAGATTGAATCATTTGATCCTCCATAAAACCCAGCAAGCACACGTTTGGTCCGCCAAATCCATTGCATAACATTGTACATTCAAATAGAAAGCCTATGTTCAAGTAAATAATAAGCTAAAGTATCAAATCAGAAGCTATCTTCAATTAGCTCTATGTAGATTGACATGTCAGATAGGGTTGAGAACATTTTTTTAATAGAAACTACTTATAGAAATTGAAGACTGCAGGACAAACGCTAGCCCAAGAAGTAAATCATCAAAAACATGTTATATACAAGAAAATACACCACAAACCCAGTAAGCACACCTTCGGTCCGGCAGATCCACTGTATAACATTGTGAATTCAACTAAAGACCTATGTGCCAACTTAATTGTCAACTAAATCCGTCAAACATATGCTTTCTTCAAAGAGCTTCTATGCTGATTGATCATGTCCGATTTGGTCATAAACATTTTCTTAGTAAAAATTACTGATAGAAATTGAAGACGGCAGGATAAATGCCTTCCCAAGAACTAAATCATCACAAACTTGTCAAACCCGAGAAAATACAAGAAAGAATAGGAAGTCTTAGAACAGTTGATTGTGTCATTCTGTTTCATTCAACGGCACATTACTTTGAAATATCTTTAACAAGAAGCAACAAAATTAAACCCCCAATCCACAGAAGGCTTCGATAGATGACAGATAAAATGATTAAGAGCTTTGTCATAATATGCATACCTCAATTTTGGTTTCCTTCGGAAGGCCTTTCTCTAAAAGACAATCCTGTGCAACTTGGTTCCAGTCAATCTTCTCTACATCACCTAGATCTCTGCTTCTTTTTACTGGAGTTTTGCTTTCATTGCAATTAAAGTACCTTCCTAGCCAAAAGTACAGAATCCCCTCCTTTGACTGTTTTAAAAATGCAGCTGGACAATATATAGCGAAAACAGCTCCTGAATTCAGATCACTCCTACCAAAAGCTGCAACTTCTTCTAAACTAGGCCAACAACATATGAGGGGTCGCACTTTTCCTTTACATTCTACATCACTTTGATCAATTTCCCTCGAAACAGAAGGAACACCAACTTCTTCTAATTCTCCACTTTTTCCTAAACAACTCTGTGCTCGTACGCAAGCAACTTTGTTGTAAGATAGATCACCAGCAACAGGACAAGGCTTCTGAAACTTGCTTATCGGAGCCAGATGTCTCTCCCTGGTTTTCATACCATCCCCTGTTTCTACAACATTTTCTCTGTCATGACCCGGTTCAAGTGGAAAACAAGTATTGCCATTTTCCCAGACCCCATTTTCTTGTGGGGGAACAGCAATGGATGGAACCTGTGTTACTTTATCTTTCCCAACAGGTAGCTTTAGAGTCCTAGATGCGCTGCCTCTGCGTTCAGCAAGCGAGGGCGAGACCTTCTTAACTGGTGAAGAGACTGACTGAGGGTGTGGCCTCGAAGGAAAATTGATGTCAATATAATCCTGATTCTGTGACAAAGGCTGCGAAATTGTTATTGAACGATGGAGAGACAAATTAGAGAAGTTAGACAAAGTTGATGCTACAGGAAGTGAACAGGAAGCTGTTGAGGGTGAATCTTGAGATGATTCAGAGAAGTATGCTGAGCTGGTGCTTGAATCAGAAGATAGGGAATCTGGAGAAAGATAAGGAGGAGACGACAATGACGACAATGATGAAGTCGATGATGCAGGTGAACAGTTCACAGGAGAATGTACAACCATCATGGAGTCAGAGAAAATCCTGGACAGGGTAATCTTAGGAGCTGACACGAAATCCTTCATATTACTTGGGGCAAATTTGCGTCTCAACACACTCCAACTGCTTTCTCTAGCAGGAAGATGGGTTTCGTGCTCGTTTTCAGATGATGAAAAGGGAGGCACAACTCCCCCCTTTATTGCTTTCCTGAAAAATTCAAAATCTACATCATACAAATCCACCTTTCTCCGTCCTAAGGAAGTTTTCCTGGCAATTAATTCCCTATCAGACATTCCATTGCCAGATTTATCCATCAAGGGTAAGAGGTTAGAGAAAGCATCCCAATAATATGATGGTTCTTCTCCTTCCCGGATCATAACCACCGGACCATGTACTCTCTCATACCTCATAATCTGACAAGCAGCCCCCCTAGCATCCCTTTCCATTATGCTTTCACATTCCCTTCCGATCCACACGTAAATTGACGAAGGTACCTGTACAATGAAAGCTCCTCTGGAATCTAGTGCAGCAGGTGAAGGATCAGTCAACATTTTAGGAACCAGATGCAAGGGATCATAGGACGAATGTGGCGCAATTCTGTACATCCTGAGCAATGAGCTTGGACTCAAAGGAAAAGCATGTACTCTTTTTTGACACTGCAACAACTGACAAGCAAAACCCATGTTAGGATCAGCTATCCCTCTTGCAGCCTTCACAAACTGAAATGCATCATCAAAACTCTGCCCCTCTCTCCACATAAGATATGCTATCACCAGAGATGTTGACCTGGAGACCCCTTGACAACAGTGCACAAAAACCCTCCCATGTTCTTCCCTAACATCCTCAAAATAATCAAAGACATCGTAGAGAATGCTAGTAATATCTTCTGACGGACTATCCTGCAACCACAAAGTTCTATACACAAAATCTGCTTTAAAATACTCAGGGCAAACAAAGCCCACGCAGTTCAGAACATGTGTGATCCCATTCCTCTTTAGTATATCCCTATCTTTAGCCACTGCATCCCCACCAAGATATATATGTTCAGCTACCTTAGAACACTCTTTATCAAAGAATGCTATCTTTTCCCTTTTTACTAACCCGCCATTCTTATCAGGGTTCCGCTGAATTGCAGACATATCAAGCTTCAACCTCTCCCCACCTCTGTTCCCACTGGGTGTGGGTGGCTGTGGCCACTCACCAACATCGTCAGACCCTGCTTTTGGCCACTCATCTAAGCTCCGTCGGGTGATCGACAGAGGCTGCAATGGCGGCAAACATGACCTAGCCTTGCAATTGTGCTGGGATCGCGGGGTTAAAGGGGCAGGAAAACGTCGGCTCTGCCCGAAATTATCAGAACCGTTCCCATTCGAATCCGCACAATTATTAGCTTCTTCACCAGGGTTCTGCTGCGCAGTCCGAGAAGACGACCACGACGCTGAACGCCAGAAGGTCTTACGGGCAGAGGATATATGGCATGGAGCTAGAGGATTGACAGTGGACTCCTCCTTACCCACCATGCTCGACTCAGATTCCTAACCTAGGGTTCACGCAAAACCCAAAAGCAATCGAAACGCTAATTCGCTCCCCACCCCTACGCTGTAGTCAAGTGAACATGGTGGCGGTGGTGGTGGTGGTGAATCCAACAACTCAGAACCCCATATCAGATCGGCGACAAGGGCGACACCAAATCAGACATCGCGAAAACCAAAAATCAAGTGCCTAAAGCGGAAGATTGAATGCACAACCAGTGATGCGCGTACCCCAATTTTGCGGAAGGCGGAGGCGAATCTGGAGCCCCAGGATTTGGGGGATAGACTGCGAATTCGGAGCCAAGAACTTCACGGGAGCCACGGAGGAGAGCGGGAGGAGAGCGGGAAAAGGCGAGGCGAGAGAGATCCGGAGAATTAGGGTTTCGTCGATTTCTTAACAGAGCAAGCGAGCGTGCGAGAGGGACTGGAGGCGCCTGGGACTGAGATGCGAGTGTGTGTGTGTGTGTGAGAGAGAGAGAGAGAGAGGGAAAGAGAGGGAAAAAGAAAGATGCGCAGAGAGAGAGAAGGCAGAGACAGTTAACAGTATTTTCCGACTTTGATTTGTTTCCTTGTTGCTTTCAAAATTAATTTCTCTTTGTTCTTGAATTTCGAATTCTCTCACAAAAAACCTCAAATCAGTACACTTACATCGCATTTTGCTCCCAATTGACTTTCATACCACAAAAAATCTCAAATTAGTAATACCCATCATAAATCTGAGGGGAAAATTAGGATTTCAGCAGGTTTTCTTCAAATTTGACTTTTTCCCGAAACAAAGTCATTTTGGAGACCCATTTATATTGAATTTCTACATCGAATCCATGTCACACGCCGAACCCCCACGTGTCTTCTCTTCCCGCCAGCAATTTAACAACGAATAATAAATTTATCATAGGTGTATTGCTTTTTATGAAACAAAAATTAGCTTGAAGGTAAATGCGCTACGTATATCAACTTGGGATTATTTACAACATGAGAATCAATTAGGGTAACCCAATTTCAAATATAGCAACGATTTTAATTTGTAGAGGAGATTATGCGAAAACTTGCCAATTTCAATACCAATCAATTTTACCGCATTAATAAGAAATTTTCTACGAACTATTGCGCAACATAGAGAAATCGCTCATTTGACACATTTTGATCAATGTCAATAAAAATTAGTAACAGTCAAATGAGTCCTACAAAATTTCTGAATTTCAATTGGATCGATATAGAAAATTCAAGAAATCTACAAAACAATTTTGCAGTTTTTTCTTCTATAATTAGTCTTTTTCATAATATATGTGTGAGGTTAATAAGTAAATTAGTGTGCTAGTTAACATAAAAATTATCTCTCTATTTACTAAAACAAACTCAAGGGCAAAGCATGCTAATTTTCACCAAAAGAAATTCAATTATGTAAATGCGACTATATTAAACGCATGACAAAATGATAATTTGAACGGCCTAACATAAATGTTATCTAACCGTGGATCTCTAATAGATCTTAAATGTAAGTTATATAATTCTAATGTTGCTGCAATTTAAATTAATTGCCTAACACTATTTAGATCACAATTTTCTCTATTTCTGTACTAGTAAAAGAGTATATGCCCTTTTTCTTACCAAAATATAACTATGCATTTTTCGAGCTCTGCCCCTTTCCTTACCAAAAAATAAGGGATATATGCTAATGCGTGTGAAAAAAAAGAAAAGGAAAAATTTTACAATGTGTAGAAAAAGAAAATGTTTAAAGATGCGAATCAGCTATAAAAGAAATTTAAGTAACTGTAAAATTGAGAGAACTTAATTCAGTCTTAAGAAGTGAAACATTTATATGCAATTAGCATAATTATTTAAATTACTATTTCTATGTCTTCTCATACCTTTATACTATGATACATCTTAACAAAGGGTATAATCTTATACATGAATTTTTTTGTGCAAAATATTTTAGTTCGAAATGTGTAAGTGAGTTTCCTTTATCTCTCTATCCTACAAAGCAAACGCAAAACATCTTTCAACTTTAAACTCTTATTCAAAATTCCAACAGTGGACCACTTGGGCTTGCCCAGGCCTACAGGAGCAAATAAGGCCCGGAGCACATTTTTCGTAGGCTGGGAAAGCATTTTCCTTTTGGGCCACATTAGGCCCAATAATTTTGTGGAGAAACTTTAATATTTTTTAAATCACGGTCGGCCTTGAGTAAGGACTTCTAGACTCGGCGTCTGACCCTGCCCTTCCTCTCGTCAAGTTTAGGGCATGTTTGTTTGGTGTTCGCCAGCCAAAACTTAAATACTAAGGACCTGAGTAAGTCCTTAAAAAACTTAATTATGAAAACCTAGAAGTGGGCCACTTAGATGGTAGCGTACTGGAGAGTTCTTAGTATTCTCTCTTTGGTCGAAAAGAAAAACTTAACCTTGAAATTTGAGGGTGTGAGAAGCATATGCACCTACTTTAATAAAGCGCATCCAGGTTAGGTACCCCATTTGGGGACTACTGTTGGTAAACTCACAGGGCAACCCTCTTCATTGACAGTGTCTGACCCTACCCTTCCTCTCATCAAGTTTAGGGCTTGTTTGTTTGGACTTGAATAAAAGCACAATGTACTTTTGTTCCTCGCCAAAACTTAAATACTATTCAAATTTTAGCAAAATTGATGTGGATATACGTGTGATACTTGAGTTCTTGTAAAAAATTTATGAGTTTCAAATTAAAAAATAAAATAAAATCAAAGCACATGTTGTCACATTAACATCGATTGTGTCACCTAAGACGATCGGCGTCCCCAACAAAAGGAAGGTTTAGGAATCAATTGGCAAAGTTTAGAATTTTTTGGATAATTGTTCCCATTTTTAGATAACGTTCACTGATGTGGACAAGGTGACTTGATAGAGTTTTATCTTTTAGGCAGTTATTTTCCATCAAATGTTGTGATCGTTACTTCAAATCTATCTGTCGCCTCGTGAAATTGCACACTGCACACGACTTTTACTTTCATGTACTTTTTATGTTCTTCAATTTCACGTGCTTTCTTTCTTGTGACGCAGCTTCAATGCATTGGAAACCAAATTCTCCAATCGAAATCTCTTGCCGTCAATTACAAGAGCCCGCGATTGAGCGTTCAGATCGTTTCGAACATCAACTTCAAGCCCCGAGATCGTGCTCGCGTCCCGTTTCTCGATCATCGGTCGTCCGTCCGACGCACAACGACTGCAGTCGGGTCGTTGAAGTCGAGCGACGACCAGCGGAGCACCGCCCGACGATCCTCGGACCCGCGCAATTTTTGCGCGAATCGAGCTCGTGACCTCGCGGGATTCGCACCTTTATTTCCCGGTCACGGAGAGAACACCCCCGATCTCCCCCCAGATGGGCCCCACCTATGTTCAAATTTGACAACGCTTGCCATCCTCCGTCCCTCCCGCATCTTCTTCGCCTTTTTCCTTCCTTTCTTCTTTTTTATTCGCGCCGGAAGATTCTCTGCACGCTTCCTCGCGGAGAATCGGGAATGGTGGAGCCGTCGACGCCCGATCACGACGCGGAGCGCCTGCTCTTGCGGCAGCCGGACGGCGCAGGCGCCGACCGGTCGTGGCGGCTGAACTTCGACGGTTTCCAGTTCTCGTCGGAGCATGCGGAGGGCAAGAGGAAGCAAACCGGCGGTCTCCATGACTGTTGCCTCGGGGTTTTAGGTAGTAGCGCATCATTCCCGTGTCGGAATCGTCCTTTCGAAGCTTCTTCGAATAGCCAAGCATGATATATTGTGCGCTTCCTTTATTTATGCGTTGCTGATGGCTGATAATGTTTTGAATGGACATCTGTAAACGTGCGGCATCTGAACATTTATTCAATTGTCGGATTTTGCCTGTTTTATTACTCGTTTCTGCGGTTCTAGTTTGCTTCGAGGTGTATAAAGTTCCGGTTCCTATCAGAAGATTGGGTGTGCTAGTATGCTTTTATATGTAAAGTGTTGCATATTATATATAATATAAGGTTTATTGGGTGGCATGAATTTGGCCTTTTGTTATTGGGTATTGGGTGTTTTTTTGTTAATGGAGTTGGTGAACATGGAATTTCCCTGGGTCAACTTCATTGTTTTGTGCCATGAGGTTGATGGTTTTGTTCGAGGAGGAGATGGTTTTCAATGAAGTGTGTCTTGAGTAAAAATCGGTGTTCTTCCTGCAACCGAGGCTTGATTTTTAGAGGTAGATGGAAGGTTAGTTCCTCGAGGAGTTCTCATTTTGATCTTTTCTCTCTATTTTTTCTTAGATTATAGTCCTTGTCGAGAGGCATCTGTACATGCGTGAATGCACCTGCTTGTTTTAAGCAACATTGTTGAACTGTGTGCTGTAGCCCTTGGGCTTGTTTTCTTGCCCTTTACTTCGTTCTGATGTGGTCTGAAGTTGTGGAATGGAGGTGATCATTCATGAATTTTACGCTCTGTAATGTTTTCTGCAGAGTTCAACCAAAATAAGACTTATAAGGTTTTGACATTTTTCATTTTTTTGGGAGATCAGAGGAGGAAGAAATGATTTCAAGAGCACTGACATATAGGTCACAATTATAGAACGGGAATAATTGCTTGATTATCTGCTAGTTTATGTACGCTATAAGGTTGCTTGTTAGAATCATTCACTACTACAGAAATAATAGATGTGCAAAAAGTACTTTTTTCCTAGACGATGCAGCAAGCATCCTTTGTTGCTTTGTAGTTGTAGAAGTTTGGTTGTTAGCAAATTAATTTGGTCCAGATGCTGCAGTAAGTGTCCGACTTTACATATCTATCAAATGTCTATAGTCGTGTACGTATTTCATGGTCCAAAGATGTGAAATTTACAGAGATCTTTTAAGCTTCTATAGATAGCCATTATGCAGTTAGGGGTTACAAAATGGTCCAACTTTAGTTCTTCCTTTAACGTGACGATCGATGGCTTCAGGTCCTGAAGATAATGTGGCCGAGTACTATCAGCAGCAGGTAGAAATGCTTGAGGGATTTAATGAAATGGATGCCCTAGCGGAGCGTGGTTTCGTTCCTGGAATGTCAAAGGTCAATGTTATTTGATCATGCTTTAATTATCATCCAAACAATATCAGTCTCTCTCCTATTCTTAGAATTAGTGCTTGCAGTGTGATATCCTGTACTAACATAATAAAAATCTTGCTTGCAGGAAGAGCGTGAGAAGTTGGCTAAAAGCGAAACATTTGCCATTAGAATATCAAATGTTGCAAACATGTTTCTTTTTGCTGCTAAAGTTTATGCATCTATTCGAAGTGGTTCATTAGCCATAATTGCATCCACACTGGACTCTCTTCTCGATCTTTTGTCCGGATTTATCTTGTGGTTCACTGCGTTCTCCATGCAAACACCTAGCCCGTACCATTATCCTATAGGAAAGAGACGTATGCAACCATTGGTGAGTCCAGTAATATTCTCTAGTTCTCTCATACATCATTTCAAATCTCTCATTATCGCTCTCGAAGCAATTTTTGATTTAGTTTGCAGTGACTCACCTATCCATGCATTACTAGGTTGTTTGGTAGTTGGAATGACAGCAGCACCATTTCTTCTACTCTATTTACTTTGTTTTCGACTTTGCTCCTTCTAGGTTGTTCATTTTAGGCTTATTGACAACCTTGTGACCTATCACGAATGTATCCATCAAGTTGAATGTATAGATCATGAGGTCTATTCATGTACTCTATCTCCTGTGTTTGAATTTCTTACGCAAGTACCCATGAATGGATTCAACTAATGACCAAAATAATAACTTGCATGCTAGAGACTAAATATTGGAGTCAATTTCTGGCATGGGTTTGGTAATACTTAGCATTGAAAGGTAATTTTCTACGCTAAGATTTTTCTTCCATTTTGGATTGGTTATCCTCTTGCAAAGTAGAAGCAAATTTATTGTGTGCAATTCGTTAAAGCACACCAAGTCTGCAGCCTGCAGGTATTTGTTTTACATACTGCATGTTGAGAATTCCTATTGGTATTCAAGTGAGCTGTTGGGAATGTCGTTCAGCATTTTCTCTTTGTTCAACATTTTCTCACTGTGCTTACTGTCTAAATTATCTGTTATCCCTCTATTTCTAGGCTGTGTGGCTGCTTCCTTGAGAGCTTTTCAGTGGATTTGTGTCAACTATCAAGCTTCATCTTGCCTTTATTGTTCCTCAATTCACCGCCCATACTTGTCTGTCATTTTTTTCTATAGGTTACATCCTTTTACCTGACATATAAGAGAAGAAATCATTTCAATCATAGTTACCTTGTCGACCTATGTTTAGCAAGTTTATCAAGAATTTGCCCGACTGGTGTCAACACCCAACTCATTGTGGATATTGTAACACAGAACTAAATGACCCATGCGGAGTTCAAAAATGATTTTCTACCGATTAAATTCGCCCTGTTAGAGATTCCTGCTGGTTAATTTCTGCTTTCTGATTGTACCTTTATGCTGATGTGACTTGAAATATCTACAGTCTCCCTGCTATTGGTTTCAACCAAGGAAAACCATGATCTTCTTACCACGGAAGGGTATACAGTGATAACATATGTCTGTTGTGCCTGAATATAGTGCTTATGAAGCATTTTGAGAAATTCAGTTAAATGTGGTGCTGTAATCCTTATTACTTATTTTAATTGATTATTTGGGTTACCAATGTGGTTATTGCTTTTTTTCACTTATTTTCTGGGCTTAAAATGATGTGCAGGGCATTCTTGTTTTTGCTTCTGTTATGGCAACATTGGGTTTGCAGATAATTCTGGAGTCAGTGCGCCAGCTTCTGTCTGATGTATGTGAATCAAATCTGAATAGTCAATGAGTATTAGTTTCTCTGTGATATAGTCAGTTAGTCTTGCTTTAAATTTGATGCTTGGGTTGAACTCTATTTAATATTTACTCGCCACTGCAATGGTTTCTAATAGTTTGGTCATGCACAGGAAGCTGAATTCAATTTGACAAAAGAGCAAGAGAAATGGGTTGTGGGCATTATGCTGTCAGTGACCGTGGTTAAACTGTTATTGGCTGTCTATTGCCGATCTTTCACTAATGAGATTGTCAAAGCTTATGCCCAGGATCACTTTTTCGACGTCATCACTAATCTCATTGGCTTGATTGCTGCACTGCTTGCTAATTATTTTGATGACTGGATGGACCCTGTTGGGGCTATTATCGTAAGTCTTATCTCCCTCCCTTTGGTATTTTTTATGTCCTTTTCATCTGCAGGGAGTTTCACTTGCATTGACATTGAAAGGGTGATCTTCTTATGATTCTGTGTATAAGTCTGGTTAATTGGAACTTTGAATGGATAAAAGGTACTGGGTCATTAAAGAGGTAATGGGGTCAAATGCACATTGAAAGGGTGATTTTTCTTATGGTTCTGCATGTAACTCTGGTGATTTACTCAGCTTGATGCGTGATACTGATTTTAGTTGTCAGTAATGCCTCTAATAAGTAACTCCCGAGGAGTTGGCTATGTAGTTAAAGGTTTAGTGATGGATACAGCGAATCCCGTGTTCCAATCACAGAGCCTCTCACTCGGAGTGCCCTTGGGGAAACGGGTGGATAAGTGCATTTGTGGGAGTTAAAGTTCGGACATCCATCTTATTTAGAAAAGCGATTCAAATAATTAGAAATTTTATAGAGGTTTAAGCTCCCAATTTGAGTAAATGTTCAATAATGGTATGGTGATGTAGCCAGATTCTTGGCAGGGAGCACAGCATAGCGTTTAGTATTTGAAGGAGCTTTCGTATTGGTCAGTTACCTCTTTTGGCCTTTCACTTGTGAGGGAGCTAGTTGAAGTGTTTTGTGATCTTTCATAGCTTCTCTCTGACTGCATGGCTTGCTTCTTTATCCTGTGCTGTAGCTGTTGACTACTTCCATGACAAATTTCATGAGTTCTTGTTCCTCTCACACGATCTCTTTTGAACGTATCTTGTAGCTGGCCTTGTATACTATCCGGACGTGGTCCATGACGGTGTTGGAAAATGTGAACTCCCTTGTGGGGAAAGCTGCTGCTCCAGAGTTTCTGCAGAAGCTCACTTATCTCTGTTGGAACCATCACAAGGCGATCAAAAACATCGACACTGTCCGGGCTTACACTTTCGGATCGCACTACTTTGTCGAGGTCGACATCGTTCTGCCTGCCGACATGCCCTTGCAAGAGGCTCATGACATCGGGGAATCCTTGCAGGAAAAGCTGGAGCTCCTTCCCGAGATTGAGCGCGCATTTGTCCATCTCGACTATGAGTACTCCCACAAGCCAGAGCATGCTCAAGCTCACTAGTAGCAGCATCCGCCGTATCTATGGATAACTATTTACGTTTTGCCTGATGAGTAATAGCACTGCCACGTCTCCTGTAGCATGGTTTTGCTGTTATGAGAAAAACAATGAGCAGTAACGTCATAGGATGTATTACTGATGCTGGGGCATAAGTTTACATTCGAATCCTGAGCGACAAATCAGGTCTAAGTCTGCGCTCGATTTTATCAGGGTATTGTTTCCTGAGATGAAAGATCTCTCTTGAAGCTAGGGTTTTGGAGTCTTTTTGGATTCTTGGCGTCCAGCTTTGTATCTGTGATGCTCCTGAAATTTTTGTGTTTGCTTGTGCCATCACCACAAGTAAAATTGGGCGTCCCACATCGACCAAAGGAAGCAAGTCACGAGGGACTGAGGTCATATAAATTGAGAGGGTGTGGCTCCAGAGAAAATTGCCTTAAACTAATGAGTAAGGAAAACAAAGCGAGCGGTGGGAGCCGGTCGCAGCGCCTCATGTGAAACCAGCGTTTCTGGCGCAAGAATTTATGGAGGGGTCATAGGCTGGCCGGGCGTAGACGCTGCTTACTTTTGCAGAACTCGCTCGTGCGGGCCTCCCTGAAGCCTATACCCACCCCCAATACATTAGTTTAAAGTATTATTTAATTGCTTATTAGCTCTTATGTTAATATGGAAGTACTGTGAAATTATTGATTAGATAGCTTTATTAGGTGGAAGTTAAACATTATCAACGAAACTACCCAAAGCGATCGGTTCGACCGTTAATTTCCTATAACTGATAAGTTTTGACCGTCTGCGGCAGCATATAGCAAATAAAGTTATAAATTATAGAACTTTCTTAGGCTTAGGGAAAATAATTATCAAATGGCAAAATTGACAACTTAATTAAGAAAGAAATTAAATTAATAAAGCAAAAAAGGTAAGGAATTCATTATATTATCAAACCCAACATAAGAAAAACTGTTTTGGAAAATTACCAAAACGGTCTTGAGCTTATTGCAATTGTGTCAATTTAGTTATACGTTTTTTTATTTTTCCAATTGAGTTCTAAACTTTTTGCATTTGTACCAATTCAATTAATTTGGTCATCTAGCACTGAAGTCGACTGGCCAAAATAATAATGTTTTAAATATTTTAAATATTTTTTTTGAATTTTTAAATACTTTTAATGAATTTTTTTTTTCTTGCAAGAAGTGAGGCCGACGAGGGTCACAGCCCTTGCCTAGATGCTCAAGGCTGCGAGCTATCTGGGTGAGGCAGCCTTGTTGGTTGAAGGCGGCCACGAAGCCTCCAAATCTTGCAGCAAAAAAGGGTCCTCCACGTTTCAATTCGTCGACCATTCCGATCATCAGGCGCAACCTCCTCCTTTGTTGAGCAACAATAACGACAATTGACGCAGGTGTTCCAAAGCTCAAGCATGTCTCCACAAGATTCTCCACATAATCGCTTCTTCCAAGAACCCATCTTCCAACAGAGGTCTGGGCATCAATCTGAACCTCCGATTGTGCAGTGCTTCATTCGGCGATGAAGAAGAAGAAGAAAATGTGGGTTTTGTGGACGAAAGTGGCTTTGCTCAGTTCGAGCTATGCTACGGCCTCGTGCACCTGGGCAAGGGCTTCACGGCCCTCGCCTAGTGGCTGAGGAGCTTCAGTGATCCTCACCAGCCACGGAAGTAAGAAGGAAAAAGAAAAACAATTAAAAAATTCAACAGAATATTAAGATATTATTATTAATGGACTGAATTGGCACAAATGTAAAATGTTTAGAACTCAATTGGCCCAAAAAAAAAGTTTGAGACTGAATTGACACAATTACAATAGGTTTAGAATCCAAATGACAATTCCTTCCCAACTATCTTTAAATAAAGAGCATAGATGTCGTGATCTTAGGAATAACGAATGAAACGAAAGGAGGAGTGCATGATGTTTTCATCATCTTTTTAAAGCCCATCGCATCTTTTTATATGATGAGCATGTGGTTCAATTTTGCATGCCATGGGACGAGTGGTGGCTCTCTCCATGTTACAATCTCAGATCGGATTCTTTACATCTTTGCATTACCTAAGTGACTTTGGGGGCATTAAAGATGGGTAATCTAGTGATGGTTTCACACAATTTGTAGGCAAAGGGAGATGTCTGTTTGGACGTGGACAAGGCTGAGACTCGGAGATGTTAGGCACGTAATCGTTACCTGTAAGGTTCGAGAACCTGCCAATTTCAAACCGATTCATTTTCTTTTGGATATAATCAACATGTACGACACATGACATTTTATGGTATAAAATTATCTCGTTCTGATGCAATAATTACTCTCGATCAAGTGGTTATGCTGGTACGTTTCGTGTTGGAGCCGATATTTAAATCTTGTCAGGTGCAAAAGTTGTCCTTAGGAACGAGTTGATACAGGGCAAAGGGTTGGAATCGATAACCGAACTGACCCTAATTGTTCCGAAAACCAGCCTAGAACTCTTCCGACTAGGTTGGTTTTCGGGTAAAACCATTTTAATTGCAGACCAAACTTAGATCATATAAGACAAACATGTACATAACATATAACATATAGGCCACGGCTGATTCGGCCGGTCTGGGTTGAGCCCTTTTGAGTTTGGATTTTTTGGTATGAACTTGTGATGGATGGACCTCTCGAGAGCACAAGGCGCGGCCAAGTCCCATGCTCCGATGCCCCAAACCACGGACACTTGCCCAAGACTAACATTCTGATACACAAGTTGAGTAGCTTATGCCGAGTTCCGCAGTTTCTAAGATTGGCCTTTTTAGAACTAACGGCAGGCTCTACAAGCTCTCAGCCATTTCATTTGCTCAAGCGGGTTCTCATTTATACAAAACTTACACCTCTATCCCCTCTCAACTTCACCATATCATCGAAAAGAATAATTTCATCGGATCTTCTCTTTGTGCAATTAAAGATTAGACAAGCACCAATCAGACCATAATATTACTAAAAATCTTTATGTAATCAAATACGCATTTAAGAGTATCGGCATAAACTTATGTCACGTCCCTAGTGCGCCTGAAAAGCTCCTGTCTACTTCGTCACCGATTTCAATCCTTAAAAGTAGAGCTCCTCTGCGCCTGCTTCGGTGTGCCCACAGCCAAATTACCATATTTCTCCACTATCGTTTGATAAAAATGAATGTAAATACCGGAATTCTAAGTATCGAATCCTATTCGAGGCATAGCAGTAATGAGAACACACGAGCAATTTCCCTCGACAATAAATGAAAATCGATGATCGAATATATCATTAATTTCGAAGCAAAAATGGGATCCGTTCGAAAATATGCCCAATTAACTTGCTCAAAGAGAAAATGATAAATGCCACAAAAAAATCCAAAATTTTGTCTTCTGTGACACATTTATCCCAAAATTATACAGCGTGACAAATTTACCACAAATTTCTTTTTGTGACACCAAAAATCCTAAACTTCTATCTGTGTGACATATTTACCCTAAAAAATTATCTGACCCAAAGGTATTTTCGTCTTTTGCCACCCTCACCCTTGATTCCCCCTTTTTAAAAAAATATTTTTTAATATCCTATTTACTAAAAAAATGAAAATAAAAAAGAAGAAGTTTGGAGATAAATGTGTCTTTTTATTTCAAGTGGGGTAAATGTGTCACATAAGTATATGTTTGGAATTTTTTGTCTCATAATATATTACAGAAGGTCAAGTTTGAGGTTTTTGGTGTCATAAAAAAAGTTTAGGGTAAATGTGTTATAGAGGGTAAAATTTGGAATTTTTGGTGACTTTTTCTCAAGAGAAAATGAATTAATTAAAGAAAAGAAAAGAAGGAAAGAGAATGAGCACAAGCAAAATTGAAGCCGCAATCTCCTGAAGGGCGCACGCCACATGCTGACAGACATCGGTCTTTTTGGCGCGTATTTCTTACAAAGAAGAAAGAAGTGACATACCGAATCGAACCGCCCAATGTCACCTGTCATACTCTCTCTCTCCTCGCCCAATCATTGCAATTTCTTGCGCTCCCTTTCACTGTCATCTTTCACAGACGTCGTTTCGTCTCTCTCTCTCTCTCTCTCCCTTGCTTGTGTTTCCCCCAGCTCTACTGGAAATTCGATGTCTTTTTTGTTTTTTGTTTTGTGGGTTCGATGATCCTCGATCGACACAACGGACATTCGCTCCAAAATCGGATTTTTTTCATCTTTGGGTTGAGCCCCGTCTTTTTACGTGCCCCGGATAAAGCTTACATCATCAGCCGCTTTTGACTCGCTGTTTCTTCTATATTCTTGCCCTCGATTCGTTGACCCAACTGCTCCCCAATCGCATGTCGGCGTGTCTTTTCTGGCACCCTTTCTTTTGTACCGCCGCTCGATCATCCTTCATCATTGGAATTGCAATCTTCATCTCGATATCTTCAGGTCGGTCATGGGTGTAGCTCTGGCCAAGAAAGCAATCGTGGGTGTCGTCGCTCGATGAATGCTGAGTTGATTGCTGTCCGAGGAGTTCGGAAATAGGGTGAGTTGTTGATTTTTTTTTGTTTGTTTGTTCTTTTTGTTGGTCTTGTGCAGATTCCTTTTTGTTTTTTTTTTCCTTTTTTGTATCTATTGAGCGAGAAGTTATGGGGTTAGAGTTGATTGTTGAGTTTTTGCGTTTGCTTTTGCCAAAGATGAATTCTGTCAAGTAGAGATTGAACTGGGATTATGTGTTTTAGTGGCATTTTAAGTAATATCGCATCCTTTTTATGATTATGGAGTGGTTGATGCTTGAGCTTTTATTTAAGATGATGCCACTTTTTGGTATAGTGTCCTCTCAAATGGTGATGGGTGTTTGTTGTTGGTCAGTTGCCTAGCAGAAAAGTTATTCTAATCATTTGGTTTCCTGCATGTGTCGATCAATTTGATTGGGGAAATTAGGATTGTTCATGGGGGTCTCCGAAAACTCGTTACTTCATCGGCATCCTTAGTATCGGTCTGGAATATGATTTACCTGCCTTGCACTTACTTATCCTGTTTCTGTGCTAGAAAAGTTTGCTTCTTTATGTTTCCTGATTTGTTCCTTGTTTCTCCTTTTTTTTTCCTGGAGCCCTTTTGGTATTCATAGGCATTTAGACTTTGCACTATCACAAGTAGCAAGAGGGTCAGACGCTTGTATGTGCTTCTGTTTTGTTACTTAATCAGGTTTCCATGATGGTGGTCATGTTGTGTGTAGGTTCTGGAGCACTTTTGTATTTGCTCTGTATTATCAGGCATTTAGACTTTGCACCATCACAAGTAGCGAGAGGGTTAGACACTTGTATGTGCTTCTGTTTTGTTACTTAATTAGGTTTCTATGATGGCAGTCATGATGTGTGTAGTTTCTGTAGGTTCATTATTGTTGGGATTGGCTAGCTCAAGTGGTTTTTCTCCTTATTCTTTGAGATTAGTTAGTTACCAGATGGTATAGTGACAGCAGATGATGAGAAATATGAAAGTTGTTTTGATTTTCTTCTTGGCATGTTATTTCCGTGCAGACGAAACCTCTCTCATTCTCTAGATGGTTATAGTGCTGAGTGTGGGAGTTTCTATTTGGAAGGGCTTAGGACTCGCTGGCAGAAATGGAATCCAGTTCCGGTCCTCCCAGTGTTATTGCAAAATTAATGGGGCTAGAGGATCTGTCAAGTCAGTGTTCTATCCAGAAACAATGCAGAGTGCTCTCTGAGGAATACTTCCAGAGAGTTGCTTCCATAGCAGTGCGAGAGAAGCGTTCAGATGAGAAGGTGTTTGCGAGGAAGAACTTTGTTAATGCAGATGTTTCAAGAAAATCATATGACATAATTGAAAGTTTTCCAGACACTTTGAGATCTCATTTGAATTGGGGCAGCGAAGCATGCACTCCTGGAGAAGGTGCTTTAGAAGGACGTCACAGAGAGGAAGACAGCTTTGCAAAAAAATTCGCTTTGCTAAGATATAATAAAGGTCATCATGCAGATTCAGGTGATGAGAAAGGGCCTTTATTATGTCAAAGATACAGCTATTGTTATGAGGTAGAATCTTTTGGAAGGAAGCCAAGAGTCCCAAAGGAAAAAGGTGATGAGATGGTAATGGATCTCAGGAGGACGAATGGCCATTCAGGCTTGGTAGGAGCAGATATCAGAAATTCTGACACCTCTACAAGAGAGTCTCAGCTGTTAATGCCATATCTTCTGAGTACATCTGATAGGAAGAAGCGAAATCAATCTTTGATCTCTTCTCCTGAGGAACCATATATGGCTAGAAAGGACGAGAGGAGAATCTTGAAAACATGGAAGAGTACTAAAGAAAATCAAGAGGTTGGTTGGGCAGGTGGAAGCAGGACCACTGGGGAAATGGTTTCCACGCATAAGTGTAATGTTATGCTTAAAAATTTCAATGGTTCTGCTCCAGGCAATCAAAGAGGAAGGTTTGGTGCAGTTCAGAATTTAACTAGTTTCTCTGTAATTAGTACTAGGGACTGTTGGAAAACTGGGTGGCTCGGAGAATCACCGACTTCTAGATCCTTATTACCTTCTATTATGTTTGCAAGTCCCAGAACCAGGAAGAAAAGTGGTTGCAGCTGGTCTAAAGGACTTGAATTTTCACTTGATGTGATTCAAAGCAGGTCTAGGGAGAAAGATTTCAATTGGAAAGACTCTTCAAAATTAAGAAACTCAGTATCCTGTCGCAACAACTCCAGATTTTTCCTTGCACTCAATCGTGGAGGGTATGTGTCAGCTCAGGAAAAGAACAATGCCTTCTCACTGGATCCCGAAATGATCCAGCAGGAACTGAAGAATGAATCGGAAAAGTCGTTCTTTTCAGGAGACTCAAGACAGAATTTTGAGGCTCTGAAGTCACCAATGGCTGAAGATATTGATGTCTTCTCTAATCTTTCAGAAAATTCAATTCAACAGGTTTGATAAACATATGTTTCTTTAATTTCTTGCAGCTAGTCGTTAGCATAATTTAGGCTGTCATTTCTCTTAAATTTTAACTTTGGACATGAATTGCACTTTATATGGTTCATCCTGTTAGAATTTCTCTTTATGTCAAGTTTGTTGCATAAAGTCGCTTAATAACTGTAGGCCTCTGAATGTCAGTAAACTCATGATGTGATAGTATGTAGTGTATGTCCTCGTGATTGATGTTGACGGCTGACTTTGCAAAAAGTAGAAAGACAGACAGATGTTCATTTAAAGAACATTCCTGTTGACTTCTTGACTGTTCGACTAAGTTGGAAACTAAGAGTAGAGAGGCACATCATTTTGTAAGTTAAACATGTCAACCATGTCTTTGCCTGATGTCTGAGTATCATGAGCTTAGCCAACTGACACTTTCCTATTAACATTAGAAATAAGTTAAAAAAAAAAGGGAATCTCCTACGTGCACGCATCATTTTGAAATGTCTCATTTTTTTACCCACTAAATAACAAAGGGTATTCTCGTGAGCCTGGAAGTAGATGAAATGATTTATTGTTGATGCTCAATAGATTGAACACCTTAGCCGGTCTTGAGGGTAGAGTGATTTTGTTCAGGCCACTAGACAGTACTAACATCAGAGAAATGAGCTGGAACAGTAGCTTTGGCGGTTAAAATTTGGAAATGAGAGAATTGGAAATATTATGACTGTTTTCTTGGCAATTGCACTGCTGACCTTATTTCTTAGTTTACATTTTATAGATTTGGTTCCCCACAAAGATGCTTCAAAAGCCAAGAGTCAGTGTAGACATAGTCATTGCTAAGAACACTGATTTTCTCAGCATGCTTTAATTTGCTTCTTCTCCTTCAGCAACTTAATTTCTGGATGCTTGAAACCTTTCGAGTTCATATTTGTGGGTACTGCTTTCACCTTAATTTTTTCAGCAATAAAAGAGTAGCTAGTTCCTCGTGTTAATTTCAGTTTCCACTTTCAAGTCAATCTCTTTTCAGGTTCAATGTGACGTCTGCTGAAAATTCTGCTTCATGATTTTGTGTCCTTCTTTTTCTGTGTTCATTGTGATATACTGATTAACTCTTCAAATGATGGGTGCAAGTTCCGTTTGCATGAATGAAATGGTCTTTTTGTGATCTCCTTTTGATGCTAAACTGTAGTCAACTATTTTCAGCCAAGTTTGCCCAATCATCTTGCATTGGGTTGAACCTCAACATCACATTTTTCTTTGTCATTATCTCTTAAAATGTTTTCTTGCATTTTTGTTCATGAATTATTTAACCGTTGCCTTTTGAAGACTTTATTGTCAGAAATTCATTGGCTTTGATTGCTTATTATTGGGTGGTATTGCCAGATGTACTATGAGGGTTTGCTAATGTTAAGATGATCAAACAGGACTTATCAACTGAATTTACAGAAGAGGACACCATGTCTATTTGTTGCCCCAGCATCGGAACGATCTCTTTCAAGAGCTTGGAGGATGTTGATCAGCCTAGTCCAGATTCAGTTCTTGAACATGAAGAGGTTCCATTTAGCGGCAGCTCTGATCTCTTGGGTCAGTAAACTTAGCTGTATTTTTTTGTTGTCGCTAATCATTTTCACAATTTAACTTCTAAAATTTTGTGATAGGTGTGGGGCTGCAATTTCATCATTTTAATTTGGAGCCTTCAGAAGCATGCTCGGATGGACCTGGGTCAAGCAATGGACATAACATGGAATGGCCTTCACCCATATTCAAGGGAAGAGAAGATTTAACAAGGTCGTTTGCTGTTCAGGAAAGTAGAGATTTCTATTATCTCGTTGATACTTTGACTGAGGCTGGTGTTCAGGGTACAAATCTTTCGAGTGGCCTCCATAAATGGCACTCTTTAGAATGCCCGATAAACCCTTCGGTTTTTCAGGCCCTAGAAAAGAGATATGGTGAGCAGAAGTCTTGGCAAAGGTCGGAAAGGAGGCTCCTATTTGACCAAATAAACTTTTTCTTGATGAAATTTTTCCATTCATTTTTGGGTATTCCAGCATGTGGAAGTCCTGTATCGACAAGGATTAGGAGCAGTCTTACTAGGGATGCCATTGAGGAAGTGCTCTGTGAATTTCTGGTCAGACAGGATATAGAAATGAGAAAGGAGTCGATTGAGAAGCTGCTGGAAAATGATTTTAAGTCTTTAGATTTAGGAGATTTTTCAGATTCTATTGTCATAGAGTTAGAGAGGCTAGTAATTGATGAGCTTGTGGCGGAGGTTATCAGCATGTAAATGGTGCTTGTGAGGCTTTGTTTTGATTCTTGGCTTGTATTTTTTTAATAGAGGGGGATCAATACTTACAAAAATCAAGCGATGTAGTTACAGAGATGGAGAGGCTAGTAATTGATGAGCTTGTGGTAGAGGTTATCAGAATGTAAATGGCGCTTTGTGAGTCTTTGTTTTGATTCTTGGCTTGTATCTCTGAATAGAGGAATCGATTAAAAAACATCAGGGGGCAATAGTGGTTTCTATGTTGAAACAGTTTTGATCATTTGAGAGACCTTTGAGGAGAAGATTGTATAGATTCAATGTTTTCATTCATGTGACGATCAAACGAAAGCGGAAGAAGTCAGTTTTTTTTATGCGTTTTTGCGAGCTTTTCATCCTGTCAGAAGATCTTCAGTTACTGGCTGATGGGGAAAGTTAAGTTGCACTGTTCTGTCAAGGGCAAGATTATATACTGTTTCTGCTTGTGGGAAGGAACAAATCGAACAGAAGGGTCGGTTATTTTCGGTTGAGGTTTAATATCAAGGCTAGGATTTCTGGTTCTTGTTCATACACGTGTAAAATGACACAGTGATTGGACAATACATATTTCGAATGCGGTTTAAGCACCGCTCTTGAACTGCAATTCCGTTTATTTACAGAAGTAGAGTACTGTAAGAACTTGAATACTTCAGATGTTCGCGTACTTATAAAGCGAATGAACATTCCATACGAAAGTCACCCGGTATGTCGTTAGGCGTCTTTTTACAGAATTAAGACATTTCTTAGAAGGCATATTTCCATTTCCAATCTATGATCTTATGAGACTTGTATAATAAACTAGTTTCATTTGCATTATATTAGATTGACGCTGGAACTCTTTTCCCCAGGTAAAGTTCCATTTGCAACACTTGGGAAGTCCTTTCTGGTTCAAATTGAACAGACAGGACCTGCTAAGTCATATCTAATCATGAACAAGAGCCTGAGCATCAGTTTTAACCACCAGATGAGCATAAGTAACGATGAAATGGGCGGCAGTCGTTTAGATTCAAAATGATCATATTCCCTTTCGAGAGCAAAAGAGGAGTAAATCACCTGAATTTCATTGGAATAGAAACGTTGATTTAGATGCATGTAGAGTAATCAAGACAATTCAAACACACTAAGAACCAGCCACCAGTCCAACGGATAACACAAGGCTTCCTACTCAGAGAGGAAAACATTGAATTGCAAAATGGTGTCCACTCCATCTGTTGTGTGCTGATCTTCCTGTGCAAGAGTCTCAACAGTGGCATAACCTTTAGCGTGCTCGTATTTTCCCGTCCCGCCGACAATTGCGACCTGAGACTCCACCGAAGCTGTGCGGTGGACCCCAAAGAAACTGATCGTATCGTCTATCTCGTGGTCGCTGCCGTGTAACAACACCGTCAGTGCCATTGTGTGGCTAGTGCCGTCCAAGGAGCTAGCCAAATAGAACCCTTGCGCCTTGCCAAGTATGGAGGACCCCAACTCGTGCCCTTCGGTCAACTCATTGTCGATCACCGTGATTGTCCCAAACATGAGCTGCTGAAGCGTGGCCCCAGCAGGGAGCTGCCCGGCGGTGATGAATGGCTGGTTGTCGCCGCCTGAGACTTGGTTGTTGTTGCCGCTGTTCTGAATTATGGTGTTCGCTTGCCCGCCATTGAGGCCAGTGAGGCGAGGGAGGTTATTGTTGTTGATCAGTCCGTTGAGGTTGCCGTTGACCAACGGGACCCCGCCGTTGATGGGGAAGATGTTGTTGTTGGGCTTGGAGAATGGGAGGCCGTTGATGCCTGAATTGGCTATGATCCCCGTCACAACTCTGGACGACGGGTGCGATCCGCCCAATATGTCATGCATAAAGAAGGATAACTGAGGTTCGGCACCGGGCTTTGCTGCCACAGCAGTAGTAGTAGCGACTGTGGCGGCCCCACCCGGTGCCGGAATTGCCACAGTTGGTGCCACGTTGGCTACGGGCGTTGCCAAGACGCTAGGTGCTTCAGGTTCAGGTGCATCGGTGTCCTCTGGGGCTGCAGGGGCCATGTCAGCAACGGGTCCGGCAGTATCGTCTTCAGGGCGAGGAGGGTCCGCGCTCTCATCTACTGTGGCAGGGGCGGCAACGGGGACTCCACTGCTTGGTAACATGTTTGCGGGGCCAGCCATATTGGGGACAAGCGCCCCGCTGGGATTGGTTGGTCCAGGAGGACCGGTGATGATCTGGGGCTGAGGGTTGACCTCATCGAGCATCCTTGCCGAGCGGGCGCACCCAACGGCGACGGTTAGGAACAGGAGGCAAGTGATGGCCTTGGAAGTGAACAAAAGAGGAGTCATCTCTTTGATGTGTAAAGAGCCCAGAAGCAGAAAGTTGTAGCTCAAAAGAAAGCAAAGTGAGTACTGGAGATTCTTTGCAGTGGATGAATGTTTATTGGGAGTCATTGGGGATTAAATATAGAGAGAGCTTTCAGAATGCCTCAAATCACAGAGAATATGGAGCTGATGGAAGTGGAGTTGTTGAGTAACCTCTCCAGCAGCAAGAGTGCATTTGTTAGCAAGCTTTACAAATCATTCCCCCCCAAAAATTGAAGAGAGGCTCTCATCAACTAACCCTCTATCTGGAGGATTGAGAGGAGACATTACAAAGCAGAAGCTCTTTGCAGAGTTGGGTCTGTCTTAATTCTGACATTAGAATTTCTAACGTGGATGGTAACCATTCTGGAGTAGAAATGCGTTTGTTAACGCATTTTCACTTTTCTACTTCTGGAATACATTTTCATTTCTGGAGTAGAAACGCGTTTGTTAAAACTACTACTTTTTTTTTTTTATTCCAGAATGAGTCTTCTACTCTAGAATGAGTTTTGCAAGCAAAAAGAGAAGTAATTTTTTTTTACTTTTTTGGAAAAAGAATGACTTCTGGATTCTCTTTTAGATCGCCTAAACCTTTTGCATTTGTACTAATTCAGTCTATTTGGTCAATCGACGCTGACATGACGTGGCACGCCTGTCGGCCAAAATATTATTTTATTTTATTTTTTTCCTTCTTGCCAAGAAGTGTGGCC